>JAZKJV010008289.1:0-189967 GCA_037367405.1 Ottelia alismoides | reverse complement strand
TAATTAGATAAAGTTTTCAAGAAATGTATATAAGGTTTAAAACCTAGATACACACCTTGGTTCTTGTGTACACCAAAAAGGGAAGAATCTATCTTTTATTCACCCATATTCACATGCTTCCTCGTGGATACTGGAGCCCCCTTATCATCATCATCGTCATCAACGGTCCAAGATGGGGAATATCTACCCTCCCCGTGACACGTACTACTACTACCTCGTTCCAAATGGGGGCATAGGATTGGTCAATAGCTCTCCTCTTCATTTGCATAGTTGCTCCTAGTAAGCATCTAATGCAGCGCAAATATCATTGTATATTGAGAAATAGCTCTATTTTTGTTTTGGGGTAAAAAAAACTAAAAATTAACTTTATATTAAAATGTTTCCTATAACTTAAGCATTCGTTTGATTGTTTGGTTATCCTAGGGTAATCTGCCATACTCACAGCTCTACCCATTGCATTTCTTGATTGGATTAGTTGTATGGTTTCAACAATTTTTTGTTATAATATTTTTTAATCATGTTTAAATAAAAAGTTAACATAAAAATATATTATAATCATAAAAAAAGTTAAATATAATACATAATCAATGTCACATCACGCTATATTTATCATTCCAAACCTCTCTAATCGTCCTAACCATCCAAACAACTACTATTAATAGAAGGTTACTTCAACCCAACCCAACATGCTCTTAGAGTTGTATAAAATATTATGAAGTTAATATAATTAGAAATTAAATAAAACAAATAAAATCAGGTAATTTACACCTATAACCACAAGTAATTCTGCAATTACAATCATAACCTTTCATAATAATGAATTATATGAGAAACCTTCGGTAGTCACTCCATCTCACATTCATAACCCTATGTTATTTTAATATATTAAACCAACTATATGAGTGGGTTAATCTAACCAATCTATGATCTAACGACCAGGATTAGCCAAAATAAAAAATGAAAGGAAAAAAATAGGCAGGCTTGTAGGGAGAATCCCAACGGATGATGGGAGGGCATCTTCATTGCAGGTCGGTGGGGGATGGGGGCTTGCTGGCGGAGGCAGGTACGGGCTCGTGGTCACGGGGAGCTTCAAGAGAGGGGAAGCTCGGCGGGGCGGGGCTTCGGGAGAGGGAATGCTCGGCACGAGGGGGGTGTCGGGGGAGGAGAAGCTCGGCGCGGGGAGGCTTCAAGCAAGAGGAGGATCGGTTGGATTGGGGGATGAGCTCGGCGGGCGGCACGAACTTGGGTCGCTGAGGATGGGGGGCTTTGAGGAGGAGCTCAGTGGTTTCGAGCAGGGGTCGGGAGTGGGGATGGCGAGCTTCGAATTCGAGCATGGGAGGAGCTCGGCTGGGCTTCGGTGGGATAGGAAGAAGCTCGGTGGGGGGAGGGTAGGGATGAAAATGATCGGATACAGATACGAATATAGGTGTTATCATATCCTTATCCTTTTTAATATTCAGATACGAATATGAATATCATACGAATGTTAAAAATGCAAAATCATATCCTAAAAATACAAATACGAATGCAAAACGAATGTTGGACATTCGGATACGAATATTTGACAAACGAATGCAGATTCATATACAAATCTCATAAATAACCTAACTTATTAAAAATCCTTTGGAACATTGGATTCAAAGTAAACTTCTATCACAATGCAAAAAATACAATTATGCACAAATCAAATAGAGCTTTATGAAGTTCATTCTAATAGCTACAAGCAACATGAATAAACATAAACCAAATCGTATAATATCAGACAACTAAAACAACAAGAGAAAAAAATGAGTTTTAAGGCTCGTTACCACTGCAACAGGGAAAATGTGTTGCTGTCGACGACGAGGAGGTGACGTCGTGACGAGGGAGAGATGGAGGTGCAGTTGGTGATGGTGGGGAGCTGGGGACCTGGAGTACCATGGTCAAGCCGTTCTTCGGCAGCGGGGGAGGCGGCGACAACGCAGATAGGAGGGGAAGGGGGTTTAAGGGGGAGGCGGAGGCGGCAACACTGAAAGGAGAAATGGCGTCGACGTGTCGCCTGTGTGACCGGAGAGGCGAGAGAGGGAGGAAGAAGGTGCTTCATGTGGGGGGGGGGGGGGGGGAAGGGTTTAGGGCTGGCGTCAGGGTCGGATTGGGAATGAAGAGAGCCGATCTGGGATTTGTTATACAAATCCTTTTTTACATTTAATTTAAGTGGGTAAATTTAGATGAAACCCTTATATTTTATTATGTTACATGTTACAATTGTTGAGTGGCTCCTACTCCTTAGTGTTAAGTTTAGGTGATTATTTTATTAAGATAACCTCTAAGTAGAAAGTATTATATACTAACTTATTGAATTATAAAATACGAATATTCGCATTCGTATTCGTTTTAAAAAAAATCATTCATATTCATATTCGTATTCGCAAAAAAATTAGGATGTTAGTTCGTATTCGTATTTGTCGGATGTTGATTTATAATATTTGTATTCGCATTCATATTCGTCGGAGATAAAGAAATAACATCCATATACCCCATTTTACGAATGCGAATACGAACGAATGCGGATATATTTGTATTCATTTTCATCCCTAGGGGAGGGGGTTGGCTGCAAAGGTGATCGGCGGTGGGGGGATTGGGGTTTTGCGGAGGGTTTGCTTGCGGGGGGGACGCACTGACGCAATGCCCCGAAGGAAGAGGTTTTGCAAATACGAATGATTTTACGGGTAGTTTTGTCCTTTTCAACGGAAAATCGTTAAATATAATGGACGTCCCAAAGAAACGTAGCACAAGGTTATGTCGTGTAAGAATTACCATTACTCGGGATTTCTCATGTAATTCATGATTATACATGGTTATGATTATGGTTGCGGGATTACTCAGGATTATAGATGTAACAATCCCTTTAGATAATCAATGAAAGACTCTCCCATCCTCTTTATCCAAACTGTATAAATCACTGTGGAGCCAGTTGACATTTAGATAATCAAGGAGTTCAGATATCAAGGGGATCAGAAAAAGATCAGTTCCTGGGCTAGAATTTCCATCCGGGCTAGAATTTCCATCACTGGTAGCAGAAGATCTGGTGAGGAAGAAAAAATGTTTTTGAACTACAGCCGAAAGTTCAAGTTGAACGTGGAAAAACATGTTGGTGTGGTAACTCTTTCTTTTTCATATTACAATATAGGGTTTTATCAGTTGTGTCCCGCCGAGATCTTGCAATTTTAGTTATGCCCTCCATTTTTGGGAATATCAGTTGTGCCCCCGACTTCTTACCGTTCTACAACTTGTGCCCCTCCATTAGTTTAGCCATCAATGAATTGACTTAACCATGATTTTTTCAAACCATAGTAAAGTTAAGAAGAGTATAATTATCCATACTCTTTCTTCAACTTCTTCCTCCATTTATTCTTCTTCCTTTGTCTTCATTTTTTCTCTCTCTTAGTTACACCTTCATGCATCCATCAAATCTCTAAAATTTTTGTATTTTCATGAATATATCACTTATTATGGGTAAAATGGTGAATTTTATTGATTTTTTAGCGAATTTTTATGAATCAATTAGTCAAAATTTTATCTTAGCTTAACAAATACTGAAAGTCCTCCAATTTCAGCCCCTTATCCTTCTCCTCCATCGCACCTCCTCCTTCATCCCCTTCCTCTCCAGGTACAGGGGGCGACCTGGGCGTGGCGGGAGCACGTGGATGGGAGGGGGAGTGCGTGGTGACCTGGGAGCGAGGGGAGGAGGCAAGGCAGGGAGCGGCGGGAGCAGGAGGGGAGGGGAGGCGCATGGGCATGAGTGCAGGAGGTGACCTGGGGTGGTGCAGGGGTTCCGACCTTTGGGGGGGGAGGCTGGGGTAGGAGGAGGCGCTCGAGCAGAGGGGAGGCAGCGCGAGGGTGGGGGAAGGATGCTGGGGTAGGGGGAGGTGTTCGGGCAGAGGGGAGGTAGCGCGAGGGCGGGGAAGGAGCTCGAGGCGGAGGGCGCACCTGGGGGCCGGGGATAGACGTATAGGAGCAAGAGGAAAATGACCTTTTCAGTCTTTATTTAAAATTTAATTCTCATTATGTCCCAAAGTTAATGTTCGTTTGCATTGAGAATGAACGACAACTAACCTGAGGTGCACAAGTGATAGAACAACAAGAAGTTCGGGGGCACAACTGATATTTTCAAAAAAGAAGGAGCATAATTGAAATTGCAAGATCTCAAGAGGCACAACCGGTAAAAACCCTACAATATATCTCCTTGTATTTACATTAAATCTTCTATTGAATTACGAATTTTGCACCTTTTCCTTTTTTGGGACTTGGAGCTTGTTCATTTGAGGGATAAGGAGAGGTATAAGATCCTTCTCCCCACATTTATTGTCCCAATGAGAGATAGGAATCGGTCTCCCTTACTCCTCAATCATCGATCTATCCCGTCATAAAAATATAATAAAACACGGCTTATCTCTTCTTATCTCTCTAACATAACTAACCTTTATCCGTCATCCAGTTTTCCAATTAAATAGAAATAACAAATTATTACTTATTACATCTTTTTATCCATCTAAATCCTATCCCTCCAACGGGAGAGGGGGACAAAACAGAGAAGTATACAAATCTCATAGATGTGTAATTTTAGTTATAAGTTTTGTAAAAGAAATATTGTTTCACACGAAGACCCTTGAAAACTTATGTAATAAATCTGTGCCCCTGTTGATATATTACAATTTCACAAATGCCCCTAAAACTATAAAATGAGTGAGCATATATACATAGCCTTCTGCCCTCCCTCGTGGCTATAGTTATGAACTTGGAATCAGAGTAAAACGTATCCACAGCTAAGGCTGGTGAACCTAAACCATTCCTTCCAACGCAAGCATTGCCATGATAACACAACGGCTGCCTGATAACAAGGGGGAATAAAAAGGAGGACCGGCAAGTGTTCATGATTTTGGTCAAGGAAGACTGCATTCATTTAATATTGTGTTAATGTGGAGGGAGAGAGAGAGTGGGGGAAGGATGATTGATATGATATGGTCCATGGGAGAGGTGGTAATCAAATCAGCACGTTTTAGATATCATCTCTCCATAGCCTACAAATCTCCAGCAATGGGTAGCCATCAAGCTATAATGCAACAGACCTTCCATTAGAGGCCAATTGTCTGATGGTCCTTGGGGTGTGCTCCTCTCCCTGCACTTCTTCTCATCTTGGACCTCAGGAAGTATATATGTGCCCCTCTGTTGGGCAATGTGGTTGTCTTCTCCTGTCCCTTTCTAATCATGTATTTCTTGTCACTTCCTTCTTTGTATTTTCCCCATTTTTTTTAATCAAGGTTGAACGGATGTTGGTGCATCCTGTGTTAGCTATTGCACTGATGAGATTTCTTAATTGTAAACCTAACAGGGGCTGTTAGGAAGAATGACTTGTTGTGCATGGGTTATATTATAAAGCAAGGCTCTGTTTGGATTGTAAGTTTATTAAAGAGTTGATCCTCTCTTGAGGTTAATTTTGTAATGAATTATAGAAGTGACTTCAGATGAATATGTCGACTACCAGCTTATTATAATCCTACAGATGATAAATTTTATTATATTTGAATGATATTCTATTAATCAGATACAATTGTTTGTATTATAACGTTAATCCTTATTTTCAACTATTTTTTTCAAATAATATAATATAGGATTAGTTACCAAAAAGAGCTGCACCAACTATGTATCAAAATCACAATTAGAAGTCTCTTCTTTCGAATGTAACAAAAAGTGATTCTCGGTCTTATTCTTTTGTCTCAAATTCCGGCTTTTAAAAGCTTCCATAAAGCTTTTATGCTGAAAATTTATCCTTATTAACTTTAAATGTCAGTTCAAATTTTAGAAAGTGGATTTTACAAAGATAGAAGAAGGAATGTTACATTATAAGGGAAAAAAGGACGAACATGGGATAAATAATAATGACGTTTTACTTGTGATTCATGTTTTTTTGAGGGAAATTGTGTGGGATGAAAACGGAACAAGGTGAGTTTTTCCCATCTTTCACTTAATCGTTCTTTGGATTAGTGGGCTAAGTGGTAACTATTGGATAGAGAGGATGGGAGAGTTCTAGGATAACAAAAATCTTGGGACATAGCCATTTTCCCATTAATAAATGGCGTTATCCCTAAAGAGCAACTTGTCCCCTTAAAGCTCTTCCTCGTGTGATTAGAGGACCGTTAGGTTTGGACATGAAACACCTATACTGCATCATGCAAACTAATTGAGGACGATATTAGCACTTACCAAAGGTTAAAAGTCTTTTTACTTATGTTAGTTACGATGCCACTTACAAGGGACTATAATCTTGCACTCCTTACTTGGACTAGGTTTACTTATACGGAAGATGAACAAACTAGTCATGTCGATCACTAACTTAGTCTAAGGCGCTTTAGGAAGGGTCTCTCCACCCCTTACCAAGGACAACATGACCTCGTCGTTAGTTCAAACATCTTACATTGGAATTGCTCTCACCTTGGTTACGTTCAAACCTTATCTTGCCTTTGAACCTTGACAAAGTTCTTAAGGTGGGTTAAACTGGTAGATGTTAATACGTTTTTAGATTTTGGTACTTCGATAGAGGGTTAAACTGGGGTGGGTTAGACGTGGTTTGAGATGATATGATTGTATTGAAGTTTGAAAAAAAAGAGTAGTTATTGTGATGTGATTGTATTAAAGTTTGGAAAAATGAGTAAAAGTAGAGTAAGTTATAATTTTTATATGATATGATGGTATAATGTATTATTTTTTGATAGGATTGATAATGTAAAATTTATTTATTTATTTTTTTAGAAAAAGGAATAAAGTGGGGCTCACATGAGAGAGAGAGAGAGGGTGTGTTAAGAGGGATAAGCTCCCCAAAGGGGAGTTTTTGGGGAGTTTACCCTGGTAGCCGAACGCTACCTAAGGTGTCGTTCGGGTAAGCAGGTAACCCCCCCCCCCCATTCTTTCTCTTTCCAAGTGAGTCCCACATTCTTCCGTTTTTTAAATATTAAATAAATTAATTTTATTCCATCTATTCCATCAAAAAATAATATATTATACCATCATATGATATAAAAAAATATGTGTTTGGATAGAGGGTTTAGGTGGGTTAACCTGGTAGCAGGTAACCCATATGTTAGTTTTGGTGTTCGATAGAGGGTTAAACTGGGGGTGGATTAGAAGTGGGTTTATTGTGATATGATTGTATTGGAGTTTGAAAAAGTGAGTAGTTATTGTGATGTGATTGTATTGGAGTTTGAAAAAGTGAGTAGAAGTGGAGTAGTTTATAATTTTTATATGATATGATGGTATAGTATATTATTTTTTGATGGAATTGATGATGGAGAATTAATTTATTTAATTTTTTTAAAAAGATAAAAAGTGGGACCCACGTGGAGGGAGAAAATATGGGTAGGGGAGTTAAACCACCCTTGGGCCCTTATACCCGAACGGGGTCTAAGGGTGTGTTCGGTTCGGGAATAAGCAGGAATAAGGATGGAGAATAAGGAGAATAAGGGTCTATTCTTTGTTCGGCTGTAGGATAGGAATAAGGAGAATAAGGTGAAATAAAGGTAGGTATGTAGGATAAAGATAGGAATAAGAGTGAAATAAGATGAAATAATGGGGAATAATCGTACCACTAATAACCGTATCGGGAGGAGAATCGGCCCCTTATTCCAGGGCCTATTCTCCAACCAAATAGGGCCTAAGGGTGCGTTTTGTATGCGGGTTACCTCGGGGTAAACTTGTAGAGGGTAAACCGGTTTTATGTTTTGTTGTTTGGATATAGGGTTAAATTAGGGGTGGGTTTGTTGTGGATTTGTTGTGATAGAAGTTGAGTAGTTTATATTTTTTAGATGATATGATGGTATAATACATTATTTTTTTTGGAATAGATAAAAGAGAAATGATTTATTTAATGTATTAAAAAGAGAAGAAAAGTAGGCCCCACATGAGAGAGAAAAAGAGAGATTTGTGGGGGTAAACCTCTCAAAGGGGGGTTTAACCCCCAAGTGGAACATGACCTAAGAGTGCATTTTCTACGCGGTTTAGGGCATGTTAAAATGGTAGAGGGTAGTTCGTTATTGTGTTTTGTTGTTTGGATAAAGGATTAAACTGGGGGTGTGTTTGAAGTGGGTTTGTTGTGATACGATTTTATTAAAGTTTGAAAAAGTGAGTAGTTATTGTGATGTGATTGTATTGAAGTTTGGAAAAGTGAGTAAAAGTGGAGTAGTTTATAATTTTTATATGATATGATGGTATAATACATTATTTTTTGATGGAATTGATGATGGAGAGTTGATTGATTTATTTTTTTTAAAAAAAAAAATAAAAAGTGGGGCCCATATGAAAAAGAGAAGGGATGTATTAAGGGGGGTAAACTCCCCAAAGAACCTTGTAGGGATCGAGTAGGCTACATCTTGTCAGTGGATGCAACATTTAGAGGTTTATTGACCATCCTTAAAGGTTGGCAATAACACCATAATGACCTTCATATGAGTCCACCAACTTGCTCTACTTGAAGGCAACCAAGTTTAAGGTCATCTTAATCTTCAAGATACTCCTCTCTGCAGTATCATTTCCATACGTAATTTTCCTTATACAAGTAAATAAAAAAATCGTTACAAAGCTTCCTCATATGCGTATGCAATGACATTAATATATACAAGAGGAAAAAAACAAAATATGCATCTAACTACTCGTTATACATTCTATATCTCTAGTTGCAACACATAGTCTGATGGGACACGACTCAATACCAACTCTGCTCTAATGCCAGTTGATGGGAATGAACAACTCGATACGAATGGAGATGTACAATCGACCACCACCACAGAAGGACATGAACAAAAGAACAAGCATATATAACGGTGGTCGCACACCTATTGCGACAACCAGAAAAGAAAGATCATTATAAGAGGAATGAGTACAATTCTCTCTCTGTTACCTCACTTTCTCACCTCTCTCTTTCTCTCCTCTTGTGGTATTCTCTTTTTATGTGGTGTAGAGGCAATGCCTCCGCCACTTTTATATATAGCTAGTTACAACCCCATAGTCCTATTCTCAATAGGACTATAAATAGAATACAACTCAACTACTATTAGTATTAGGAGTCAATCCCATTAGAATTCCTAATCCTAGTTTAACTTTAATCCTAACAATCTCCCACTTGAGTTGAATTCTATCATGATCTCTCCATCATCTTGAGTCTGCACCGGGCCATCATCGTGTTATACAATTCTCGTTAGCAGGATCTCACCAACTATGGGTGGCACACCCATCACTGGTGCCCTTGGTGTGCCCTCTCTCGGACACTCGCACAACTCGACATTGTGCCTTGTGATGTAGTGCCACAAATCTCTCATGACTAGAGGTTCTGTCAACATCCTCTAGTAAAGCGAATCACACTCTCTTCTCCTTGTTTTGTACTTCTACAGCAGAGATGCCGATAACCATCCGCTCTCTCATCCTACTACTTGTCCTGGGAATAACTGGAGCTCCATAACCTATCACGACCCTTCCCTCAAGCATATATACTTGTTCCGCATCCTCATCACACGCATCACCATGCGTGCTCCCTTACTTACTCTGAGAACTCCCCCTTCAATCGTGACTCGTTGTCCTCGTGACTCAATCGTTCTCACAGAAATTAGATTCTTCATGGCACTAGGAATATATCTGACACCTGTCAGAGTTCGTACAACTCCATTAAACATGTAGAACTACATTGATCCAATCCCCTTAATGTGGTGAATCTCTCCACCTCCCATATTGACCATGCCATCATTGCATGCCTGATATGTACTAAATTTCTCCCTAGATGAGCACATGTGATCTGAACATGCCGAGTGCAGAAGCCATCTTGAATCTTTCTTCATCTTCCTAAATCATGCTATCAAGTCTCTCTCGTAGACTGTGGTGGAATCCTCTTGGTCGGATTCAGAGTCACCAACCTTCTTCTTTCCATTCTCCTTCTCATGTCTCGGATAATTGGGTATCTTATGACCCTCCTTGTCACAATAGAAGCATATGATCGGACCTTGTGACTTGGATTGACCTCTGAATCTTATTATCCTTGATCTTGAACGTCTATCCTCAATTGCCAGCACTTGACCTTCATCATTTGTTGTCTCATCCGTCGACCTCCATCGAGACTCATTTATAAGCAGCGAAGCAACTATCTCATCCAATGGGATGGTCTCGTTGCCATAGAATAAAATCGTCACAATATGGTTGCAAAAAGATGGAAGGGAACTCAACACGATCAGTGCCTTATCCTCCTCCTTGAAGAGAGATTCTCCTTTCGCATTCTTTCCCCTCAAGTTTAAGCACGTCAGTCAAAATTTTATTGAATTCATCCAAGTGCACTTCAAGCTTTTCCCCTCGATCATCTTTAGACCGTAGATGTTCTTCTTCATCAATAGTTGGTTTGTCAAAGATTTGAACTTGTATCATCCCTCAAGATTTATGCAAACTTCTGCTAGATCCTCTAGGGCGATGACTTTGTGAATAGTGTTGTCTACCAAGAGCACATGTATTGTATTGTTCGCGAGATCCCTCAGCTCCTTCTACTCTTCCTCTTTCATTTTCTCTCGCTTATTTTCTTTATCTTGGAGAGTTTTCAGAAGTACTTCGTGAGTGAGTACGTTATTCACTCGTTGTTGTCATAATGTGAGGTCGTTCTTCTCATTGAAAGGTTCCATGAAGAATGATGCACCTCTCAATGTAAATATTGCCTTCTTCTTTGGTATCGTACTTCCTTGTACGATTTGAAAATCGTAGCACAATTCCCTCAATCTGAATCATCCAACTCATTTGGAGTACGCAAAAACCCCTATCTTGACTCCTAGATCACCTCAATCGAACTCTAGAGGATCTCGATCTCAACGGTTCACCTTACCCGTTGTTTCTTCACAACCTCTGAAGAAGGTACACTTGTTGTGTCGCGTCGTTGATAAATCTCGTATTCATCATATTAAAATCGACATATTAAACTCATTTCTTAAATAATCCAATAGAAATCACCGATAATTCATTCATTTAATCGTGTACTATATTGCATATAAATTGTGTTTAATTATCTTATATTTATTGTGATTAATTATTTTTTAATTATCATTAAGAACTCATAAAAAATAGAGCTAAGTAATTGTCTATATTAGAATTGACCTTTAAAAGAAATAAAAAATACAAAAAAATTCAAAGTAAAAATAGGTGTTTTTATCCCTTTAAAAATACCCCCAAAATATGCTTTTGTACAAATTACCTCCTTTTGCTTTTCGTCCGACATGAAACTTTTGGATCTCATCGAGATCTACCACTTTCATGTTTTGACTTTTTTTTAATTTGGCTTCAAACTAATTCTTTTTTATTTTTCTTTATTTCTTGATTTTTGAATTTTTTGATTGGGCCATGTGGCACCCTTTGGGCCGCCCATGAGGCCCGCTTCTCCCTCACCACCCAGCACCCCTCCTGGTCACTGGATCTCCATGAACACACCTCCATCACAGACATTGATCTCCGCTCCATCTCCACTATCTAATCTAATCTTGGATCAGATCCCTACCGTTCCCATCCACCTCAATCTTAGCCACCCGATCCACATCCTATCCTACGGCCTCCCGCACTCCACGTCGCCCCTTCTCCCATCGCCACTGCATCGTGCCCACCTTTCCATTGTAGCTGCCCTTTAGCACATATCCCTCAGCCATTGGATCGGATCCTATGATCTGATCTCCACCCCTCTCCCACACCTCCATCCAAGCCATTAAATCACATGATCCAATAGCTCTCGCTCATCATCCTCCTCCAGTCAAACCACCCCCCAGTTGTTTCACCTTGAGTCCGCCCTACTCCCTTCCTATTTTGGAAGGTATCTCCAGTCACCTCTTCCCCACATAACGCCACCTACATATTGCCCCCAGATCCACCTTCGTCGCGCACCTCATAAACGCCATCCTCCATTACTCCCCCGCCATAAAACCTCCTTTAAACACTCCCTGTCACCATATAACTGATGTCGACCTCCATCTATAAAATCATCACATCCGTCCTCCGTTCACGACATCCACCATCCACGAGGTTTAGGCCCAGCTTCCTCCACACTCCGATGACAGCGGAGGGCGATGTCGAAGCAAAAACGACCTTGCTTCTAGGTGCGATCCATGGCTTCTCTACCAAGTAAGCTCCACCACCACTGGCAGTAGCTCAAGCTTCGTGCATGGCTGAGCACGCCAGGAGATGACCCTCGAGCTCCAAGCGAGCTCATCCTAGGCTGCCTCCTCCGCATGCTACCCCTCCGATGAGGTACTATACCACCTCATATCTCTTACATTTTCTCCGAATTATCCCGACACCTTTGATCACCTCCACCTCCTCCTGACCATGTCATGAGCTCCACCAACCATCGACCATTAACGCCGACCACCCCGCTCGCTGATTCCCTTCTCAAGAACCCCTGCCACCCCCACCCCTTCTTCCCTACTTCGCCGGAGAAGAAGCCCCTGGCCTCCACCTCCCTTCCCCGATTAGGCCACCATCTCACCTCACTTCACTCATGCACATCAAGAGAACACTTCAACTATTCCCGTAATGCCTGCAGGTACATGCTTCGTCAATGGTCGGAGTCTCCATGCATGCTTCGATATGCTACTCCACCACCTATGAGGATTCATCGACTAGACAATCTAATCACCTCCGAAGCTTCGTCGTATCTCCAACTCCCTCGCAAGAGCTTCCTCCATCTTCTCCGATCCTCAAGCAAACATCTGGACAAAGGAGGAGTCCCCTAGGTGGATGCTGGAGCGCAATCTCCTCCGGTAGTCCACGAAGAACGATGATGATACAGTTACCATTCGACCATCTGGATCGGATGGTCCAGATGATGATACGTGGTATTTTTGAGCCTCACACCGAACCAGCAGGATCAAAACTACCGAGCCTTACACCAAGCCACCGATGCCCGCCACGTGTGCTCGAGCCTACGATGCCTCCCGAGCCAAGTGTCTCACGTGCCTTGCACGTGGTTCTAGGCAAATTGCACGAAAAACCCTAAAGGTTTATGAAATTACATTTTGGTCCCCAAGCGCATGCTCATGTGTGTACCTGGGTATTTTACAGGGAGGACCTCGTAAGTTTCATAAATTATAGATATGCCCCTACGCGCATTGGAAAACTTACAAAGGGTCCTGCCAATTTCACTATATTGCAAATAGGTCCCTCCAAGGGACTATTTGTAATAATTATCCATTTATTTTCTCGCATTTTTATTGAATTTTGTGCTCATGCATTGATTCCTTCATATCTTGAGCATCTTTAATTCAAATTTCTTGATTTTACAGTCATTTTATTCCTTATTTCATCATCTAGATAATGGCATAGTTAATTGTCTCATCTCACAGTAAATGAAATATGAAGAATTTTGATATTATATAGTGTCTATTTATCTTTCATTTCATTGCCATTAATCACTTGTGCTTGCTCCATTTGACTGAATCTGATTCATATCTTGTGCTCATATCTTGTAGGTATTTTTGTAAGTAATATTTTGCATGATTGTATCTTGCATTTACCCTTGCATTATTCTCATGCATCATCTTATAATTGCATTGAAAAATAATATAAAAATACATGCATCATTTTTTTGCTTCATCTAATCTACATTTTACTGTGTGCATTTGCATGGAGGCCTATAAATGAGAAAATAGTCACTCATTAATTGACAAATTCGATAAATAAATTAAAGTAGCTCATTTCCCTGTGTTCGATCTTGGTAGACTTACCAAGTAAAAAATTCTTCACAACATCCAAAGATTGTAATTTTTTATGAATCGTATTTTCCTCCTACACTACAACACTTATCGATTATCAAAGAGGCAAATTTGACGTTCATCATATGGCGTCGTTACTGGAGAAAGACATATTTTTAAGGTTTTAAATTATTTTCTGTATTTATTTTTTTGTTAATTTAATTTCTGTCTCATTTCTCCTTTATTTGCATTTCATTTTCTAAATTTCGTTTTGCATTTCTCTCTCACTTTTGATACTAACCATGATTTCTCTCTTCGTAGATTTCTCGGAGCAAAATTTTGGATATAATTAAAGAGGCTTGTGAAGAAGATTGAATTTTAATTTTGTGAGAGGAAGTTAGTTTAAATTTAATTTTCTGCATCAGTCACAGGGTCTTTCTAATTTGTAATAATTCAGGACCGTACTTCTTTGTGGTGTGTCGGGTCTGTTTCAACCCTTTCGGTGTGGTTGGGACCCGACTTGAGTAGCGTAGGAATTAGGCACATATATACTCGCTTGGTTATTTTTGCTAATGCTCGTAGTTATTTGGCCACACCTTCACTAACTATAGACACTGGTAGATTGTTCAAGTTAGCTAAATTTTTAAATCAATCCTTTCTCACTAATAGAACAATCTACTTAGGGTTATTTCATCTGTGCATATCATTTAGTTCAATTTTTAAATTCCTTGTACTGCATACCGCATAAAGAATGCGAGGACTCATTGTAAGTCTTCTTCTTAAGCATGCATCATTGATTTATGCCTGCATTGGCTTTTTCGATTCTGCCTCCTCAGTTTTATAGCTTAGGAATTAAAGGAGTCTGCTTGTTAGGTGTAAATTTCTGTGCTCATCTAAAACTTCAGTGATAACCTTAATTTAAAATAAGGACTGCTAATCAAGGAGAATGTAAATAAAATTTACATAAAATTAACCTTTTTGTCTGGTGGAGAGAAACCCACTCATTGTTTGTAAGGAATAGATCGCACACTTAGGGTAGAGACAAAAACCGAACATTTTCATTCATACTACTATTTTTTAAAACAACTAACTACTTCTTAGTGAGGGTTTCGGGTAGCCGTTTACAGTCCGACTCGCTTAGCAAACTGGGTGGTTTCGAGGACACCATGAAAGGCTCCTTCCTCAAGTAACATGGGTTGTCATCTAACGGTTCGTACTTACCCCACACTGGATGAAAGTAGTGTTGGCCATGCGAGCCCACGGCGAGCCATTATGCAATAAATGTTATTGCACATATTAATCCCTGATCTAAAATGAAGAATAAATAATTTGCATAATAGGTCCCTTAGAACAATTAGGGTTATGTACCTTGGCCATCTTAATATTCTTATAGCTGTTGATTCAATAATTGAATCATAGTGGCTGGTGCTTGGATGAATATATAAAGGATTAGATTGAGGACTCATCAAGCACCGTCAAATGATTGTTAAGAGATGATCTCCAGCCTGAGTAGGAGATGGCAATCCTTTCTCAGTTAAGCTGATATCTAATCGACCTCTTGATGCGAGTCCTATGCATAGGAATAGAGATTCGGAGGTGTCAGATTAGTTAGGTCAAAGAGTTGACTTAACGAGATTGAGATAACTAAAGTCCTATATTGTATGCTGTCACGATACAGGCACACATCCTCTGACCGGAGACATATGTGTTACTATATGTCTGAGTATGTACATTTAGCAGACCAATAGGTTGATGACTTAATCAAGGTCTATACACCGGCGCGCTGGTGTGCATGTAAGGGCATACGAGTAATACGATCTCTTTCAAAGGGATCATATAGGTTCAATTACTGAATCGGAAGACATGAGCTCACTCGTGAGATATTGGGAAGAATCAAACTCCGTGCACGGTCGTCTCGCTTTAGAAGCTTGACTGAATTTGTAGGTTTGATATATACTTTAGGAAAGTATATGGTGCACGTAAATATGCGGAGTGAACTCACACAATACAAACACAATTCAAACCCTCAATTTCACCAACTCAACACGTGAGGATCGTAAGAGTTCGGCCGAATTATCTTGTCAATTTTAGTTGGTGAGAATACAATCTTGGAAAGATTAACGAGCTGTTAGGTGTCCGTATTTTCCTACAGACTGACCCGGTTCTTACGACTAGTGTCGCCTGAAAATAAAGAACCAGTAGTAAGTAAGAAATCCAGACTTGGCTCTATCCTAGGGTCGTCTCTCTCTCACTTGCAAGTAAAACAAACAATGAGGGCTTTATGCACCCGAGAACAAGGGTTATTTTTATTCCAATTATTTTAAATCGACCTGCTCAATTCAATCCCAATTTTAGAGTTAGGTTATCACTTGAAATTTATGTCAACACACAAGCACGTCTACCGTTCAGTCCCAATTTCCTTTTAACCTTAAGTTATAAAACAAGAGGGGAATCGGAAATCAGAATGCAAACGAGAAACTATGATGCATGCTCAGAAGAAGGTATACTTACAGTGAATCCCAGCACTCTTCATGCGTTATGCAGAACAGAATTTTTAAATGTTACACTAAATGCATGCAGATCGAGAAAAACCGTACCTAAACAGTATACTATTAGCAGGGAAGAATTGATTGAATTTGAGCTAAGTAGTACGTGTCTATGTGCGTCTCATTATGAATCTTATAAGATATGTGAATCTTCTAAGATATGTGTGGCCTAACTTATGATGGGCACAAACAAATTTGATTCTAAGCTATCGTGTGCCTAATCCTTAGTTTCGCCACTCAAGTCGAGCCCCACCCTCACCGGAGAGTGAAACAGTCTCGACACACCACAAATAATGTCCAAGTCTTTTTTACACACGCGAGCTCTCAAACAAGAGCCGCTATAAATGAGCAACTACCTAAATAATTACAACAATTTACAAAAATTCTCTCGAAGATAAATAAATTCTCCAAGCTCTTCAGCAGTCGGCGCGTGTCGCGTCCGTCGACCTCCGATGCACTCCAAGTCCACCGGACCCTCGCAAGTAAAATGAGATTTATATTAGAGAGATAAACAACAAGATATATACAAAAATATAAAGAGAAATAATTGCAAAAAAATGGAATAAATACAAGTGGCTCGGGGGTCAGACTACCCGAGTAAGTGAAATCTAAATCCAAATTTTTAAACTAATCCCTAAGCCGTTTGCCTCCTCGGCAACGGCGCCATCTGACGAGTCGCTAAATACGTTGTTTAATTTGGTCACATTGTAATACGTGTACTTAGCGATTCAGTCAGAACCGAGAGAAGATCTCCGTGAAGAGTGTCTCGGTTTAATTTATATCCCGGGCAAGTCCGGGGTCGAACTCAGTGAGGCAAAGGAACAACTTGGGTTTAATTTGAAAATAAAGATCTAGATTTCCAAGTGGTATTTTTTTTATATTTTTTTAATGCAAATAGAATGCAAATGCAAGTGAACCAAGACACTTAGAAAACACAAACAAGGCCAAATTAATTTTAATGGAAAAGAAGTCCAATTTAGCCAATTCGTATTTTTCCTAGAATCCTAATCCAGTGATGAATGCAAAACATATTTTTTTAGAATTTTAGGGGTTAAAATGCAATAATGAAAAATGCACACTTTTTATAGGTTTTTTTTCGCAATTTATCACACAAACAGAAAGCAAAAATTATGAAAAAATTACTGGAATAAAAAATGATGCAAGGAAGCTACAGTAATATTTTTAGAATTTTTTGACAAGTTATGAATTTTTTATGGATTTTTTAGTGAAATCAGAGTGACAGTGAGTAAATAATTTCTAATAAATCCACGTTATTAAACTAATCAGAGTGCGAATTATCTCAAGTAGGTATTTAAATAAGCAATCCAGAAGAGTTGAAATTTCGCAAAAAGGATATACGCGGATTTAATTAAAAATCAAATACTAGAACACTCTACAATTTATTTCAGGCACAAGACAACTCCATTTTGGATGAAATTTGGATAGTAAGTTCATCACATGTCAAGGCATCATACATATTTTTTTTGGAATTTTCATAGCAACTGCGAGTGAGATATAATTTTAAGATCACTGATTGAGTAAAATATGCAATATTTCAGTTGAACAATTTTAGTTAATTCACAATATCCCACAAAAATATAAATAAATATTCAGAACTTAGACAATTAGTTGCTCAACATAATGGAATTTTTCATTGAATAAAAAGATGCCAAAATAAGGTCCAAATTAAGAGTGAAACACAGGGTTATCTGTGCAAACGGGAAATTGAAAAATACAATGCAAATTATGTTCAGGGACTAGTTTGTAATTACATAAACATGAAAAGATATATATACAATTTTTACAAATAAAAAAAAATTGAGAAGCACCTTTCTTCTTCCTGGATTGTGCGCAGGAGGTGAACCCAACTTGAGGGGGGGCTCAGCCGGCGGTCGGCGGCGGCCGCAAGGAGAAGGCGGCGCCGCGCGGAGGCCGGCGGTGGGGGCGCGGTGTAGGGGCGTAGCTGTCGGCGACGAGCTCAACGGCTGGGGATGGGAGCTGGCGTGGAGGGCGGCTGATGGCCGCTGGCGGAGACAGGGCGGCGCCTCCGGCGGGGTGCGGCCGCGAGCTGGGGGGCGGTGGCGCGCGCGGCGGCGCGATGAAGATGAGAGGGGGAGCCGCGAGGCTGCACCGCCGCTTGGCGATGGAGGAAGGGGCGTGGGCGGCGGCGGTGGGTGCTCCCCCACCGCTGCTGCTGATATTTTTTTGTTTTTTTTAATTTTTTTTTTGATTTCTTCTTCTGCTGTAATTAAAAGGGACTTTTTTTGTTTTAAATTTTTTTCTTTTTTTTTAATTTTCTTTAAATAGGGAGTGAATCAAATGTGGAAAAAAAAACGTATTGGTAATGTAATGAAGTAGAACAAATGAAAGGTTATGGGTGGTGATATGATGGACTAGAAAAAATTGAAAAGATAAAATAATGACAACAAGATGAAAATAAAATTACCTAAGATGAACGCGGGTGCCTATGGAGTGCTCACGTGAGCACGGTCTTCGCTCAAATCGCCGACGTGCGATGAGCTCGAGCAGCGCGCGGGTTGCGGCTGCGATATTGGCCAAAAAGCCAACGGATCACACCGGAGAGAGGGCCGTCGTCGCTCGACCGCGGTTGCGTCGCTGTCACAGATTCAACTCAGGGAACTAGGCTCTCCTCACATAAAGATGGATCAAAGGCAAATTGAGGAGGATGGAATGTATATAAAGAGATGGAAAAAATGGAAGTTAGAATTAAGATGGAGTGGGATGGAGGTTAATAAAATGGTGGAGTTGAATTAGAAGTTAGAAAAATGGTGGGGTTGAATGGAGGTTGGTGGTAAAGAGTTGAATGGTGGTTATTGTAGAGAATGAAAATTAAGTAAATAAATAAAATAAAGTTGGCTACCTTAATTACAATAGAATAAAAAAGAAGAAAATGAATAGTGGAGAATTTACAAGGGAAGACAAACAACATGTACATATTTTTTTACTTTTCTAATATGTAATTTTTTTGTCTTTTTAATAAGAGATATTTACAACGGAAAAATACAATAAAATACTACAATTAAAATACAACACAAGTATGATTTTTTTTGTATTTTTAGTAATTAAGAAAGATACAATAAAAATTAAAGAAAGAATGAATATATACATGGTATACAATGTACATCTAGGTCCCAAAACCCAACTTTTGCAAACGAGCTCCGATTTTAATGAAACCACTTCCGTTGGATAGATAATTTTCTAACTTGAACTTTAAAAGTGAGTTTGGTGAATTTGGAGTTCATACGGAGCGGGAATTTAGCTTGGAAGTTGGTCTTTACGGCTTTTTCCCATTGGGATCTAGGAGTATTTATTTGAGGTAAAATTTGTTTTGTATTTTTGTATTTTTATATACATTGATATGAACATGTTGGAGAAAGAATTAGCCAAAAAGGAGTTGATATGAAATTATTAAAAATACATAAAGTTTTGGATTGTTTACATGTATAAAACTCCTTTGATTTTGCGGCTTTTTATGTGTAATTTATTTTGTACAATCTAATATACAATAATTAGTGAGTTTTATTTACAAGAGTCATTTTGTTAATTTAATGAATTTATGTACATTTTTATGAGCTTTTACTCGGGGATTTTGCTAAGATCAAGATATTGAGATGATGAATCGTGGATTCATCAGCAGACTGCGATGGAATCCTCTTGGTCGGATTCACAGTCACCAACCTTCTTCTTTCCTTTCCCCTTCTCACATCTCAGGCACTCAGCTATTTTATGACCCTCCTTGGCACAAATAAGCATCTGATTGAATCTCGTGACTTGGATCGACCTCTGAATCATATCACACTTGATCTTGAATGTCTACCCTTATTTTTCAGCACATGACCTTCATCATCTGTTGCTCCATCTGTTGTCCTCCATGAGAATCATTCCAAAGCAACGAAGCAACTATCTCATCCATTGTGATGGTCTCATTGCCATATAGTAACACAGTCACACAATGATCCGAAGATGGAAGTGAACTCAACAAGATCAGTTCCTTATCCTCCTCCTTGAAGAGAGATTCTGCTTTTGCATTCTACTTCTCAAGTGTAAGCAAGTTTGTTAGAATCTTGTTGAATTCATACAAGTGCACTTCAAGCTTTGTTCCCTCAATCATTTTTGGACCATAAAGCTTCTTCTTCATCAATAGTTGGTTCATCAAAGATTTGGACTTTCGTCCCTCGAGCTTTATTCAAGCCTCCGATAGATCCTCAAGGTTGATGACTTTGCCAAGAGTATAGTCTGCCAAGAGTATAGTCTGCCAAGAACAATTGTATTGTACTATTCGTGAGATCCCTCATCTCCTTCCACCTTTCCTCTTTTATCTTCTTTGGCTTCTTTTCTTTATCCTGGAGAGCTTTCACAAGTCCGTCTTGTATGAGTATGTTCTTTACTTGTCGTTGCCATAAGGTGAAGTCGTTCTTCCCGTTGAAAGGTTCCATGAAGAATAATGCACACCTCGATGTAAATTTTGTCGTTCGCTTTGGTATCATACTTTCCTTGTACGATCTGAAAATAAGAGTAGAATCCTTTCAATCCGATTCATCAAACTCGTTAGAATGCGTGAAAAACCCCATTTAGACTCTGAGATTACCTCAATCGGACTCCGGATGCTCCCAATCTCAACGGTTCACTGTAACCGTTGGTTCGTCATAACCCTTGAAAAAGGTACACTTTTTGTGTCACATTATTTCCTTGATGTCGAATCTTATTCTTATCTGCCACATCGTATACCTCATTGTTGCCAAACCAATCTCAAATACATGTTGATGGGACATGCCCTGATACTAACTTTGCTCTCATATCCGTTGATGGGAACGAAAAACCAGATACGAATGCAGATGCACAATGACCACCACCACGGAGGTACATGAAGAAAAGAACAACTATATATAACGATAGTCGGTCAACTCTCGCAACTACCGGAGAAGAAAGATCACTATAAGAGGAACGAGTACAACTCTCTCTCCGTTACCTCGCTCTCTCACCTCTCTTCTCTCTCTCTCTCTCTCTCTCTCTCTCTCTCTCTCTTCTCTTGTGGTATTCCCCCTTTCTGTGATGTAGAGGTACTGCCTCCACCCCCTTTGTATATAGTTTAGTTACAACCCCATAGACCTATTCTCAGTAAGACTATAGACAAAATACAACTCAATTACTATTAGAATTAGGAGTCAATCCCATTAGGATTCCTAATCCTAATTTAACTCTAGTCCTAACATAGTCAAATGAAAAATACTTAATGCAGGAATCCTAATTTAACTCTAGTCCTAACGTAGTCAACTGAAAAAAACTTAATGCACAAACATAGTCCCACATCAAAAATTCGCTAAAGTGTGAGAGTGCATTATAAGTGGTGGCAATTATTATTTGACAACTTGAGTTTGGACATTTTGGATAGTTATCAATGAGTCCAACTGGGGCCAAACCCAAAAGGTTTGTAGAGTTGGTTTTCCTCAATATAGTCAGAGATTTAACCTAGAGATGTTACAAAAGGAATCAAGCAAATTATCTCTTGGAAAGGGCTTACCAAAGGGACTTCATCCAAGAACACGCAATTGCCACTATCATTGAGACTATGTGATGGGCGATATCGTAGTGAGGATGTTGCGAATATAAGTGGAGGAGGTTGTAACACATCAACCCAAAAATAGTCACGTATTGAAAACTCAAAAAAGTGTGAGAGTAGATTATAAGCGGTGGGGATTATTATTTGACAACTTGGGCGTAAGCATTTTGGGTGGTTATCAACATGAACCCATTAAGTTGTTAGGGTTAGCTTTCCTCAATAACGGTCTGAGAAAAATTGTATTAAAGTAGGCTCCTATGATAATAGAAAGGGATATTCGAGAGGCGGAGCCACCGCTATAAAGAGGTAGGAGGAAAGGACCACCCATATCATGCATATGTCATTATCACTGAGAAAAATTGTTAGGTCATGTCTTAATGAGGATGTTACGTATGTAAGTGGAGGAGGTTGTAACATCCCAACATACCACATCGTATATTCACGAAGTATGAGAATTGGTTATAAGTAGGATTGAGCATCGAGCCTGGTCGAGCATAGTATGGACCAACCCAAGTCTGTTAATGAGAGCAGGCCTACATTCTTGGCTTGGGCCTAGTCCGATCTCAGAGGACATGTGGTGTTCGATAAGTCAGATCCAACAATCGTTGTGTTAGCCGCTCTCATGGCACTCAATTCATGATCTATGTGTTCTCAAAACCAATCAACCCACAATGTAGGATAATTCAATGCAAATGTGTAAGTCAAAATTTATTTTAATTTTAACTTCATAAAATATGCATATAGTACTCAAGAACGTAGAGTATCATACCACAGAGGGCATGTTTGGTTGCAGGGTTGGGCAGGGTTGGCCCAACCCTGGTCTATTCACAAGGGTACTTCCTCCTCACATATTACTATTCACCCATCCCAACCCATCCCAACCCAACCCAGTCCAACCCAGCTACCAAACAGGCCCAAAGAGTAGATGAGAATAGAGAACAAGAGAACTCTACCTAACTATTTTTTGTGTTTTTATTTTTAAAAATTTCTCATGGGGTTTCAATTATATTTTTTTGTATTTTTAATTTTACGAATGTTATAACTTGATTTTATACTTCTAATAATATAAATATAATAATATATATGTATATATAGATAGATAATAAATATACAAATAGGGATATAAGGATATGTAGAAAAAAAGGAAATTTAACATTTTTTTATAATTTAAAATATAAAATGAAAAAAAAACTTTAAAAAATAAAAAAATATTTTTGTGTTTTGTTAGATTTTTATCTATTTTTGGTAATTTTTGAAGAATTTTTGAGAATTTTACAGATTTTTAATAATACACAAATATAAAACACTGCGAAACAGAAAATCAAGAGATTGAAATGTGCCTAATAAATATCAAATAATTGATGGGGCTTAAGATAAATTTTCCTATAAACTAGGTAAATTAAATAAAATTAAGAAGGATAAATTTATTTTTATTTTTTGAGGGATTTATTATGATTTTTTTAATTTTTTAATGTTATGTAATTTTAGGGGTTTGATTTTGAAGTTTCAGTGGTTTTTCAACATGTGAATATAGTAAAATATAGCTAATGTAATTTTTTGGAATTTTAGGATTGATATTTTGATTTTTAGAATTTTTAAAATTAAAAATAAGGAAAACAAACTGCTTTTTGTTTTTTAAATAGAAAATTAATCTAAATACCTTAGAATATATATGTGATATTATATATAGTAAGGTACTTATCCTATTTTCCCTACGATTTTAGGATGAATCTAAGTAATTAAGAAAATTACACTATGTAATTAGGAAATAAGCAATATAGGGACCTTAGAGAAAATTTCAGAGAAATAGTCATGAAAAAAATTAACATTACAAATTTGTCCAGGGACATACAAGTAAATTTCAAAAATAAAATCAATATAATACATGCTTCGGATGGTAATTTATGCAAATAAAATAAGTTCGAGGTCTTATTGTGAAATTTTTACCTAGAATATTGCACTAGAATTACAAAATAGAGGATTGAAATGAAATAATAAAACATAAAGGGGGTCCTTGCAAAATATCAATCGTCTTACTTCAAGAGCCACGTGAGGTGACCTAGCAAGGACCTCAATGAAATATACATGAATGCTTGAGGCTCAAGTGCGAAGATTCTAAATAATATTACATGCCAATTGAAATTTAAAGGACTAAAACAAAATAAATAAAGGGGATGGTGCTTGGACAAAGTTTATCCCTCAATCGCGTAGAGATGAATGGCAATCGGAGCTTTACTTAAGTTGATCCAACTATCCATGTGTGCTGATAAAGGCTCTCGATTAGATCTTGGGTGCCATCAGATGGCTCCCGATGTACTTCATCGTACAACATGGATCAAAATTGGGATGCGCTCCACATCTGACTACTGCTGCTCATGTAGAATAGAGAAGAACACCAAGTGTTCTCTGCTTTGATCAATCGATTCGCATCACTCCAATGATTATTCATTATTCAGATCGGTTCCTTAAGATCTTGGAGAGTGTTCGTAGCTGTTGGGAGCCTCAAGAAGATCCATACCTCGCTGAGAAGAGGCTTGATTGCCCAGCAACTTGGAGACGAAGGCTCGAGATGAAAACCCCTCAGATGGGGTTTTTAGATTTTGGGACCTATAGATAAAGAGGCTTTTGCGAGGGTCTAAAAATTATCTTCACTGAAAAGCGAAGACAAAAATGTTGTTGAGGCAACTGCTCAAGGAACCTTCATTCAGACAAAAAATAACCTACAAATAAATAAAGCAATGAAAATAAATATGTGGAGTTAAAATTTATTTTATTTAACTCTAAAAAAAGGTATGTATAGTGCAAGTATGTAGAGTGTCGAACATAGGGAGCAAATGAAAGATTGGGCAAATTAAATGCGTAAAATTTGGTCTTCTTCTTGTCTTTTTATTTGTCTTTTTGTATGGGAGTTATTATATATTTTTTTATGGATTTTACTTTTTTATAATTCTTTATTATTTTAATTTTATATTTTTATTTCTTTTTATATTTTCTTATTTTTATTTTTTTCTTTTTAAGACAAAATATAGGAATATATAATCTATATATAAAATATAGTTAATAGATTGATAAATACAATTATAAATAAATAAAAAGTGCAAAACAAAATGTTTTTGTATTTTGTATATTTTCTACTAATTTTAGTGAAATTTTTAGATATTTTTTCTAATTTTTATGGAATGTCAAAGTCAAAAATATCCCGAAACAAGGATTAAATAAATAGACCAAATTGTTTTGGAATTTAGAAACAGTAGATAAATCCAAAATTTTACAAATTCATTTTTGATTAATAATATATAATAAAAAGAATATTCAGAGACAGAAATAATTTTTTGGCTTTTTTGTGTTTTTATATTTTTATAAATGATTTTGGAGGTTTTTAATTGTTAGTCTTTTTCTCTTTCTATTTTTAGAGATTTTTGGTCTGAAGTTACAAGAAACTAAAAGACACTAGATCTATTTTTTTGGATTTTTTTCAAAAAGAGTTATATATTTTTTGGTAATTTTTAATTGAAACAGGGACAAAAATGTTCTCCTTTGATTTTTAATAAATAGTTAAATGGCTAAAATGCAAATATATTATATGGCATTAAAGTATATGCTAGCTAGCATCTAACCCTATTTTTTATAATTTTTGGAGAACAGATGGTATTTTTAATAAATGAAATTTTACCACTTCAACATAGATGACAATGGTGACCGATGACAAATTTTACCACTTGTAAAGTTTAAGAGGTGCTACTTAGTTAAGAGGGAAGGGGTTTCTTGGTAACGTTTCCCCTTTAATATAGAAACTTATTCTAATTTGAATCAAACATGGTCCTAATGGAGATTTGAATATCGGCATTCAAAAATTTGACTTGCAATAATCGAATTGGGGATGGATTGGTGACTCCTTTGATGAGGGATAAGATAATCCTAAATATTTTCAAATTGATGTGAATCTCTTGATTGGTTGATTGATTATATAGTCGTAATTTATTTTGAAGTTCTTTGTTTAAATCGGAGGGGGAGAGGGTGGAGAAGAAAGAAGGTATATTGCTACAACAAAGTTTGGAAGAAGCAATCTTTGGAGTTGTCATTCTCTAACATTTTCCCCTACATTTTTGTAGCATATTTGTCAGCTTGGTGACATTTTCCTTTCTACTATTCTCCATCATTTGATTATTTATAAGACCATATATATGGTCGCCTTTGCGTAAAACCCTCATGGGAGACTTAAATTAAGTGCTTATTTTTGGATGCGATCAACCTGTGATTCCCCCCCCCCATATCGATTGTTTTTCCATTAAAAATCATTCATGAATCTATGGTTGATTTTCTATAGTTGGAGTTTTTTGTGATTATGATTGGTGTATCCTACATAACTCGTTTATCAACTTTGATATTCTTTCGCGCTTTGATCTACAATGGTATAAATTCGTGGTTACGGCATTTTGTTGCAATAGATGCTAGTTCCTAATTAGTTTAAACATGATCAACAATAAATGATGTCGAGCCATAAGGTGATTTGGAGGATGTAAGTGTTATGTTAGGAAACAAAGAGAGAAATTCTAAACCATAAGGGCCCATTCATTCGTGAATTAGGGAGGGATAGAGGCCCCCAATCCTGCATGTCTATGAATTTCGGCATGTGTTAGAAAAGAGAAGTCTGGAGGCCATCCTTCATGCTCACCATGGGTTGGAGTACACCCTTCCATCCTGACACTCCATGTGCCAACCATGATCACCTCTCCCATGAGCTCTCCCTTGTTGGCGCCATCCCAATACATCGTCCTCTCTCTGACCCTTGCCTACACCCATGTTTCAAGGTGTTGGCTTTCACTTCCATCTTGATTACATGTTGTAGCCCAAATCGATGGCCATGTCTGCTCGAGCATGGCAAAAGAAGTTTTGCGTTAAAGGTTGCAATAACTAGGATTTATTGTGGACACCGGTATTCTGTGTTGGATTCTTGTGCTTTGAATGATACCTATGGGGGTCATCTTTAACTCCTCCCTTGACTTGTCTACTTGACTAGCAGTATGGGGGTATCCTTTTGTGGAAGTACATGGGCTATGCTTGATCGTTGAGCAACGTGGCCTTAGATCTAGGTTCTAGGGCTTCAACCATTCCATAAAATCTCTATATAAAAGGTAGGAGAGTGGTTTTGCCTCCCCCACACATTTTGGGCTAGAGGTATTCCTTCTTGCATGTCGTTTGCATATCTCTTTGATCTAGAGGGCATTCTGGAGGATGAGGTACGATTTCTTACCCTTTGGTCCTCATTTTTGTTTCAAAAATCAAGTGAAAGAAATGCTTGGTTGGCTTGGATAGCAGTTGTTCGGGCTACCGATTCCTTATTTTGTGATTCACTGCTCATAGTTTATTTTCATTGATTTCAAGGTCATGCCCTAGGGCTTGTTGCCCTGTTGCATGATGATATATACATGCGATTGATGTGTTTATGTGGAGCACATGTTCATCATAGTTAAGGGATGATTCAAAGCCATAAGACTAAGACCTTTTTATGCATTCACCAAGCAAACATTAGTTGTGTTTTCCTATGGCCTCATCCACGACTTCATACGTTGTGTGCAAGTAGATGATTAAATATTAAGTGCATACACCAGAGACTACCCGAGGAAGGAGGTTGTTCCCATTGTAGGTGACGGGAATACATCGATATCCATGATGATGAGGAGGAGGAGGAAGAAGAACTTCACATCTGGGAGGAGGACACCCAAGAGGCTGATGTTATATGAGACAAGTAGCTATGGCTATGTGGAATGTCGCCTAGACTACCTAATGTTTTACGTTTCTATTTCTCCAACATTATATACGGTTTGAACCTGTGGTGTAGATGTCCGATGTATGCATCTTCTCGTGAGCATGTCTTACCACGTGACATGATAGAGAAAACATTGCTTCATTTTACCTTTCTTTTACATGTCTTTGTTTGAGGTCTGGAATTGTTTAATTCAACTTGTGCTTGGTTACTATAATGGACTCATCGACCTCGCCCTACCTCCACTCGCGGCAATGGCAATCTGGTCTTTACTCAAGCATGTGACTATATTATACTTGGATGAGCAACCACATAGTTGGTGAGGTTTGTCTGATAATATTGTCATGACTTGCACGTTAATGAGTGGTTAATATTAATGTACCCATATCTTTTCTTATTTCATCTAGTATTGGTTTAATGTAATGTATGCACGAGGAGCCCATGGGCAAGAGGTCGCACTACCTCCACTAGTGACGACAATAGCCTAATCACTACCCGAGCGTGTGGCTACATAATACTTGGTTGAGCAACCACATAGTTAGTGAGGATTTCCTGAAAATATTGTCGCAACTTGCACAATGACGAGTAGTAGCTAATTTGAGCAAACAACCTTTTTTCTTTAGTTTCTTATTATTTCCTTTGATTGAACCAATGAGATCGAACAACTGTTTTGTATCCATTTTTATTTACCATGCATGTACTTTATATTTCCAAGATGTCTTGTGCTCAAGCTACTAATGATTATATGCTCGCATGACACTTGATTAATTCCACTTATGAAAAGATCACCTCTCATGTGTAGCCGACTTGTTCAACAACAATGGATCTTTACTCCGACCGCAAGTTCAATGACACCAAGGATCAATTGCATTACTTGTATACAATATTAAATTTTGATAATCATTTTTCCACGCACATAGGCCTTGCGGATTCAAGGAGAAGGAGTCGTCCTTTCCCCCAACTATTGGGTCTCTCACTTTAGAGAAAGTCTTCATAGGTGACATTATAAACATCCTAGAGTTCTTCAAAAATTATGGCAAAGAATGCATGGAGGAAAGGGAACATCTATTCAGAGAGAAGGACATGTTAATGATACATTTGACAGGTGAATCTACTTTGGTTCACGCAACAATTGATGAATCTACCTGTGATAAGCATGTTGTTCCCTAGCTTTACATCTTTCAGTCAGCGACAATTCGTATTGTGTATCATTCCTTATGAACACTAGCAGTTAACTCTTCTCGATTTAAAACAATGTTCACCCACAGATGTAATATGATAGCTGATTGCAGGGAAATCATATCATTAAATAAATTTCCATTTTTTAATGATTGGGAAATTCTAACTCTCTGTCGTCCAACGATGCTCGAATACAACCGCATCACCTATATTGCAACGAGACACAAATTAGTTTAATCATCATCACATTTAACCAACATATACCTTGTAACCCGTATCCTCCATGTTCGTTCGTACTGAACACATAATTTAAAAAACTACCATCTATCCCTATGCATCCCACATATTTATGTCCCTGCGAGCGAACACAAATGCATGATACGCCAAGTTAATCTCCATTTATCCCACGAGATGGATCCCGCAGACGAACGAGCCCTAAGGGCATGTTTGGTTGCTGGGTTGGACTGGGTTGGGTTGAGGTACACCGGTGTACCCCTCCTTCCAACCCATTCTAACCCTCTTAATCCTCCTCACAGTTTACTATTCACAGGGGTACCCCAACCCAACCCAACCCAGTCCAACCCAACAACCAAACAGGATGTGATCGTAAGAGCCCCCTCTTGATTACGTACTTTATAGAATCCTATCTCAACTAATGTTGGATTAGATGATTGTGCAATTAACCCACTCATGAGTATCTTATGAAGGAAAATCTTTAGATTAACTAATTGCGTAATTAACCCACTAATGATTATCTTATGAAGGAAGAACGTTTGATTCAAGGATAGAGATGGGTATTGCTTGCAAACTCGTGGCATAATATTTTAAGTAGTTGATTTGGACCCAAGGAGATATTTTTTATGTGTCCGGACTGGAATTTGGATTTGGATTGTGGCACCTTCTCAATCAGGAAAATCCAAATCCAATGCTCATTCCACGTACTTTTAGTTCACGATTTTCAAAATCTCCCCAACAGACCAAAGTTCGTTGGAAAGTGTGTGATTCTAGAGACACTGGAATGGATTCATATAGACTTGGTTATTTAAATATCTTTAAAATTATTAAATGAAAAAGAAGGAGCATAAAATAACATTATTTTAAAACACCTGTTAACGATACTATTTCACCCGAGCTTTCAACAGGTTGCTTCCTAATATATCGATATGTCGATAGTCCTTGCTCCCTTTCTCGTCTTTTCTCTTCCATATGCAAAAGCCCATCTTTAGTTTCCCCTCCGGAGACCAATTCGTTTTTTTTAAGAAAAAGGGACACCACTGTACATATGTATACCCAAAAATTTCATCATTTACCAACTTGAAATATTATACGCCCGAGATTCGGGTCTAGTCATCCATAATTTTTACAGAAATCAATTTTCAATCAGTGCATTTGCATGAGCCACCATATTTTCACCGTACACGCGCGTATGCCGGAAGACATTATCGTTTCTGGCATGCTAGATTGCCATATCATCGTCACGAGCTTGGCCCTCTCTTTCTCTAATCCCCTCCAATCATATCCTATGAATGCCCACAAGTCTGCTATTCCGCTGAATAGGCCCGAAGGGTACCCTAAAAAAATCGAGCCTCCTCTGATCGCCTGCACCTGAAGAATAAGTGATCAGAATCTTCTTCCCCTTCCTGACACCCGAGTAAATGGGATCCACGCCTGGCACAAACCGGGCAATTTTAGCCCTCGTTAAGAGTCTGTCTGTTCTAAAAATCTATGAGAAGACCTTCGCCCGCGTTGGAACCTTCCAGTTCCATATCCTCCTGCAGTCGCTCACGCATCCTCCTTGGTCAAGTATTGTTGGGCCTTTCAAAGCCGCACACACCTTCCTGACCAAGAAAGCGCCATCCCGTCAACACCAGCGGTGAAGCCCCTCTGTGGGAGTCGGTGCATCCTCGAGCTCATGTAGCACCTCCATCAGCTCCCCCACATGTTGATCGGAATGCTTTGTTCTGAAGCAGGGTAAGTAGGTGTGGTCATTCCACATCTCAGTGACGAATGCACCTTGGTTGATAACCAACACCATTAAACCTGGAAACACACACCTAACTGATAAATCACATATTTATCATCATTAATTATCATTCTTTCTTAAGTTATTCACAAAGATTCATTAACAACTAACGCTAATTGCTACTTTATGTGTTGTATATAATTAACTCTAATTATTATCTATTAATATCATGTATTATTTATATATTTATTTCTTATTAAAAATCAATAAAAAATAGATTAATATTGTATATAAATAAAATAATATAAAATAAAACAAAAACCCATAAAATTAATAAAAAGAAAAATCAAAGAAAAATATTCTATATTGTTCTAATATGTATTTATTTTTTATTTATGTATAGATACCTTCTGATCTCTTTGACTTCTTCATGAAAGTTATATTTCGTGTTTACCACTTTTTCTAAATCTTCCTCTAATTATTTTTTTATTTTACTATGATTTCTTTATTTTCTTCAATTCTGATTGGGCCATGAGGCGCTTCCAGAGCACTCCACGTGGCCCATTCATTTCACGCCACCCGTGTCCACTCCTCACAGTCTGATCACCTCCTGATCAGGCGTATCTGTCCACTCATTTGTGCCTTCACTACAGTCGTTGGATCTAAATATCCAACGGTGTCCGCTTTATCCCTAATCTCCAGCGGTTGCATCATTCGATCAAGCATCCCCTCTTCACTCAATTTTCTCGGCCACCTAGAGTAACTCCTCGACCTACTGCTGCCACCATTTATATTCCCTAACTTCCGTGATTCACTCCAACCACCTATTGATTCCTAAATACTAACCATTACATTGACGTAATGGTTGAAATCTTGACCCAAAAACCATTATCGAGCACCTCTTACCCCCCCCCCCCTTCACTTCGTGACATGATGATAGGAGGGTAGAGATGAGATAATGGAGTTTAACTCTGACCATTCCATAACCGACAACCCTCCCGACTTTGTTACCTGGATGTGAAGCGAAGATGAGGCGTCGCGTACGCTGCCCCCAAGCCACATCCTCCATTCCGGTGACCTGGTTGAAATCCGGGTAAGTAGGTTTAGTGTATATGTTCTTTGAATTTTTCATAGCAGGTAAAATCACTTTCACTTGAATTTAATTACGCCTTGACCTTCTCTGTGGATCCCTGATCCACCGGGAGGTATTGCTCTCTGTTATTCTCAATCCATCGTACCTAACACCTTGATCAAAATCCTTCATCTACAAGGACGAAGAGACCCAATAGGGCTTGACCTTCTTCACCTCCAATCAGCCCTTCATTCCATTCAAGTTCGCACACACCAACTATACTATCCTTCGACGATACACTTCTAACACTCGGAGGTTTAAATGGCCTTCAATGGTCGGAATTCAAAACCTCTCATTGATATGGAGCTTCTTCTCCATGGAGACTTCATCATCATCGACTTCCAGATGCTCTCATTCCATCACTGATGTCATCCCATCTTCGCGAGCCTCTCTTGGATGATCGTTGACCTTTCGAGCATTCCCAAGAGCAAGGCAGAGAAGTGGGGCTCTCTTTGGAGCCCCACCTTGTCACCGTCATGAGTAGGAGGAGGTGGTGGTTCATCTATCTACCTATATATGCTGTCAGATTAGCCTGAATAGGGCACGATCTAATGACCCAATTTCATCCACGATGATAAGTCGAACATGCAGCCTTGGATAATGTAGACTTCCAACCGAAGCACAACATGACGCCACGTGTCCCAAACCACGAACTGTCCATCGAGCCTGGACATACATGCCTCACACGTGCGGGTCTAAGAAAATTGAATGTCAGCCCTTTTAGTTATCTATATTTGCAAAAATACCTCATGCTGGGGGATTCAATAAATTTCACTACTGATTTTTAATATGCTCTTCACTCCTTCCAGGGGCATGTTTGATATGTTTCATGTTATATTTTGTCACATTTATGCCCCTAGATTCATTTATCAATATCGTGAGCATATTATATCTGATTAATGTGATTTCAATTTCATTATGATCCCCGTTTCACTATCTTTTATAAGGTTGTATTTATTCTCTGACTTGGTGAGTAATGTCTAATTAATTAATTAGAGAAGAAATAGATGATTTTATTCATATTGAAGTGAAACCCGACTTTAAATTCCTCGCTTTATTGGATGTTAATTAAAGTGATAATTTACTTCAGATCAAATGATCATTTTAGGGCATATTTGTGAATATATCTGCATATTTTAAAGTGTTACCATTCTCTTCATTCTGTTGATATTTTCTAACATGCGCATTTCATCTCATGCATGTATTTGTGATGTGCATTTACCTTGCATTGCTTGCTTACGTTGTTTTGTCTGGTTTGACCTAGATAAATTTATCAATCACTTAACCTATATATTTAAACACCTAAATAGTTGTATTATGGATTGTGCCCTTTAGTTCAACCCTAGACTTCTGAAGTTAAAAATTAAATCTGAGAACCTCGTCACTGAGATTCTTCTCAATTCTGTATGATATGCTAAGTGCACGTGCTATAATGGATCTCTTTTGAATCACATATTTAGTGCTTCATCAGATGGCACCGTTGTCGGAGACATTGGTTTACTAATATATATATATATAGGTTTTATATTTTTGGTAAAGTTAATTCTTATTTTATCTAGGTCGATTCCGTGTTGTAATATTTTCTGCATTATTATGTGTGTGTGTGCGCGCGCGTGTGTGTGTGTGTGTTGATAATATTTGAAATATCTAATATCTTCTCTTCTGTGATATGGCCCATTCATCGAGGACGCTCGTGGAGAATGGAGGTAGGATCTCTAAACGGAGTTCATTCTAAGAAGAACCACAGAAGACATCATCAAGTTTTTTGAGGATTACTATTTGGATATATTTGATGTAATTATTTGTGGACTCTGGACTTTATTTGTTACGTGTGTGAGTCTGTTTTACCCATGTTGGGTGGGAATTATCTTGAGCGCTCGATTTGGGATCTAGGCACACAGCTCATTGAGCTATTTTCGATGTATTATCTTTTGTGATTGATTCATAAGTTAGGGCACACTAACTTCATCTTATGAGATTCACTCGTCTCTAATATTCATGAGATGCACTTAATTTATGTTCGACCTAGCTCAAATAAATTGATATATGCCCGCTAATAGATGCATGATCAGGTACGGTTTTTTTATCAACTGCATACATTTAGATATAATTTTATATTCAGTCTTGCATGTGCATGAAGAAAGTTGTCATCACTATAAGTACTTCTCTTAAGCATAACATCATGCTTTTACATCTGCATGGATTTTTCTTTTTCATGATTTGTCATGTAGGATAATATGGAAATGGGACTGAATGGTAGACGATGTTTTATGTGCTCAGAGATTTAATACAAGTGATTACCTAATCTAAAAATAGGGATTCTTAATGCACGTTGACATAATTAAAATGGAGTTAAAATTCACCTTGTTTTTGGGAACGAAAACCCCACATTATGTGTAGGTATATACACATTCGTTAAGAGGTGAGGATGAATCCCTAGGATAGATCACAAACCATATTCAGCCTGCTCGTAATGAATGTGAATTTTGTATTATCACCAATAATTTCGACAAGATAACCATATTTATGGTCTTCAATGGGTGTGTTGGTGAAATAATCGAGTTTGTTTTTTATCTTGTTTGACTCTTCAACATCCTGAAACCCTAGGCTCCATTATCATCTCCTGAGATTCATTATCTGGAGATTCAGCTAACATTAATCCCTTCATTACTGAGCCTCCTATTCTTTATACTTAGGCCTATTTTCAGCCTAAGTATAGGGGGGATCCTTTGTTGTTCTGATTGTTCCCCTCGGGTTACCTAGTTTTAAATTCATATCTCTACACTTATGCTATTTCTCAGCTTAAGTATAGGGGGACCTGTATCCCTTCCTTCCTCTAATTGATTCTTTTACTCGTGATGCATCTGTGATTCTGGATTTAGTTCGAGTACATTTATTTTATACTTAGCACGAGCTATGGCTTCATTTCACTTTGTGTTATGATGACATAGAAAAATCTAAGTATAGGGGGGTCTACCATATATATTACATACATACTTCAGCCATAGCTCATATTTTTAAACTTTTTCAAACTTCTGGGTTATGGGTATCGTATTACAATTTTGAACTGAGTTTTATAGAAAATATTTTGAAAATAATTTTTGAAAATTATATACATATTTGACATGGTTTTCAAATGTTTTACATGGTTTGTCAAAATACGGCTTGACATGTTTGAAAAATCATTTGTAAAATATTTTGAAAACCTATATATTGATATTTGAAAAATGGGGTTTTACTTGTTTTAAAAATCTTTGTAAAATATTTGGAAAACTTCAACATATGTGACAATTTTTGCAAAACGTTTTTGAAAAGTTAAGGGTGTAAATGAGTCTAATTAATTAACTATCTTACTTAAAGAAAAAATCACAAAAAAGATTAACTAATTAATTGGTGTTCTTCTCTGACACTTTCACTGTGAACTTAATGCTTGAGATGATCTTTAACATTCTATTTAAGGAGTCCATAGACTTAGAGTTATCATATTATTAATCATTAGGGTCTTTGACTTAAAAATTCACAATCTCCTTGTTCGAAGATATCCATGCTATATTTCATGCTTAATCTCCCTTAAAAGATTTTTACTATCAATGACATACATGACTGCATTCATGATTGAGATGAGTCAAGATATCACCGAGGAGACTGAGGTTGAAAGTTTGAGTTTGTACTTGATCTATATGATGCTCGAGGATGGGGTATGATTAATGGCGACTTCATGAAACCTGAGTGTAAGCATTTTAGCCAGTATGGGGCATGTTCTCATGCCATCTCTTGACATTGACCTAAATTGCCAAAGTGTGATGACATTAATTAATAAGTTGCTCAGTATGCACCAATCTTTTGGTAAAAACAATGGACCTAGCCAAAAAAAAGAAAAGAAATAAATTATTGAAAGAAAAGCTCTCACCATACAAAGTCAAATATAAAAGAGCCACTACCAAAGGCAAGCGCTCACAACCATTTCAAAGTGTCCACTTAGACCGTCGCTATTAGGTCAAGGAGTCAGGCTAGCAACCAAAAAGGGCTCTGCATCGTAAATGCTACAAGTCTGGGTGTAGAAGGTATATTAGATGCTCAAAAAAGACACATCTCAGTGTATTCCTAGGAAAACAAGTGCAGACGACTACAACCTCTTTTTATGGACATAATGATTGGCAAAAATAAAATAAAATTATGTTGAGTATTGACACTTGATAGAACCATGTTCCAATGAGAGGAAGAGAAAATAAGTGCACAATTCTACATCCTCCATAATCTAGCCTTCCATCTACCTGTTTGAAGTCTGTCAAACTAAAGAGACGGTGGATTGAAGCAAGACTAGATTTATTTCCTAGGATTGAGGGTTGTGTCCTTAGCAGAGCTTCTGAGATTGGATTTTTTGGTGATATTTTGACTCTACTCTTATGGTACAGTCTACACTAAGTCATACTTATTATCTATATGTATACATTGAGAGTTTGACAATTAGAAGAGTTGAATTCCTTTTGATTAATACTTGGATCAATTTAAAGTTTTAGAACTCCTAATACCTAATGTTTTAGGTTAAATCAAGCCTTGTATACTCACTTGCACATGTCAGGGATCTCACTAACTAAACTAACCCTCTAACAAATTCTTTCTTTATTATCTCAAGGATGAGCTTAGCTTAAATATAGGGGTTGATAAATCATAGATTTATCATCATTAATTATAATTATTAACTCTCTTGCTTAAGTTATTCACAAAGATTCAACAACAACTAACACTAATTGTTAATTTGTATGTTGTATAAAATTAACATTAATTATTATATATTAATATTGTGTATCATTTTATGTATTTAATTCTTATTAAAAATCAAATAAAAATTATATTAATATTTCATATAAATAAAATAACATAAAATCAAACAAAAACCCATAAAAATAATAAAAAGAAAAATCAATGAAAATTGTTCTATATGGTTTTAGTTAATACTTAATTTTTATTTATCTGTAGATAACCTCTAATGTCTTTGACTTCAACATGAAAGTTGTAGATCTCATCGAGATCTACAACTTTCATGTTTACCACTTTTCCTAAATCATCTTCTAACTATTTCTTTTTTATTTTACTTTTATTTCTTTATTTTCTTAAATTCTGATTGGGTCACATGACGCTTCCAGAGCACTCCATGTGGCTCCTTCATTTCACGCCACCTGTATCCACTCCTCACCATCTGATCGCCTCCTAATCAAGCATATTTGTCCACTCGTTTGCGCCTTCACTACAACCGGTGGATCTCAGGTCCAGCATTTCCATGGGATCTTCTTCCTCTCCCCCAGATTGCTTTGCCCAGTCCTTTCCTGCAAGGATAGAGTCGTGTATGAAAAGCATAAGGCACGTAGGCAGGAAGCCGTAATATGGGTATCTAGTAGCAGAGTGGGGTGAAAAACAGTCGTAATATGAGTATCTAGTAGCAAGCGCGTAGGGAGCATAAGACACGCAGCATTCGACACATGCTCGTTGAAGCAAGCGTCTTATTAATATCTAGTAGTAGGAGAAAGAAAAAGAGCGAGCTCAGGGAGGTGACTGAGGTAGTTGTTGACATAGTACGGGTAGGTGATGGCTGATGGTATGATGTTTAACAAGCCACTGAGAAGATCGGATTGAAGGGCTAGCATATGGTCTTTCATAGATCCAATGGTACCCACTTCATCCGTAACCTCCTGTCATAGCATCCTTCGATCAAACATCCCCTCGTCACACTATGTCCCGACCACCTAGAGTAACTCCTGGACTATCCGCCACCACATTTCCATTCCCTAACTTCTGTGATTCATGCCAGCCACCTATTGATTCATGAATACTAAGCATTGCATCAATGTGGCGGTTGAAATCTTGACCCAAAACCATATACAAACTGCAACCCTTTTCCTCCTTCAAAAATCCCTCACCACTGTCAATGGTAGGTTATCCACCATTACCGAGTACCTCCTAGCACTCCCCTTCACTTTCTGACAGGATGATCGAAGGGTAGAGGCACGATAATGGATCTTAACTCTGGTGATGACCCTTGCTCGAAGGGGAGCATGCCCACGGCCTTCCATGGTTGACGAGCTTCCCGATGTTGTTGCGCAGGTGTGAAGCAAAGACGAGACATCACGAACGCCGCCCCCAAGCCACATCCTCCATCCCGGTGACCTGGTTGAAATCCAGGTAAGCAGGTCTAGTGTAGATGTTCTTTGAATTTTTCGTAGCAGGTAAAATAACTTTTACTTGAATTTAATTACACCTTGACCTTATCTATGGATCCCTGATCCACACGGGAGGTATTTCCCTCCATTATTCCCAATCCATAGCACCTAACACCTTGACCAAAATCCTTCATTTCCAAAGATGAAGTGACCCAATAGGGCTTCACCTTCTTCATCTCTAATCATCCCTCATTCCATTGATGTCTGCATACATCAACTATACTGTGCTTCGTCTATACACTTCTAACACTCGCAAGTTTAAATGGACTTCAATGGAAAGAATTCAAAACCTCCCACCAATCTGGAGCTTCCTCTCCATGGATACTTCATCATCATCGACTTCCAGATGCTCCCATGCCATCACTGATGTCATCCCATCTTCGCAAGCCTCTCTTGGATGATCTCCAACCTTCGAGCATTCCCAGGATTAAGGCAGAGAAGTGAGGCTCTCGCCGGAGACCCACCTTGATGACGCCATGAATAGGAGGAGGTGGTGGTTCATCGATCGACAGATGTCGTCAAAGTAGCTCGAATTGGGCATGATCTGACAACCCAATTTCTTCCACGATGGTAAGTTGAACCTGCAGCCTTGGATAATCCAGACCGTCGGTCGATGAACAACGTGACACCACATGACGAGGATATTTCTGCAATTGGGTAACGATGGGAGTTAATGCGCAATTAACCTGGGTCCACACGCGTCTCGCGCCTGCGGTTCTAGGCTCGGTATATGTCTCATGGCTCGGGCCACGTGTCAATAGGTGGTGCTTCGATGATTGGAATATATCATCCAAGTTTGTAGGCTCGTTGCGTTGAAGTGGCTTGATATCAATCTTTACATTGTGCCCAATTAGGCACGATCCAATGGCAATTTTAGGCTGAATTCTTTATCTCTGCCTTACAGAGATGTGCAAGGGGTAGGGCTCCAGCGATCCCCTACTTCCTTTGCCGATCTCTTGGAGGATGTCAGATGATCTGTAGTCATGCAAGGGAGGCATGTGAAGGTGTTGCGAAATCGGTGAAGACGCGACTCTCTCCCGATGTTGACGGTGATGGATGAACCATGGAGGTGGAGCTCCATATCAGCAAGTTTATTTTGATTCCGATCATTAAAGGTCTTTAAACCTGAAGGGGGTTAGCAAAGCATAGTCGAAGCACCATATATTATGTGCATGTGAATGCGAGTGGGATGAAGGGCTTAATGGAATGGAGAAGATGGAGCCCAATTGTGTTCTTTTTCGTTGCTAAAGGAGAATGTTGGTCGAGGTGACAAGATATGATGGAACGAGGAATGTAGAGGAAGATACCTCCCTCGTGAACCACAGATCCACGGGGAAGGTCACGATCACCATGGTTCGAGTGATAGATATATATACATTCAAGAAGATATTCATGAGCATAAGATAAACTTAAGTTACTTTAATCTTGCATATTATTGATATGGAGTGCAAGCCTGGGTTGAAGCTCATTTGGCTTCGTAGTCATCGCTTAACCTCGAATGCCATGTCAGGAAGCTCGAACAGCCACAAGTTGGTGTTGTAGCATGGCCGGGTGACCACGGGTCTACCAGATCTTAGGTCATCTTTGCATCGTTTCTCTGTCACAGAAAGGTGGAGAGATACTGGGTCGTGGCTCATGCAAGGGTGGATAATCGCTGTTGGAGGTAGCGATGGGCTTTTTGAAGGTGGGGTCTGGTGGGTCCAGGTGGTTATGGCGGAGATTACAACCACAACTATCATGGAATTAGTAGGGATTGGTGATTGACGAAATTGGGTAAAGATGAGTGTTTGCATTGAATATGATAACGTATGGAGGTTGAAGAAAGATCAGGCATCGTTGGATCTTTTGATCCAATGGTCGTTGTTTGGGTAAAGATAAATGATTAGATTTGAATCAGATCGTGTCTTATCGTGTGGCTCACAGAGTGGCGCAGATCAATGGATGGATTCCCTTGATAAAGATAGATCAGGAGATTCAGATCGAGGTAGGTGATCGAACAAGAACATGCCATGTGGCCAAAGCAGAGGGTGCCACATGGTCCAATAGGAATTAAGCTAATTTAGAAAATTAAAGATAATTCTATAAGAATTAGTTAGAGTGTGAACTGGAAAAAGTGGTAAACATTAAAGTTGTAGATCTCGATGAGATCTATAATTTCTGTAGAAATCAAAGAGATCAGAGATCATTTATACATATATAAAATTTAAATGTTAATAAAAATAATATAGAACTCTTTTATTTTGCTTATTTTTTGTATTTTTATTTTTTTATGTTTATTTATTTATATAAATTTTTATTATAATTTTTATTTGATTTTCAATAAGAAATAAATATATAAATTATTACACCATATTAATATATAGTAATTGGTATTAATTATTTACCACATAGTAGTTAGTAAGCAGTGCAAATTAGTCATTGAATCTTGTGATTAACTTAAGTAAGAGAGATAAATATAATAAATTAAGATGATAAATGTGGGATTTATTCCCCTACACTTAATCTAAGCTCATCCTTGAACTAATTAATAAATAATTTATTAGACAGTTAGTTTAATTAGTGAAATCCCTAACATGTGCAAGTGAGTCTACACGACTTGATTTGACCTAAAAACACTAGGTTTTAGGAATCCCAAAACTCTGAGTTGATACAAGCACTAATCAAAAGAAATTCAACTACTCTAATTGTTAGACTCTCAATGTATACATACATATAGGAAGTATGACCTAGTGCAGACTACATCATTAGAGTTAAATCGAAATGTCACCGAAAATTCCAATCTTGGAAGCTCTCCTAAAGACCCAATCCTCAACTCTGGCGAATAAATCTAGTCTTAATTTAATCTCCAATCTCTTTAGTTTGTCAGACATAAAAGGGATAAATGAAAGGATGTATTATGGAGGATGTAGGTTTGAGTACTTATTTTCTCTTCCTCTCATTGGAACAGGATTCTCTCAAGTGCCAAAACTTGACATAATTTTCATTTTTGATTTTTGCCAATCAATGTGTCCCTCAAGAGAAGTTGGAGTTGTCTGCACTTATTTTCTTGGGAGTATACCGGGGTGTGCCTTTTTTAGTATCTAATATACCATCTACGCCCATACTTGTAGCATTTACGATGTAGAATCCTTTTTGGGTACTAGCCCGACTCTTGATCTTAGTAGCGGTGGTCCAAGTGGACACTTTGAAAAATGGTTGGGAGCAATTGCCTTTGGTGGTATCTCTATGATATTTAACTTTGTATGGCGAGAGCTTTTCTTTCATGATTTCTTTCGTTTCTTCATTTTTGGCTAGCTCCACTGCTTTTACCAAAAGATTGGTGCACATGTCATCATACCCTGACACTTTAGATCGAAGTCAAGAGATAGCTTGAGAACAAGTCCCATACTGGCTAAGATGTTGACCCTCAGGTTTCATGAAGCCGTCATTAATTTTATCCCATCCTCGAGCATCATATAGATCAAGTCCAAACTCAAACTTCCAATATCTGTCTCCTCAGTAATACCTTGATCAATCATGAATGCAATCGTGCATGTGAGTGAAAGTCAAATTTTGTTAATGGAGATTAGGCATGAAATATAGAATGCATATCTTTGAACTAGGAGAGTGTGAATTTTTAAGTCTAAGACCCTAATGATTAATACATAATAACTCTAAGTCTAGGAACTCCTTAAACTCAATGATAAAGATCATCTCAATCATTGAGTGCATAGTGAAAGTGTCATAGAATAACACCAGTTAATAAGTTAAACATTTTGTGATTTTCTTATTTTAAGTTAGAGAGCTATACTCATTTATACCCTTAGCTTTGTAAAAGAATTTTTGAAAACTTTTTTGCGAACATTGTCACATAATTATAAAGATTTTCCAAGCATTTTATAACGTTTATACCAAAAACAAGTAAAATCCAATTTTTCAAACCTATGTAAAACATTTTTCAAAACAATGTCACATAAATATGTAGGCTTTAAAAATATTTTACAAATGATTTTCCAAACATGTCACACCGTATTTTTGCAAACCATGTAAAACACTTGAAAACCTTGTCAAATATGTATATAATTTTCGAAAATTATTCTCAAAATATTTTTACACACATTAATTTCAAAAATGTAATACGATATCCATAACCCCAATAGTTGGAAAATTTTAAAAATACGAGCTATGGCTGAAGTACATATGCAACATATATGATAGACCCCCCATACTTAGCTTTTACTATGTCCTCATAGCACAATGTGGAATGAAGCCATAGCTCATGCTAAGTATAAAAGAATATACACGAACTGAAACCAGAACATGAGTAAAAGAATCAGTTAGATGAAAATAAGGATTCGGGTCCCCTTATACTTAAGCTAAGAAATAACTTAAGTATAAAGATATGAATTTAAAACTAGATGATCTGAGGGGAATAATCAGAACGAGATTGGATCCCCCCTTAGGAAGCTCAATGATGAAGGAATCAGTGTTAGCTGAATCTCAAGATGATGAATCTCATGAGATGATAATGGAGCCTAGGGTTTTTGGGAGGCTGAAGAATCAAACAAGAACAATCAAACGCAATTATTTCACATACACACACAGTGAAGACCATAAATATGATCTTATTATCTTTTCTTTTTTATTTATGATAATACAAAATTCATGTTCATTATGAGCAAGATGAATTAGGGTTTGGGCTCTATCTTATGGATTTCTCCTTACCTCTCAACGAATGCATAAATCTGCAAGTAAAGTGGGGTTTTCTCTCCCAAAAACAAGGTTAATTTTAGCTTCATTTTAATTACATCAATTTGCATTAATAGTTCCATTTTTACAGATTAGGTTATCACTTGTAATAAATTTCTGAACACATAAGTCATCATCTACCGTCCAGTCCCTTTTCCATATTATCCTAAGTGAGAAATCATGAAAGGAGAAATCATGCATACGTAAAATCATGATGTCATGCTCAAGAGAAGTACTTATAGTGGTGCCAACTCTCTTCATACATATGCAAAATTGAATATAAAATATTTTATCTAAATGCATGCAAGTCGATGGAAAACCACACCTAATCATGTATTTATTAGCGGGCAGATAATCAATTTAATTTGAGCTAAGTTGGATGAATATTATGTGCATCTCATGAATCTTAGAGTTGAGTGAATATCATAAGATGAATTTTAAATGTTTCAAAGATTATCGCACACATATAATAATGCAGAAAACATTACATCATAGGATCGACCTATATAAACTAAGGATCAACTTAATCAAAATATAAAACCTAATTAATTATATTAATGAAGTTGTGTCCCCAGCAATGGTTCCATATGATGAATCGCTAAATGCATGAATTAAAATAAATTCGTTGTAGCACTAGCACTTAGCTTTCCATACAGAACCGAGATAAATCTCAGTAACGAGGTTCTTGGCTTTTAACTTTTAACCTGGAAAGTCCAGGGTCAAACACAAGGACGCGAGCTATAATACGATTATACAGGTCATTCAATATCTAGGTTAAGTAATTGATAATTTATCTAGGTCAAAACATACAAAAAAGGCAAGCAAGCAATGCAAGGGAAAATGCAAATCACGAATGCATTTATGAATGAGACAAAGTGTGATGATGAAACATTAGTGCACGTTAGGAATAATTACACAATGGACATAATGACAAAACACTAATACATGCAAATTTACTCATGAATATGCCCTAATATAATTATTCAATCTCACGTAATTATGCAATTTAGATCCAAGTCCAAGTGAGCTCTCAATCATGAATCCAATTTCATTTCATGTGATTTATAGCAACAGAAAAAACTCTAATTAATGAACCAAACAACGAGCATCAAATTGGAGAATAAATTAATCCCTAAAGGTAATTAAATAGGGATCAAAATGCCACTGAAATTGCTTCATTTGGAGATCATATGCTCAAGTTATTCAAGTTTGAATCCAAGGGTATAAATGTAAGAAAAACATGAGAAACAATAGCACAAATATCACAATCAGGTCCCTGGAGGGATTAAAATGCAATTACTAAAAATCGATCTTGAAATTTATAGAACACCCCTGGTGGGGGTATTTTTGCAGTAATGGCAACGGGAGTGAATGTGCAATTAACCCAGGTCCACGCCCCTCACGATGCAATTCTTGACTTGGTAGACATCCCATGGCTCGGGCCACGTGTCGGCAGATGATGCTTCAGCGGTTGGGATGGATCATCCAGGGATGCAGGCTCGATGCGTTGAGGTGGCCTAATCTTGGCCATTAGATCGCACCCAATTAGGCACGATCCAATGGCAACTGTAGGTCGTATTCTCCATCTCCGCCTTACAGAGCTGCAAAAGGGGTGGGGCTTCGGTGAGCCCCTCCTTCCTCCGTCGATCTTTTGGACGTTGTATGATGATCTCTAATCATGCAAGGGAGGCCCCTGAAGGTGTTGCGAAATAAGTGAAAGCACGACTCTCTCCCGATGCAGATGATGATGGCTAAACCATGAAGGTGGAGCTCCAGATCGACGAAGTTCTTTTGATTCCAACCATTAAAAATCTTTGAACCTATAGGGGGTTAGCAAAGCATAGCTGAAGCACCGTGTATTGTATTCATATGAGTGCGAGTGGGATGGAGGGGTTAATGGAGCGAGGAAGACGGAGCCCAAATGTGTTCTTCTTTGTTTCTGAAGGAGAACGTTGGTCGAAGTGACAAGCTGCAATGGAATGAGGAATGCAGAGGAAGATACCTACCACGTGGACCATGGATCCATAGGGAAGGTCGCGATCACCATGATTCGAGTGATAGATATATTTACATTCAAGAAGAAATTCATGAACACAAGGCAAACTTAAATTACTTGAATCTTGCAGATGATTGAGATGGAGTGCAGGCTTGGGTTGAAGGTCATTTGGCTTCGTGGTCAGCTCTTAACCTGGACAGCCATGCCAGGAAGCTCGAACAACCACCAAGTTAGTGTTGTAGCATGGCAGGACAACCATGGGTCTACCAGAGTTTAGGTCGTCTTTGCATCATCTACCCAACCTTTCTCTGTCATAGAAAGGTGGAGAGATACTGGGTCATAACTCATGTAAGGGTGGACAACTGCTGTTGGAGGCGACGATGGGCTTTTTGAAGGCTGAGGGCTAGCGGTTCCAGATGGTTATGGTGGAGATTACAACCACAACTATTATGGAATTAGTAGGGTTCGGTGGTGGTTTAAAGGAATATCATGAAAGAGGGTTGAATGGCCTAGCGGTTGGTAGTAGTTACGAGGGAGGAAGGTGTCAGGGGTGGTTGGTGAAATTGAGTGAAGACGGACAGTCGCAACGAGGATGATAATGTCTAGAGGTTGAAGAAAGATCAAGCACCGTTGGATCTTTTGATCCAACAGTAGTGGTTTGGGCACATATTAATGGCTAGATTTGAGTCAAATCCTATTCATCATGCGGCTCACAGAGTGCCACGAATAAATGCTGGATTCGCTTGATAAAGATAGGTCAGGCAGTTCAAATCGAGGCAGGAGGCCGAACAGGAACATGACACGTGGCCAAAGCAGAGGGTGCCACGTGGCCTAGTCGGAATTGAGTTAATTCAGAATATCAAAGATAATTCTAGAAGAATTAGTTAGAGTGCGAATTAGAAAAGGTAGTAAACATGAAAGTTACAGATCTCGATGAGATCTACAATTTCATGAGAAGTAAAAGAGATCAGAGGTCAACTATACATAGATAAAAATTAAAAACTAATAAAAAGAATATAGAACAATTTTCTTTGATTTTTCTTTTGCTTATTTTTTTATTTTTATTTTATTTTATTTTATATTAATTTATTTATGCATAATTTTGTTCCAATTTTTATTTGATTTTTAATAAAAAATAAATACATAAAATATTACACCCTATTAATATATAGTAATTAGTGCTAATTATTTACCACACGGTAGTTAGTAATTAGTGCTAATTATTTACCACATGGTAGTTAGTAGTTAGTGCTAATTAGTCAATGAATCTTGTTATTAACTTAAGTAGAGATAAATATTATAAATTAAGCCAATAAATCTGGGATGTATCAATGCCACGTGGCCCAAGCCACGAACCGTCCACCGAACCTGGACACATGCACCTCGCATGTACGGGCCTATGAACATTGAAAGTCGACCCTTCTAGTTATCTATATTTGCAAAAATACCCTCGTGCAGGGGGTATTCAATTAATTTCACTGAAGATTTTTAATATTTACACTTCAGCCCTTCTAGGTACCTGTTTGTTATGTTTCATATTATGTTTTATCACATTTATGCCACTAGATTCAATGATTAATATCTTGAGCATATTATATCTTATTGATGTAATTTTAAATTCATTATGATCCTCATTTCACTATCTTTAATATGACTATATTTATGCTCTGATTTGGAGTGCGATGTCTGATTAATTAATTAGAGAAGAAATAGATGCTTTTATTCATATTAAAGCAAAATTCGACTTTGAGTTCCTCGCTTAATTGGATGTTGATTAATGTGATAATTTGCATAAGAACGAATGATCATTTTAGGGAATATTTGTGAATATTTCTGCATATTTTAGAGTGTTACCATTATTTTCATTCTATTGATATTTTCTAGCATGCACATTTCATCTCATGCATGCATTTGTGATGTGCATTTACCTTGCATTGATTGCTTGCATGCATTGTTTTGTCTGGTTTGACTAGATGAAATTATCAATCACTTAACCTATATATTTAAACTCCTAAATAGTCGTATTATGACTTGTGTCCTTGAGTTCGACCCTGTACTTCTCAGATTAAAAATTAAAGCAGAGAACCTCATCACTGAGATTCTTCTCGGTTCTATATGAGATGATAAGTGTCCGTGCTACAACGGATCTCTTTTAATTCATGCATTTGGTGCTTCATCACCAACCCTCCTACCTCAGTCCAATCATCCACTCGAAAATTGAACCTCTCCCATCCCCCGTCAAAGGACGTAAAAACGAGCGAATCTCCTGTGCAACCCCACAAATGCCCCGTCAAAAGTACGAGGGCGTTGATTCCAACTCCTCACTCTCTCGGAAGGAGCACCCAGAGCTGTATATCTTGTGAATAACCATGTATACCATACTATCACAATTCCCCAAACTACGTTTGACCCTCCTGCCCAAGAGGGATTTTTTCATCTCTTCCAGGTTGCGCACCCAAGCCTCCATTCTCCTTATTTTGTATTACTGATTTTCAATCCACTAGGGTGATGCCCATATTTTTGCCAGAGGAGACCTAAAAGAACTGTGCCTGATGCCCTCTAGCATCTTCCTCACCACAATCGGAAGCACCCTCAATGACATGAAGAAGATCGGAATTGCAGAAAGGACAGACTTCAATAATACCAGTCTGCTACCCATGGAGAGACAAGACGCTTTCCCCATAGCTAGCTTCTTCGTCTATTTTTCAATAACCGGAAGCCACACTGCAATTTTCTATCTCCCAACAACTAATGAGACTCCGAGATGATGCATCGACAGTCGATCCCTTGATGATCGCAACCAAGTTTCATATCTCATAACCTCCTCTTCATCTAGCCCAAACATCACAAACTCTGACTACACTCTATTAAATCTGAGGCCCGACACCTTCCTAAAGATCTCCATGATCACCAAAAAGACCCTGCAGCCTAGGGGGCACCTTCAGCAAATAACAGCGTACCATCCGCATATTGGAGAATGAGAGCAGAAACATCTCCTTTTGAGTAACCCTTGCACATATCACCTGCAACCGTGAGTTCGACCATGGATTCAGAGCATTTGTAGCAAACACAAAAAGGAGTGGTTCCAGAGGACATCCCTAGTGGACACCACGTTGTAGCTGAAAGAAAGTTCCCCTTGCTTGATCGTTAACCAACACAGTTAACACACCTCTTTACCAAAGAACTCCACCTATCCGGGAAGCCTTTTCTTGTGCAGAGATGCCCATATGAATCTCCACTCCATGTAGTCATACGCTTAGGAGAAATCCGCCTTCCACATCACTCTCTTAGTTTTCCGTCTCCGCCAATCAGCAATGATCTCATATGCCATGACAATGTTATACACGAGTTGCCTACCCTAGAGGAAGGCACTTTGTGCTGGCGAGATGACGTTGTCTAGGATGCCCCTCAACCTATTCGCGAGCACTTTCTCCATGCTCAAATATGACACATTCAATAGAGCTATGGGCATGTAGTCATCCACCATTGTAGCCACATCCTTCTTGGGGAGCACGAAAATGAGGGATAAGTTGAGTGTCTCAAAACCAAGGTTTCCTTCTCCAAACTTAGTCACCACACCCATCAGATCTTCCTCAATTAGCTCCCAAAATTCCATGTATAGGAAAACTGAGAAATTGTTTGGGCTCGGGCACCTATCCTGGTTGAGGGAAAATAGACCCTTACGGAACTCCCTCGTGCCAAATGGTCTCACAATTTGCTCCTTGTCCTCCATTGAAATAGTGCTCACACCCAATCCTAACCATCTTGAGCTGGTGTGTTCTATCTTCCTGCACATGCCTTTAAAGTACTGTGTCACTACTCTTGCAATCTCAATCTCCCCACATACGTCCACCCCATGGATCTCGACATAGTGGATCATGTTTGTCCGCCCTCTACTGTTGGCAACATTATAAAAAAATCTAGTATTTGCGTCCCCTTATTTCAACCATTTTCTGCCTTGATCTTTGCCTCCACTCAACCTCCTTCCTTTTATCCTCCTCCTACATGATCTTCTGTGCAACACCCCTACCCAGGACCTCCTCTTCCTTGAGTGCATGCACATCGTCCACCAAATCCAATCACAACATTGAGTCGAAGGCTAATTTGTTATACCGTTTATGTGCAGTTGTCATCTCATTTGAGCAAATAGATGATAAGTGTGTGGCAAGCACTAGGGTATTCCCTTTCTTCGAAACTCCCAAGTTGAAGTCATCTTTGCACCTCCCACCATCTATCATCTTCTAAACCACCCATTTGAACACAACTCTTCACCTTCCAATGTCTTCCCTATCAATCATCTGCAGGTCTAGAAGGTTTCTTGCTCCTCTTCTATTTTCATAGGTTGGTCACTATAGTTGGGTTGTTTTTATATCCTTCAGTGTGTGTATTTGATCACTGCACCTAGGTATCTTTTCATTTCTTTTTTGTCCCTTATTCCCACCATTGTCAAGGTGTTGGGCTTTCGATGCTCCTCCATAGAAGTGGAGGAACTCCACTCTCCGTCCACACTTCATGTTGAATAGAAAAGAGGTATGGCCTCAGTCAAGTTAGAAACAAGAGAAGAGGGCAACAACCATTGGTAAAGCCCCTACCGATCTACATCGTTCACTGATGTCACGCCTGAGCACTCGGGTATAAGGTACTAAACAGGTCGTTGTGACCCAAGCGATCAAGCGCGGACAATCAAGAAAAATCAGACCACTAAAATAGACAAAATCAATCAAAACACGAAAGCTGTCTCGCTATTGGATTAACCTGGTATAGCGACCAGGGTCGAACTCAAGGAGCACGGGTTGGCCTCTCGGCCTACGAAGTAGTCAAAAAGAGATAAAATAAAATAAGAGAAATGTTTTTGGTTGTTTTTGAATTTTTTATATTTTTTTGGATTTTAATGAATTAAGAAAATAAGAACACACACTTCAGCAATTTATTTTAAGCACTAAAAATCAACCAAAAATTCAAACAAAAATATTTTTAGGTGTTTTATGTTTTTTAATGTTTTTGGTGAATTTTTGAGAATTATCTGATGTTTATTTAATTTTCTAAAAATCAAAAGGTGACTGAAATGAAAAGTACTGTCCAGCCGAGCTAAAAGGGCCTAGATAAAATATCTAAAGGCCCCAAATTAGCTGGGAGGTAATTTTCCTGTAAAGAGGATAAAACAAGGAAAATTTAGGCACCTATTTTATTGTTTTTGGATTTTTAATTGATTTACTGGAATTTTATAAGATTTTGAGTGTTTTTCAATTTTTAGTAGTTTTCAGTAATGAAAAATAGCCAAAATTGGCTAGAAAATCAAACACATCAAAATAGACAGTAGACAATTTTTTTTTGTAATTTTTGGACACTATTTAATATTTTTTTGTGATTTTTAAAATTAGACAGTGAAGAAAACAGAGGTTTTTGATTTTCTAAAAATATCAAACAGTGACGAAAATGTCTCCAAAATTTATAGAAAATTTTACATCATAGCAGGAGCCATGTGTCCAATTTTGATTAAATTTGGAGGTGATTTGCTATTTTATTCAAAAATAGAGAGGGGGCATTGTGCACAGGGACCAAAGTGCAAATACCCAAGAGTCTGGGGGGTCTGGTGCAATTAACCCAGCAAAACACGTGCGATGCACGTGTCTGGGACACTCAGGGACCCAAATGTAAGAAAAATAAGTTCCGAGGGCTTATTGGTAACAGGTACCAAAAGTCCAGGGGCTTATCTGCAAAATACCCAAAAATAAACGCACATGCTCAAATACACCACGCACAGGGGTATAAATGCAAATAAGTGAAAGCTTTCATTCAACTAATAACAACCAGAACTACAAGGGCATGAAATGTAAAATACCCAGAGAATCACGTGTCGAAGCACGTGTCACATCACATACAGGGGCATATTAGCAAATAAAAGCAAGTACCAGGGTCTCTATGCAAATAACCCTAAAACTAAACAACTAAACTCAATATTTACAGGACTAAAGCAAAATAAAATAAGAAAGAGGGCCTAAGGGTAAATTACCCTTTATTATGCGGAGCGGCTGGATGGTTGCCACGTGTGGATCTGACGGTCTGGATCAGCTGCGGCTCCAACGCTAGTGTCCTTTGGCGAATCCGATGGCTAGGGTTCCTCCACGTGGGTGATCGGACGATGCAGGGCGCAGGCGGCTAACCCTTGCGCATCGGATGGCTGAAATCGACCCTCCTGATGATCGGGCGGTGACTGCTGCTCCCCAGATGGATGGTTCAGATGAAATCTGGAGCTGGAGGACGAATCGAACGGCGACAGAGGATGTTGGATGAACAGGTCACCGGCGAGACTCGCCGGCCTCGGGTGTGCGCTAGACTCCTCCTGGAAGCACTCTGAAGGTCGGAGAAGAAAGGTGGAGTGCTCCCGCGTCTGCCGGTAGGCTCCGATGATCCAGCCGAGCTCCGAGGAGCTCGGGCTAGGTCGGCGGAGCTGAGCCTCCTGGCTGGATGGCGAAGGGACTCAGATGGCCTTCGTTTGACCTGCAAAGAGAACCAGAAGACTCGCGGGTCGAGGGCAAACTGCCTCGACCCGGTTAGGCGAGGTGACGGTGGCTCGTGAGTCGAAATGGCGAGCTCCGACGAAGGGGGTGGACGGAGGAGCTCGACTCCCAGCTCCTGTGCGAGTTGGGTTGGATGGAGGGGTGAAGAAGGTTCGCAGGGAGTTGGCGAGGGCTATGGCAATGCCCGATGATCGAATGGTGGTCGGGAGCGATGGGAATCGACGATGGACGTCGGCGGCGCGATTTGGGCGTAAATGGAAATCAGCGAAAAAGAAAAGCCTAAGGGGATACCTGGGTGGTCGAAGAGACTGGGGAGGAGCTCAGGAAGCTCCTGGTCGTCGCCTCGAGGAGCGTTTCCCTCCGAGGCTCGGTGCTCACGCTGGTGGCGGAGCAACGGCGGCGTAGCTCACCGGATCTATGGATTCTCTTCCTCTCCTCGCTTCGACAGGCTCGGACGCGAGCTGTCACTCTCGCGCACTCGCTGGAGCTCACAGGTGAAGGATTCGAATGGCCAAAGATAAGGAAATGAGGTGGCGGAGCTTGCTTACGTATGGGTGCGAGTCCGGCTAGACGAGGTCGGGTAGGGCGTGGAGGCGCGCGGATCCTGATGTGGATACCCCGGCGAGGGTGTCGGATGTGGCAGGAGTGAAACGGACCCGGGGTTTAGGTGGGGTTCAATCGGGTTTAGGCACTAGAAATTAAGGAAGTCGGGTCGGGCACCTAAATCCGCAGGAGGTGGTCCTGAGGGGGGTAGTTGACCGGGCGGTCAACAATCCCCAGGGCCAATAGGAACAGGCCACGTGGCTTAATCTTGGAGGTGAAAATAAAGGTAGCAAATGGCCGAATTTGCAAAAAGTTAAAACATGAAATATTTTTATTTTATTTTTTCTATTTTTTTTGTGATTTTTAATAATTTTTTCGAAATAAAAATAAGGTATGTACACTATATGTACTATATAGGTATATGTACACTATTAGGGTTTTTAATTTTTTTTATTTTTAATTATTATTTTTATGCAATTTTATTCCTATTTTGTATTTTATTTATTTCCATTATAAAATAAGGAATAAAAAGGTATTTTTATTTTATTTTTGTTATTTATATACATAGGTAAAATAAATACATATATACACTTATATACATGGTATATGTACAATCTATTTTTGTGTTTTTAATTTTATTATTTTTATTTTGTTTTTGTTTTACTTGTTTTTATTTATTTTATTTACATTATATAACATAGAATATTTACAAAAATTTTGGAAATTAATTTTATTTATTTATAGGGTTAAATAAATATACAAAAGTGGTTCATGTACAAGATGAAAGTGGTGTTTTTTTGTTCTTTTTTATTTTTTTACCCTTTTTCTTTTGTTTTTATACTTATAAATATGTACAAGTATTTACAAGCATATTTTGGACTATTTACATAAATATTTACACACATGAGCCCCTATCTCCCTCTACTTTGGCTTTTATGCGGTCAGGCCCATGTTGAGCCCTCCCTTGGGTTAGGTTGCTCAATATTTATTCTAAATATTTCCCTCTTTTTCTTTTTAATCTTTATTCTTTTGTTTTTGCACAAAAACATGCTAATTATAGGTTTTTGCACAATGCATGCTTTTGGTAATTATTTGTATTTACATGAATATACATGCATTTGCAAAGATTTTTGTAGCTAAAATATAAGAATAAAGAGTGATGAATGGGTATTCATCACCCCCCTATACTTAACTTTTGCTAGTCTCTTAGCAAACACTTATTTGAAAAAGAAATGAAAAAGAAAGAAAGAAAAAGAGGGGAATGTACATGGATCAATGTTGAATATTAAACTTTCCTTCATTAAATTGAATTATGGAGCTCGATCCGATCTTTGGATTATTAATGTGTCGGAACCTTATTTAGACTTAAGCTTAAAACTCAACAGCCTCTAAGTTCCACCAATCTATGGACAACACTCCTCAATAAACCAGATCAGAACAAGTCTACATACACAAACTCTAATGACTATGAATCTTTCCATGCAGTGTAAGTGATATGTAGCTCCCCACCTCAGAAGTAACAAAGAGACAACCTCCCTTAGCCTGGTAACTCTAATGCCTCGGTCTAGCAACTCTTTCCTCGAGAAGCGGGGTATTCCCTTCTAAGTTCAAGTGCAACCGGCTCAAGAAGAGGGGGAAGAAGTATAGACTTTTGGAAGCTCAGCCAGTGTAGCTGAGTCTCCCGCTGCAAGCTTCATGAGATGTAACATGGATACCATAAGCTTTTGCTTTATTTGACTACATACACTCCGGTGGGGTTATTAAATTTTCAATCCGACCCACCATTTTTTGGAGTTCTTTTTGCATTTTGCAATTTTTTTTCAACATTTCTATACAACATATCTACATAGTGCAGCATGTATACAAGAAATTTTCCTCTTGAGCCAGTAGACTATCCCTCTTTTGAAGTTTATTGCAACCCACGGCTTCTGTCTTTAGCCTTCATCACCACTAGACCAAGTTGAGACGCACTTCCTTCACTAAAAGAAGAAGAGAGGCTCTGCCTAGAAGTACTACCCTCATATGCTACCCCAAGCCAAAGGAAACTGCCTCCTCACCACCTCATCCGTGGAGAGCCATGTGTAAAGTGCTGGTGCAAGTCAAGCCATTGTCTCTAAGAGTCATGTGTGTGTTGTTAAGTGCTCTACTTAGGCTCATCAGGATGGCATATGCTCATAGCCTAGTGGACTCAAAGAATTAAGGCCTTATGGACCTGAAAAGCCTTAACCCTAAGCCCTATAAGGTTCCTCTTAGAGTTAGGTGGATTAAGATCTCATTCAAGCTCCATTTCTCAATTTAATTCCAAGCTTAGTTTAAATGTCAACTCTCATCCAGGAAAAACTATATACATATATATACAAAGATGCTATTTACACAAATATTTACAATCGTGCAAAATTTTTGAAAAATGTTTTGAAATCATGAATGATGCATGAGGTGCAAGTTTTGCAAAAACATATTTACACAAGATTTTTGCAAAATTTTGATTTTCAAAACATTTTGGAAAAATTTTGTACTATATACATAATTTTTGATACAAAAATAATTACACAAGCTTTACAAAAAAGATTTTTGAAATCATTTTTACAAAAATACTTTGTACACTAGCTATTTATGTGCAAATAAAAGAATGTTTATGTATATGAAAATTTTTAATTTTTGTGATTTTTAGCCATTTTATTTGTTAACACACTCACACAAAGTACGAGTTATGGCTAAAGTATATATGAAATATATATACACACCCTCCCTATACTTAGCTCGAACGATGTCCTCAGAGTGATCAAGAGCGATGAAGAAGACATAACTCGTGCTTAGTAAAAGGGAAGTGAAAAGGAATGGCTAAGTACAGAAATGAATAAATGAATAGAATGAGAGGAACTCGGTGGTTTCCCCCTATACTTAGGATTAACTTATCCTAAGTATAGCAAGCTGTACATGAAGGGAAATCCGAGTGAAGAAGATACAGAGTCTGCCCCCCCTATACTTAGGGTAAAATATCCCTAAGTATAGGCAGCAAAACAGGAGCAGAAAGAATGAAAAGAATACCCGCAGGTCCTACATCCCCCCTATACTTAGGGTAAAGTACACCCTAAGTATAGCATAATCATAAGATGAGAAAAGGGATGTGGGACTAAAGATTAGAATGATATGGACAACTGGATCTATACAAGTCGGAAGAACAGTGATAATCAGGCGTGAGATGCAAAAGATGTGAGTCAAGAGACCACATCTCACGCAAAATGAATAGGGGCAACATCAACGACCTGCGGCTCATGATCTAGAAATGGCTTGAGCCGCTGGACGTTCACTCAAAAGGTACTCTCAGAAGACAACTCGAATATATCAATGCTATCGTTGTCGTGTACCTTTCTGACCAAGTAGGGTCCCTTCCATTTGCTCTGCAGATTCCCTGGAAACAAACGAAGCCTCGCATCAAACAACCCTACTCTCTGTCCAATCTCAAAATGCTTGTGGCTGATATGAGAATCATGCCACTCCTTCACTCTCTCCTTATACTGTAGGCTGTTTGAGAAAGCTGTATCTCTAAGCTCCTCCAGGGCAGCTAACTCTGCCCTCCTCTGGTCTCCTACACCATCTGGATCCATAAGAATATCTGTAACTGCCCAAAGTGACTTGTGCCTCAGCTCAACAGGTAAATGGCACAGCTTGCCATATACGAGGCGAAAGGGAGATGTGCCCAATGGTGTCTTGAAAGAAGTCCTATATGCCCACAAGACCGAGTCCAAAAGCTGTGACCAATCCTTTCGGTCAGGGCGGACGACTTTCTGCAAAATAGTCTTGATCTCTCTGTTCGAGACCTCGGCTAGACCATTCGTCTGTGGATGGTACGGTGTAGCAACACGATGGTCTATACTGAACTCGCTGGCAAGGGCCTTCACCTGGTCGTTGATGAAATGAGACCCCCTATCGGAAATCAAAACTTGTGGAACCCCGAACCGTGTGATGATGTGCTTCCTCAAAAATCTGCAAACTGTCCTCGCATCAGCGGCTCGGGCGGGGATGGCCTCAACCCAACGACTAACATAATCAACGGCCAACAGAATGTACTCAAATCCCTGACTCTTAGGGAATGGACCCATGAAATCGATGCCCCATGCGTCAAAAACCTCACAGAAATGAATGGGCTGCATCGGCATCATATCACGCTGTCCACAAGTGCCCATCCTCTGTCAGTCAGTACACCTCTTCACGAACTCATCAGAGTCCTTGAAGAGGGTAGGCTACCACAAGCCGGATTGGAGCACTTTCTGTGCCGTTCTCCTCCCAGAATGATGTCCTCCTGCCTCAAGCTTGTGGCAGTAAGTGAGGACGCTATGGTGTTCCTCTTGAGGAATACACCGATGCCAGATGCTATCCCCTCCTTCGTGGTAAAGGATGGGATCCTCCCAGTGGTAGGACTTGGCCTTCGCAAGGAAGGTCTCAAGCCTCTGCCTGGGCCAATCTTGTGGGACTTTCCTAGCAACGAGAAAGTTCACAATATCGGCATACCACGGGAGTGAGGCGATAGCAAGGATCGCCTCATCTGGGAAGGTATCTCGAATGGGATCAATCTGCTCAGACTCCTCAGGCTGCTCTAAACGGGAGAGGTGATCCGCCACCACATTCTTGACTCCAGGCTTATCCTTAATCTCAATGTCGAACTCCTGAGTAGAAGGATCCATCTAGTCAGTCTGGCCTTGGCATCCTTCTTTGCCATGAGGTACTTGATGGCGGTGTGATCTGTGTACAAAGTCACTCTAGATCCAATGATATAAGATCGAAACTTATCCAGGGCGAACACTACGGCTAGCATCTCCTTCTCTGTGACCGTGTAATTCCGCTGGGCGGAATCCAATGTGTGGCTAGCGTAGTGGATAGCAAACGGAACTCCATCCCTCCTCTGTCCCAGCACTGTCCCCACGGCAAAATCGGAGGCGTCCGTCATGATCTCGAATGGGAGAGACCAATCAGGTGGCTGGAGAACAGGAGCCTCAATCACACACTGCTGGAGAGTCGCAAAGGACGAAAGACACTTGTCATCGACAAGGAACTCGGTGTCTTTCGTCAAAGAGGTCAGTCAACGGCCGGGCAATCCTGCTGAAATCCTGAATAAATCTCCTATAAAATCCAACGTGCCCCAGGAATGACCGTAGCTGCCTCAAATTGGACGGTGGTGCGAGTTTTCTAATGACATCAACCTTGGCCGTATCAACCTCCATGCCCCTGTTGGAGATGATGTGGCCAAGCACCGTCCCTTGAGTCACCATGAAGTGACTCTTCTCCCAAGATAGAACCAAATGGTACTCAATACATCGCTGGAGTACTCGGTCTAGGTAGTCAAGACAGGAGTCGAATCCGTCGCCGTAGACCGAGAAATCGTCCATGAAGACCTCCAAACACTCCCCTACCATGTCCGAAAAGATCGACAGCATGCATCTCTGAAAAGTCGCAGGGGCATTGCATAGCCCAAATGGCATGCGTCGAAAGGCATATGTACCAAAGGACAGGTAAAGGTGGTCTTCTCCTGATCCTCAGGAGCGATGGCCACCTGGTTGTAGCCCGAGTACCCATCCAGGAAGCAATAATGACTCTTCCCTGCCAGTCTCTCAATAATCTGGTCAATAAAAGGCAGGGGGAAATGGTCCTTCTTGGTGACCTGGTTGAGTCTCCTGTAGTCAACACAGACCCTCCAAGAGGTGGGTACTCGTGTAGCAATCTCCTCTCCCGACTCACTGATCACAGTCGTGATGCTCGTTTTCTTGGGCACTACATGCAAGGGGCTGACCCACTTGGAGTCAGAAATGGGATAAATAAAATCTGCACTCCACCATTTTGATATTTCTTTCATCACGACCTCTCTCAGGTTGGGGTTCAGCCGCCGCTGGAACTCACGCGACAGCTTCGCCCCCTCCTCGAGATAGATATGGTGGGAGCACACTGATGGACTAATCCCATGGAGATCTGCTACGCTCCATCCGATTGCCTTGCGGTTCTTTTCAAGAACCCCCATCAAACGGGATTCCTGCTCTCCAGTTAGATCAGCGGAGATGATGACTGGGTACATCTCTGGTTCGCCCGCAAGGAACCGATACTTCAGCGAAGTAGGGAGCGGCTTCAACTCTGGACAGCTGGGCGCTGGCAATTCTGGCTTCGGAAGAAAATGTGTCAATGCTGCTAAGTCTGCCAAATCTGCCTGGGAGAAAGAAAGCGAACTCTCGTAAACTGGATCTGGAGAAGGCTGCTCAACTGTACTGTCTCTGATCTGCTCTGCCTCTACCTCCTCCTCATCTGTAGGCTCTGGGGGACTCAGGTCTGGCATCTGATCATCACAATCTGCCCAATCAGACTCTGAATCCGAGGGATCTGCATCAAACAAGGTGGCATCAGTACCACCGTCACACAGGGTGGCCTCAGTACCACCATCACTAGAAACCGTGTCGCGGTCGAGAACCGGCTCTGCTGCCTCTGCTGTATCCTGAACCAGGGCTGTGCTCTCCAAGCTCTCCTCTGCTGTCATCTCTGAATCAGTGGTGTTTGGAAATGAGAGGATGGCCTGTGCGGAAGGGTCTGCCCATACTGCCTCATCATCTGTGATCACAAAGTCACAGTCCTGGTGGATGTCTAGCCCGGCATCTGTCAGCTGCTCTGTATCTGTGCTAGTATCTGAGCATGCTCTCTCTCTGGCTCTGTAGTCCTCGACCGTCTCTATCTGTACACTCTCGCCCTCGACGCGAAAGTATACCTTCCCGCTATCATGATCAGTCACCGCCTTGGTTGTGGCCAAGAACAGACGACCAAGGATGATGGGGGTATCGGCCACTGAATCAGGGATCTCCATGTCCAACACTACGAAGTCCACGGGGAATTTCAGGCCCTGAATCGTGAGGATAACGTCTCGCAACAACCCCTTCGGCCTCTTGACAGATCGATCAGCAAACTGAAGGACTGTCCTGCTCTGTCTAAGAGTGCCCAACTCGAAGCGGTCGAGAAGGGCTGCCGGAAGGAGGTTGATCGACGATCCGCTATCCAATAGAGTCCGGTCGAACCTCTGCTCACTTATCTGGCATCTGACATACGGGGCCCCTGAATCTGGCCTCTTGGCCGGCAGACGGTTCTGGATCGCGAAACACGTGGCTTTCATCAGCACATGAATCTCTGAAGTGTGATTCCTCCTCCTCCTCCTGATTGTGGTCCTGTCTCTCAAAGATCGCTGAAGAAGGGGGATGTGCTGCAAAAGCCTCCTGGAGGGTCAGCTGGATGTGAAATCTGTCGATCATGCTCTGCCTGAATTCCTCCTGCTCTCTCTTTTTTGGGTCTTTTTCTTTTTTCTTCCCCTTCCCCATCTGAAAGGCTCTAGGGAAGGGGATAACTGGGTCCTTCGCAGATGAAGGACTAGGAAAAGGCCTAGACGGCTCGACGGCCGGATCCGCACATACATCAAGCACCATAGTGGGACCAGAAGAAACTAAACCTTTTCCTTTATTCACAACAGTGTTCTGAGATACATGAGAATGAGGAAAAACATCTGATCTCTCTACACTAACACCGGTGGCCTCAGTACCACCACGGGCTGGCTCTGCTACTGGACGTCTCGCGGCCTCAGTACCGCGGGCTAGCTCGGCTCCTCTGGTGGCATCAGCACCACCTCCTCGAACTGGTGAAGCGGCGGCCTCAGTACCGTCGGTGGAATCAGAATCCTTGGTGGCATCAGTACCACCGTCATCATCATGTGCGGCCTCAGTACCGCTCTCCTCCTCCTCATCTGGTGCCCTGGGTGGATCCTCGAGTCGTCGCTCAGATGAGGCGCCGCCTGCTGGTGCTCTACCGCTCCTAAGTGTAACAAAATCAGTGTCAAACAGATCTGAAGACATATCATCAAATGGATCACTAGGAGTGGTATGCTCAGTGTCAACTACCTGCTCAGACTTCCTCTTCAGGCTATTCGGATTCGGCTCTATCTGTGCAGGGATGGCGGCCTTCCCTCTCATCAGGTCCCGCATCTCCTGGCGGAACTCGTCCATCTCCCGTCTAAATGTGGCCTGCTGGTCCGTGAGGAGGCGGGCTACGTCATCCAAGGTGGAGCTCTCATGGGGGCCCGACGGGTAGCCTCTCTGGTAATGAGGCTGCTGGAACTGGTGCTGCTGCTGCTGAGAGGGGTAGGAGGACGGATGCTGCTGCTGGTGTGCCTGGTGAGCCTGCTGCTCACGTCTCCAAGACTGTCCCTACTGTTGATAGGGACGAGGAACGAAGGACGACTGCTGGTGTGACTGGTAGGCTGGGGGCTGCTGCTGCGGCTGGTGATCTCTCTGCTGGCCATACTGCCCTCCCTGACCGGATGACTGCTGCTGGGGCTGAGTATCTCCACCCCCACCTGAATACGGGATGGTCTCGTCGGATCCCAGGCTGGGGACGGTCATACCAAATTCCGTTGACATCCATCAACGGCTCTGCATTGTATGGGGCTGGCGGGAGTACTGCCAGAGGCTGATCCGGCTGGTATACCACCATCTGCATGTTTGGAGATGGTGGAGACTGGTAAGAAGGCTGCTGCTGCTGGTACGGCTCCGCCTGTACAAGGTGAACCTGTCTAGGCTGCTGAAAAGAGCTGGAGCGCTGGGACGAGCTGCTGTTGCCGTCGGTATCGCCTCGCGACTGAAGACGGGGCTGTGAAGCCGTCTGTGCCTCCTAGAGACACATGAGCTGGGTCTTCATGTCGCTCAGAGTCTGTGCCATCTGCGTGATACCCTGGCACTGCTTCTTCTCGATCAGCTCCATCCGGTCCAACTTCTCGCTAATAATACTCATATCCGCAGCGGACGACTCTGCCTGTGTTGCTGCAACTGCGGATGAACTGGATGGACCGGCGTCGACCCATGCTATCCTCTGGTGTTGCACGGATCCTGGCTGCTGGGGTCTGCCCTGAGTGTACAACCGGGTCTGGGACATCACCATATAGTTCTCGGCCATCTCCTCGAAGATGGCCCAGACCTGGTCGTGATCCTTGGCGAAATAGGACCCGCCGCAAGAAGCATCCACCAGGCCCTGGAGCTCTGGTGTCAACCCGCTGAAGAAGCTCTGCACAAGGTTCGGCTTCGAAATGTCGTGGTGCGGGCATCGGTCTGTGAGCTCTCGGAACCTCTCCCATGCCTCGTGGAATTGCTCATTGGGGAGCATGGAGAAGTTGCTGATCAGGGCCCTCGCTGCATTGGTCCGCCCGAATGGATAGTACTTGTTCAAGTACTCGGTGCGGAGCTGCTCCCAGGTGTAAACAAACTTCCCCAAATGCTTCAGCCAGGTGGATGCTCTGTCTGCTAGGGAGAAGGGGAAGGCGATCATCCGAATCGTATCCTGGTCCACATGGCGGTCGTGGACAGTACTGCAGATCATCAAGAACTCCTGGAGGTGGAGATGGGGCTCCTCGGTGGCAAGTCCGTGAAAACGGGGGAGCATCTGCAGGGTGTTCGGGGGGGACTTGAAGTCCCCCACGATAGCAGGCACCACTACCCAATGATGCATCAGTGTAGATCCGGGGTTGTGCAACTCCCGCATCGGTCTCGGTGGTCCTCCTGCAGCAGCGGCTGCCGCTGCGGCAGCGGCTGCCGCTGCGGCAGCGGCTGCCGCTGCGGCAGCGGCTGCTGCTGCTGCTGCGGCTGGTCCGTCCTCAGGCTCGCTCTGATCTCTCTCTGCTCTGAGTCGCTTTAACTCTCTCCTCATCTCAATCATGAAATCTCCCTGATCTCTCAACTGCTGCTGCACTGTCTCTAAAGAGGCGATCAGGGTGGAGTTGATCGCTCCCTGGTCCATGACAAAATGCTTCTCTCCTCGTGGACCTCCAGGGTGATCCTCAGAACTGCCGGCCAAGACGTCTGCAAAATCAAATGAGCCCAACTCAGGTGCTGTCAAATCTGCTAATCTCTCCTCGGGCTCATGTCGCTTAGATCCGAAAGAAAGGGGGTCGAGGGGGAACAGGGCGGAGTCGTACTCGGGCTCGGAGAGCTGGTCTCGGCTTTCGCGGGCCAACCTAGATGATCGGGTAGACGTGCCCGAAAGCGGTGCAGCCAGAGGCTGCCTAAGAGAGCGTCTACCCATCATCTTGATCTGGCGAGTAGTGCGGATGAGATCTGGAGAAACTATGATCAGAATGCAAACCCCCGGTTCACCAACGCAACGCGAGCTGAAGACCGTAAAAGCTCGGTCAAATTATCTTGTCAATTTTATTAGGTGAACACACAAGATATCAGAGCGCTTACGTGACCTGTTAGGATACCCGATGCTACCCCAACCGACTGGCCCGCACGGAAGAGTCGGTAGTCAGCTAGAAATAGCACCGGAGGGCTCTACCTAGGGTGCGGGTCACTCTCTCGCGCATCCAAACCATACAATGAGGGGGTTGCTCTCCCCAAGACAAATTTTTAGGGTGAGTGTCTTTTAGGGTCAATAGTTTTATCTAGTCCCAATTTTATGATTTTTCTTTTTAATATTTTTCAAATATAAAACAAACGCCTAACGAATTTTTCGGTTCTCCTGGTTATTTAATCCAAAATAGGGGGGAGAAGACGAAAAAGTCGATGCGCGATGAAATCAATGATGCATGCTGAGATAGAAATGCGTACCTTGTCTCCAGCACTCTACATGCAAGTGATCCGCGCAGAATTTAAAGACAAGAAATAAACTACCTAAATGATGCAGGCGGAAAAACCGAGTCCTAAACAGCAGTGCTACTCGAAAGAACGGCTAGCCGGCCACCAGCCTCCAGTCCAAAGAGTCCGGTCTAGACCCACCCCTCCTCTTCTCGACAGGTCGAGTTCAGGAGTAGCGCTTGACGGGGTGGGCTCGCGGCGCGTAGGCTCGGAGGTGATGGAACGGCTATTTTATTATTGTTTTTATTATAGGTCCAATTACCGCACTATAGGAACAGGCAATTATATTAGGGTGTTTGGATCCTATGAGTTACGTCACAATCAAGCAGAAAATCCTACGGCTAGGGGCTCGGAAAACTGCGTAAACACCGGAAAAGGCAGTAAAAAGGAAAGAAAACAAAGCCGTGTAAAAAGCCGCGAAAAACTCCTAAGGGTCCCCCGAGCACACCTGTGCTCGGCGAAACAGACTCGCTAAGTCAACCACAGTCCAAAGTGTCCAGTCTGAGTCCCTGTATGATTACAATAATACTCAAAAGTCTAATCTAAACCTCACCCACTCAACTCTCTCTCTCTCTCTCTCGCTCTCTCATGCGGCTCCGTAAAGAAAGGAGCCGCCTCCGAGTCTCGCGGTTGCGTCGACTTCTCGAAATCGGCCGCCTCGGTCCTCGGGCCCTCGCAAGAAATAACAGAGTGGTCAGACCAAATTATTGTAAGAAAATGTCAGAAAAATATATCTACAGAAATCTATACAAAAAGCCGCGAAAAGAAAAAGCCGCGGAAAAACTCAAAAAACGACTACTAAGCCGTGCTCCCTAGCAACGGCGCCATTCTGATGTCACGCCTGAGCACTCGGGTATAAGGTACTAAAGAGGTCGTTGTGATCCAAGCGATCAAGCGCGGACAATCAAGAAAAATCAGACCACTAAAATAGACAAAATCAATCAAAACACGAAAGCGGTCTCGCTATTGGATTAACCTGGTATAGCGACCAGGTTCGAACTCAAGGAGCACGGGTTGGCCTCTCGGCCTACGAAGTAGTCAAAAAGAGATAAAATAAAATAAGAGAAATGTTTTTGGTTGTTTTTGAATTTTTTATATTTTTTTGGATTTTTAATGAATTAAGAAAATAAGAAAAATAAAGAAACACACACTTCAACAATTTATTTTAAGCACTAAAAATAACCAAAAATTCAAACAAAAATATTTTTATGTGTTTTATGTTTTTTAATGTTTTTGGTGAATTGTTGAGAATTATCTGATGTTTATTTAATTTTCTAAAAATCAAAAGGTGACTGAAATGAAAGGTATTGTCCAGCCGAGCTAAAAGGGCCTAGATAAAATATCTAAAGGCCCCAAATTAGCTAGGAGGTAATTTTCCTGTAAAAAGGATAAAACAAGGAAAATTTAGGCACCTATTTTATTATTTTTGGATTTTTAATTGATTTACTGGAATTTTTATAAGATTTTGAATGTTTTTCAATTTGTAGTGGTTTTCAGTAATGAAAAATAGCCAAAATTGGCTAGAAAATCAAACACATCAAAATAGATAGTATACAATTTTTTTTGTAATTTTTGGACACTATTTAATATGTTTTTGTGATTTTTAAAATTAGACAATGAAGAAAACAGAGGTTTTGGATTTTCTAAAAATATCAAACAGTGACGAAAATGTCTCCAAAATTTACAGAAAATTTTACATCATGGCAGGAGCCACGTATCCAATTTTCATTAAATTTGGAGGTGATTTGCTATTTTATTCAAAAATAGAGAGGGGGCACTGTGCACAGGGACCAAAGTGCAAATACCCAAGAGTCTGGGAGGTCTGGTGCAATTAACCCAGCAAAACACGTGCGATGCGCGTGTCTGGGACACTCAGGGACCCAAATGTAAGAAAAATAAGTTCCGAGGGCTTATTGGTAACAGGTACCAAAAGTCCAGGGGCTTATCTGCAAAATACCCAAAAATAAACGCACATGCTCAAATACACCACGCACAGGGGTATAAATGCAAATAAGTGAAAGCTTTCATTCAACTAATAACAACCAGAACCACAAGGGCATGAAATGTAAAATACCCAGAGAATCACGTGTCGAAGCACTTGTCAACATCACATACAGGGGCATATTGGCAAATAAAAGCAAGTACCAGGGTCTCTATGCAAATAACCCTAAAACTAAACAACTAAACTCAATATTTACAGGACTAAAGCAAAATAAAATAAGAAAGAGAACTAAGGGTAAATTACCCTTTATTATGCAGAGCGGCTGGATGGTTGCCACGTGTGGATCTGACGGTCTGGATCAGTTGCGGCTCCAACGCTAGTGTCCTTTGGCGAATCCGATGGCTAGGGTTCCTCGACGTGGGTGATCAGACGGTGCAGGGCGCAGACGGCTAACCCTTGCGCATCGGATGGCTGGAATCGATCCTCCTGATGATCGGGCGGTGACTGTTGCTGCCTAGATGGATGGTTCAGATGAAATCTGGAGCCGGAGGACGAATCGAACGGCGACGGAGGATGTTGGATGAACAGGTCACCGGCGAGACTCGCCGGCCTCGGGTGTGCGCTAGACTCCTCCTGGAAGCACTCTGAAGGTCGGAGAAGAAAGGTGGAGTGCTCCCGCGTCTGCCGGTAGGCTCCGATGATCCAGCCGAGCTCCAAGGAGCTCGGGCTAGGTCGGCGGAGCTGAGCCTCCTGGCTGGATGACGAAGGGCCTCAGATGGCCTTCGTTTGACCTGCAAAGAGAACCAGAAGACTCGCGGGTCGAGGGCAAACTGCCTCGACCCGGTTAGGCGAGGTGACGGTGGCTCGTGAGTCGAAATGGCGAGCTCCGACGAAGGGGGTGGACGGAGGAGCTCGACTCCCAGCTCCTGTGCGAGTTGGGTTGGATGGAGGGGTGAAGAAGGTGCGCAGGGAGTCGGCGAGGGCTATGGCAATGCCCGATGATCGAACGGTGGTCGGGAGCGATGGGAATCGACGATGGACGTCGGCGGCGCGATTTGGGCGTAAATGGAAATCAGCGAAAAAGAAAAGTCTAAGGGGATACCTGGGTGGTCGAAGAGACTGGGGAGGAGCTCAGGAAGCTCCTGGTCGTCGCCTCGAGGAGCGCCTCCCTCTGAGGCTCGGTGCTTAAGCTGGTGGCGGAGCAACGGCGGCGTAGCTCGCCGGATCTATGGATTCTCTTCCTCTCCTCGCTTCGACAGGCTCGGACGCGAGCTGTCACTCTCGCGCACTCGCTGGAGCTCACAGGTGAAGGATTCGAATGACCAAAGATAGGGAAATGAGGTGGCGGAGCTCGCTTATGTATGGGTGCGGGTCCGGCTAGACGAGGTCGGGTAGGGCGTGGAGGCGCGCGGATCCCGATATGGATACCCCGGCGAGGGTGTCGGATGTGGCAGGAGTGAAACGGACCCGGGGTTTAGGTGGGGTTCAATCGGGTTTAGGCGCTAGAAATTAAGGAAGTCGGGTCGGGCGCCTAAATCCGCAGGAGGTGGTCCTGAGGGGGGTAGTTGACCGGGCGGTCAACAATCCCCAGGGCCAATAGGAACAAGCCACGTGGCTTAATCTTGGAGGTGAAAATTAAGGTAGCAAATGGCCGAATTTGCAAAAAGTTAAAACATGAAATATTTTTATTTTATTTTTTTCTATTTTTTTGTGATTTTTAATAATTTTTTCGAAATAAAAATAAGGTATGTACAATATATGTACTATATAGGTATATGTACACTATTAGGGTTTTTAATTTTTTTATGCAATTTTATTCCTATTTTGTATTTTATTTATTTCCATTATAAAAAAAGGAATAAAAAGGTATTTTTATTTTATTTTTATTATTTATATACATAGGTAAAATAAATACATATATACATTTATATACATGGTATATGTACAATCTATTTTTGTGTTTTTAATTTTATTATTTTTATTTTGTTTTTGTTTTACTTGTTTTTATTTAATTTATTTACATTATATAACATAGAGTATTTACAAAAATTTTGGAAATTAATTTTATTTATTTATAGGGTTAAATAAATATACAAAAGTGGTTCATGTACATGATGAAAGTGGTGTTTTTTTGTTCTTTTTTATTTTTTTACCCTTTTCTTTTGTTTTTATACTTATAAATATGTACAAGTATTTACAAGCATATTTTGGACTATTTTTATGAGGAAAAATATTTTTATTTATTTACATAAATATTTACACACATGAGCCCCTATCTCCCTCTACTTTGGCTTTTATGCGGTCAGGCCCATGTTGAGCCCTCCCTTGGGTTAGGTTGCTCAATATTTATTCTAAATATTTCCCTCTTTTTCTTTTTAATCTTTATTCTTTTATTTTTGCACAAAAACATGTTAATTATAGGTTTTTGCACAATGCATGCTTTTGGTAATTATTTGTATTTACATGAATTTACATGCATTTGCAAAGATTTTTGTAGCTAAAATATAAGAATAAAGAGTGATGAATGGGTATTCATCATTCACTCATGGAGATCAAGCCATCATCCGACCATCCTCCTCAAGAGTAGCTGGAAACCACACATGGTTAACAACTAGCCACATGCACTACTGAAGTTTTGGCGATTTCCAACAAATCTCCCACTACTCAAGAGCCTATTCTAGTGCATGAAATGTGCCATTCCATGGGCCCTTTTGCATCCGTACCCCTCTTTGTCCACCAGGGTAGGGACAATTGGGTTCTCAGGACGATTAGAAGCCAGTTCACCAGTTTCAGGTTGGTAGGCCACATCAGTACCGACATCATTATCTACAGCCTCAGTTTACATATCCACCACACTTTCAGACATGGAGACATGGATATCGGTAGATACAGCCTCCTTATCCGCATCAACCTTATTACCATCATCAGCTTGCACAATATTCACATCCTCCTCCTCAACATATTCTGGGTACCAATAGTCTCCACACTACCAATCTTAGCGACGTCCAGTTGTTGAGCAGCAAGAGGCACCCTCGGTAAACCCCGCACTGGATTACCTTACACAATTGATAAAGAATATGAGCAACATCAACCAAAGGCTTGACGATCTGACCGCCACGAAAGTACTCTTTCCAGCCCAGGTCAAACCCAATCCCAATAGCTTCATACGCAACAAGGAGCATGTAGCACATGATCCATCCACCCCAAGAAGGGTATGGCTTGTGATTTTAATTTTTATCTGATGCCATTATTCTCAAGAGCGGTAGGAGACTGGGGTTCAGGGAATTTGAAGATAAGTCTCTCAATCAATCTTTTTGAGTTTAGTTTTTGTTATACAAATTACAGTTGTACCCTTGGATTCAAAATCTGAATCGTTTTACTTCCGAAATATTTTTCCATGATTTCAATGGTAAGGTAATGTAGATTTATTTCTAATAAAAGATATATGTTCGTTAGTAGAATTTTTCAAGATAAGCATTCACCTTCGTTCCTGGTTAAGTGTTTTGTTTTGTTTTTTGGATGCAGTATTTTGACTAAAATTTTATGCCAATATATTTTTAAATATTTTTTAGATTATCAAGATTTTTTATGATCGAAAACAAAATGATATTCAATGTTTCATTACATTGGCGAACCCTCAAGTTCTTTTTGTTGATAGACTGCACAAATAACATTTTACTATTGTGTTGTAGGGTCAAGAAATGAGTCCTCCTAAGCATGGTCCTATTGATGAATATGAGGTCCTATTGATGAATATGAGTTTTAAGATGTTGCTGCTTTAAGTGAGTTTTACATGACATCTAATATTCTTTACCAATTAATGCAATCTAAACATGTCGTTCATTTTAATATAGAGAAATTACCATATTAAAGCTGCTTATACATTTGTAAAGTTTGCATTTGGTTTTCAAGTTCAAGTATCAATCCTAGGAAAAGATGAAAAGTTGTACAGGGTCTAGTATTCGTGTAGTTTATTTCTTTTTTTAAGTATCTCCTACTTCACTTAATAGATGTATTAAGAGTAGACATTTCATACTATAAATATACAATCTACTAATCATATGTTAAGTTACATCTTATATTACAAAATACAATATGCTTAAAGTAGATATACGATTTCCTTACCTTTGCCTTCCGGGTTGTTCTACTAATTTAATACCCATTCCATGATTTTCTTAATTCTAGATTACTTTTAGTTACTTCTCTAATTTATTTATTGAATCCACTAATATACCTTAAATACGTTATATTCATATTTGTTCATACTATTTGTAAGTAGCTTAAAACTAAATGGTGATTGGCGACCATTGTTACATGCAAAACATGTCACCAAAGGTAGCATTATTTAAAGACTTTTTAAATTTTTCTTTGAATAAATTCATTTCTAAATTACATTCTAATTGTCATTTATAGGTGCTATGTTTCTTAGTAAAAGGATTTTTTATGATAGATACAAAATATCAATTATTATTCTATTGCAATCAACTTATTCAGATTCTACAAGATAAACGAGGTATTATGTATGCAACTGCTTGGGTAGTGTTGGTAAGAAAATATCAAATCGATTTAAAGTAGGATATTTTAACCTATGCTCTTGGGAAATGTTCTTTTCCGTGCAGAGCGCATGCTCCTACTATAATATTATGCATATGTACTTGTCTCTATTGTCATATATTTACCACATACATGTGATCGAGGAAATCGACATTTAATCCAAAGAGTATTAGAAAGTAATAAAAATGGGTTATGTTTCTTTTAAACAAAATTTCAAAATACTCATTTGATTACTTTTAAGAATTTTATGATGTGACCAAAATAATATGTAAAAATTAATAAAACTTATTACATCACTATATAAAATTTAAAACAATATAAAAAACATGAAAACTATGTATGACTATGTATATTTTTCAGAATTAACTAAATCTAGAAGCTTTGTAATTAAATCAATTTTAACATAATTTTCTATGCAAATACATGGCCAACATTGTCGTATGAAAGATATTATTTTTTTAAAAGAACTTTATCATAATTCTCTCTTTATTTAGTTTTTCGCACATGCATAATTACCGAGTTTTTTTTTGATGTATGTAATTAATTCGATGGTTGTTAGACTTATATTATTTTGAATAATTTTTCGTAGATTTAATGGTAACAGTTTTAAACTTTCTTCTTTAAGCTCCCATTTTAGGTAGTCCTTTCTTAGAAAAATATATAAAATTTCCAATATTTCATGTATGATATAATACCAGTTGTTCAAGGGATATACTGTTGTTATTAGTTGTTAGCATTAATGATTATTTCATGTGAAATGATAATTCTCAGTATTACTTATTTTGTTCCAAAAATGTTATATTCACTTATTTATTTCATTAAAGAAAATTGTACTCTAATATCTCCATTAGTTTTATAAATATGAAAATATTTCAAAAATTTCCTCCAACGCGTGGGAAAATACACTAGTAGGATAATGCATCAAAAACATTGATCAAAAATTTAAAAAAAAAAAGAGGAAGGGAAGTTCACACCATAATCCCTTAAATCGTATGTATAACCCAATTAATCATCTTGGTAATAAATCCAGAACTTCCATAAATTATGCCTTAACCCGTGTAAGCCTACTAATTCATATGTGTTAAGTAGAATAAGATGCATGGCCGTAGTGTAATTACAACGATCGATTATTGTGCTTCTGGTGTAGTTGGACGAGATTTTAGACGATATAGTGTAAAAAAGAAGGGATTTTTACACCCATAATCCTGAGTAATTCCGCAATAACATTCGTAACTCTACATAATTGCGAATTATATGTGAAACCCCGGGTAATGCTTAACTCTTACATGACTTACCCCCGTGTTATATTCCATTTGAGATACTCGTTATGTTTAACGGTTTCCGTTTGAAAAGACAAAGCTGCCCCGGAGTCCTTCTTATTTCCAGAACATGCCATCCTCTTCACGCTCGCCTCTCTCCCCCGTGCTCGAAGCAGCTCGCGTCGCCGTTCCTCCCTTACCCCCCCCCCCCCCCCCCTCCTCGAGCAGCTCCTCTCTCCCTCTCGCCGCCGCAGATCCTCCCCTGCCCCCTCCCTCCCGGCCCGCCGTCCCTCCTGTCTCGAACACCACCCCTTTCCCGCTCGTCCCCTCTCTCGAACCCCCCCTCTCCGTCGCTCCCCTGTCTTGAAGCCCCCGCCGATGGCTCTCGAACCCCCCTATCCGTCCAATGCTTTGGCGATCGATAGGAGTGGTCGAACACAACTTTTCGTTCATATGGCATCATGGATCCATTGAAATGGTGGAGCGTTGTGAGCACTCCCAACTCAAGCAATTAGCTCCTTTAACTGGATAGATGTATCGTTTTATCATTTGATTCTAAAAAGAAATAAATCAGACACCTCACAGCAAGCAAGTTATAGAAATTTAAGAGAAAATGATACCATTCTCTAATCATGCTTAATGGAAAGAAAGCATAGTTAGGGGAGGGAGATTAGCTTGAGAAGAATAGGATAAGCGCAAACCATCCCGTTTGACAAAACCATCCTTTAAAGGGCACATTTTAGCTACAGGTATTAGCTACATTTTTCTACGTTAATTAAACAATAATAACAGTTCCTCTCCTACATGCATGGCCTCTAGTTTAATCAACCACCTCTTTGTCCGCTACCTAATTGGCACAGGTGGATTAGTTAATGCCAGATCATTAAATTAAAGCCACATAACCTCACATGCAGAGATGATTAACGTGAAAGGAAATGTTGAGTTTTAGACAAAAGAGAAGATGTGATTTATTAAAGTAGTTGGAAATTTATAAAATATTAAGGGGAACGATAAGCATCCACAAAGAAGATTTTGATGTAAAAGCTTGCTTTCAATATTGCACATATGTTTGACATGAATATGAAAGATCAGTTATAATTATTTCATATATGGCGTAAGAAAAAGTTACTTTGAAGATTGGAATTAAGTAGGAGAAAGTGACGCCTATGCCACAATTTAATTATCTTGATATCCAATCAGATTCTAATATACCGATTTTTTTAAAAAAAACGCGCTTTTAAGTTTGATGTCTAAACTATAAAATTGAGAAGAAAATATGAAACCCTTGCATTTATCCCTTCATTTACCTTTCATCGTGGTTGTTTCATTTTTCAAATATATTTGGAAAATTTTAAATCTAGATTGTGATCGACAGTTAGATATTGATTTTTAAATTTATAAAATGCATGCTACATCTTCGTTTTTTGTTTATTATACTAAATTTGGTATTAATAGTAATCAAGAATATGTTACTTTGGTATCAATTAAATGTATATCATAGTTTGTAATTGTAAATTTTTGAAACTTTAATGTATTGTCTAAGTGAAAATCAAATTCACACACATATTATATGCAAAAAAAATTAAATCAACATCTATAGTTTGATTTCTTTCTATATTAGTCTGTTGCAAGTATGAAATTTATTTTGACAAAATATTTATTGTACTTTGATAAAAAAAAGACAACATTATATGTCCTATACGTCATTCAACTTGAATTTAAAAAAATTGAAATCGATGCAATTATGATTCAAGCATGAAAGTTGGAATAAAACATTATCTTCGAGATTATATATTATATATCAATTTTACATTCTATACATTAGTTGTATGCATAGATACCCTTCGCCCATTTTATCCTTCAAATTTATCGCAGTCAATTGTGTCGGTCTGTGTGGATAGGTGTACGTGGCCACTTTGCTCTAAATATTTAACACCTACTTTAATTAATATCATGTAATAATAAACAATCAACAATTCTTAGGAGATGAATCTTGCATCACTAGTATTTTATCATATATAAATCAAGATCGACGTTTGTGATTTATATTTTAATGCTAAAATGTCAGTTTATATCCGTGTAAACACACACTTATATGTACAGAAGGACACCTTTACCTTTTTCTAATATTATATTTAAGAAAAACATCAAATAGAATTGAGACATATTCAGCTCAGTGGATGCTTGCCTAGTGCTACAAAAGCATGCATGATCCTTCTAATACAAATATCAAGCAAGTGTCCATAAGGAAGAAGTGAGGCAGGCGGAAGATGGCATTCAACCAGAGGGTGACATTCTAATCCCAAAATGTATAATCTTATCAAATAGTTAATGATTTCACCAATACAAGAAAAAAACGTTATAAGAGGATAAGTGATTTAAGATAAAACATGTTGGTTATTTGCATTTAAGTTTGTATTATATAATATTTTTAGCATAGAACTCACACTAAGTTCATTCATTGTATTGAAAGTGTAAATCTATTATATCTCTGCATGTCATTTCCCATTCTCCATGATTGCACGTGCAATGACGGAGAAGAGCCATGTTGCTAGCAATGGGTGGGGCGTAGATGAACGTTGCCATCACCAAGCTTCTCCAGCACCATTGTATTGCACGTGTTACTAACATGTGGAGTTGGAGAATGCTCATGATTGCCAATGCCATCGGCACCATCACTGATGATGCTTCCTTCCTTATCCAACCTTCAGTGTTCCCCAATCTCCATCACTTTCCCTAACACTAGGCTCATTTCACTACAAGCGGAGGTACTTTAGGGGACAGTCAATAAACCGTCTCCTATGTTAATAAAACCATATCCTTTTATCATAGGGGACGGTTGAGGAAGCATCACCACTAATAGTGTCTCATTTGACTAAAAGGGACGTGAAAAGGGCACGTTCTCTTTTGATTGGCAGAGGGGACGGTTATGACTGTCCCTTCCGATCTTATTGGAAGAGACGATCAATGAACATCCTCTCACATCTTCTGAGGGGATGCCTACCTCCCCTATGTCAACATCATATGGACGGTCAAAACCATCCCTTGTTTAGTCACTCGTAGGGGACGGTTGACGACCGTCCTACACGACTTAAATAGGCAACGATTGATGATTGTCCCGTCTAGCTCTCCCCAGATCTTGGGCAACAGAGACGGGCACAAAAGCATGGTGGGGACGGACATAATGTCCCCTCCGATTCTCGACCCCCCAGAACTTCTCCACAAAGCTCACATCATCCGGAGGGGACTGATATCAGTCTAGCATTTGGCCATCGGTGAAATTGTGTTGGTAGTAGATACCGCTAAGAAAAACACTAATTAATCAAACAAAGGACGACAAATAGGAGAGAGAGAGAGAGAGAGAGAGAACGAGGAATAATCATGATCTCTCATAAATTTGTCGTTTCACTAAATTTTTAACCAGGCTAGTATTCCTGGGTCAAACACAAGGAGACTGAAAGACACGCTCGAATTTTTGAGTGAAGAAATTATTTTTGTGATTTCTTATGTCTTCTTTTCTTCTACGAAAAAATCTTTTTGGTCGCTTTTGGTTTATTATATTTTTTATTTGATTTGTATATTTCATTTTTTTTAATTTTCAAAGGGGTATTTTTCAATAGTTGATCTACAATATAGGATATATGGATGATAGTAAAAATGTAGTGATACTAGTAGAAATCGTAAAGACACTCGAAGAACGTGCGTGAAGCACTAAAAAAGAAATCAAAATGGATCGAAGATCAAAGAATAAAATATCAACAAAAATGTGAAAAAACTCTTCAAAATTCGATTCAAAATATAATGTAGAAGAATAATATGCTAAGAATAACTTCCAATAGTCCACAATAGTCCAAAGTATGATGTTTAATGTATAAAAAATACAACAAAAAGAAATGAGGTTTTCTTTCAATTAGGTCTCAGGTGAGGAATTTAATTGAAAAAGAAGTCTTGGATTGTGCAATAAGGTCCCATGCGGGGATCCAAATGCAACTATGGAAACTTCTGGGGGTGCGAATGAATGCTAGAGTCAAGTGAGGGTATCTCTGTAATTTTTCCACTAGTTGAATCTTGGACAGTTGCGATTAAGTTGCAGCGTTCGATCTGAATCGTCCAAAGTAGACACGCAGGGCAAGCTGTGCTTCGAATATTCTTGGGGAGTTCTTACCCAAATCTGGCGCGGGCAGCGACGATCTTCTTCTCCATCGATGATATGGATGTTGGATGTTCTCCAGCGACTCTTGTAGGGACAGAAGGAGGATCCTCCCCCTTTGAGCTCACCTATGGTGAGGGGAAGTGAAATTAGGAGTGACGAGGGCGGATTGAAGGCCGGTTAGGGTTTAGAGATTCCAGAAAGCAAGAACTCCATATATGCGTCGATGGATTGGTGAAGAATGAAAATTATTTGAAAAATCATAATAACATCACGAAAGCATGAATGTCGCATCATATGCGATTGGGAGCGACTAGTCGCAATATTTGCTCTAGGCAGCAGAATTTGAATATTTTTGTAGCGATGAAATCACATAATTCAAGCACGCTTCTCAAATCGTTTCATCATAAGAACATCCAAGATATAGAAATACATCTTGAAGGTTACGATCGAAATCTCTAAATGATGAGACCGCCTGTGTCAAGTTTGACCCGATGGAGGAGACGTTTGCGAGCTCGCAATCCAAGATGTGGATCTAAGCGATGGATCTCTTAATTTCGTCAATGAAATCCGAAATCTTCTTCGCGTACTTGAAGCACCGAGGAATACAATGATCCACGAGCATTCGAAGCAGCATCACGACGACGTAATGACGATCCCCTCTAGGTCATAAAGTGGATGACCATTTTAGAGAGAGAGGGGCATACATGATGAGAGAGAGAGAGAGCTTGTGAATTATATATTGTAAAAGAACTGCTAGGGTTGCATCTTTTTTATAATATTTTGTGACTCCATAGATCTCAATCTATGGACAATACAAATACAATGGTTGAGACTGATTTGTATTTCTTTCAATGGCCATGATTTTGCTGTAATAAATATAATAAAAATTAAGTAAATTAAATTAAATATAATAATCATCAATATAATTAATTCAATCAAATTAAGAGGTATTAGAGGATTATGAAAGGAGGCAAGCATCTTCCTAAAGGGGGACGACCGCCTTGATTTAGGACTAGGGTGGCCATCCATCCTCCCTCTAAGGAAGGAGCTCTCTCTTTTCCTATTTTGTGAGATTATGTATCTCACATTATCCTTTAATTATTTACAACAACTTTATTGTAAATTATTTCACCAAAATCATTCCAAATTATTTTGTAAAATATTAATCATGCATTGAAATTTGTGAATTATATTCACAACCCAAAATAAAATGTAAATTACATTTTCAATTTAATTGACCAATGTGAATCCAATTCACATCAACATTTAAATTGTAAATGTTATCTACAAATAGCTCTCTCTTATATATTATAAATAACATTTATAATATATATGATTAATATGGATAGTTCTATCCATATTATTCATATCCATGATAATTAAATCACATTTAGCATTATTAGATCATCATTCTCATGCATTTAAATAATATAGATCAAATTCACATTATTCATTATAATTAAATCACATTTTCATTATCCATTTCTCAATGCTTGAATACATATTTATCAATAAAATTATTCTTGAATTTTTTTCAAGAATAATGCGCTTCTTCTACTGATTCTTGAGATAAGGACAAGACGATTGTACATTCCACGTATAGTGACTTGGATATTGAGATCATATCTCAAACCTTGATCTTTGAGACCTCTAATAGATACTTGATTAAATCAAAGCTATAGATCTAATCTTCTCATTGCATCTGAATCACATTCAGATAATGTCCAACATTTGGACTAAGATCGGATCACTTCTCTATTCAGAGGATTCACTAGAATCCATACTTATTTCATCACTCCCTCGGAATAGAAGCATCATGGTTATACAATCGCTTATGATCACATCACCCTCAGGTTTTTCTAATACTTGTACATCTTACATATTGTAAGACCTAGAATAAACTTGAAGTTTAGATCTTATTTAAACTATCTTCTTCAGGGTTTTATGATTAAGTTTCTCATTTGATAATTACGAGTTGGTATCTATCATATACTTACCAAAGCATATAACATACCTAGGTATTGATCATATACTTTTCAAAAGCATATATCACACCTACTAATTCAGCCAAGCTTTCAAAGCAAGACGACCATGCATGGAATTTTGATCTCAATATCTCACGAGTGAGCTTATGTCTTCCATTTTAATAATTAACCTATATGATCCCTTTGAGAGATTGTATTACTCATATACCCTTGTATGCACACCATCTCGCCGGAGTATAGACCTCGATTAGATCATTAACCTAACGATCTGGTAAATGTAAATACTCAAACATATAATTACACATCTGTCTCCAGTCAGAGGATGTGTTCCTTTATCGTGACAGTTTATGTCATAGATCTTGGTTATCTCGATCTCGTTAAGTCAACTCTTCGACCCAACTTATCTAACACCTCTGAATCTCTATTCCTATGCAGAGAACCTACATCAAAAGGTCGGTTAGATATCAGCCTAAAGAATCGTCATCTTCCTCTCAGGATGGAGATACTCTCTTAACAATCATTTGGCGGTGCTTGACGAGTCTCAATCTAACTATTTAGATATCATCAAGCACTAGGCTAACATTTGAATAAACATATGTATGATCATAAAGATGGCCATGGTACATAACCCTAATTGTATTAAAAGACCTATTATGCATATTAATTATTCTTTATTTTATATCACGGAATGATTTGAAATAGTATTTATTGCATAATGGATCATTGTGGGATCGCATGTCCAACAAAAAGCACGTGACTCCAGATGTGGATTAATGCTAATGGAAGCTCTAGAAGCTCATGCGAACTGCAATTTGTTTGTATTGCTCGATTCACGACACAATCAACCAAGAAATAAAGGTGAATTGTAGGTTTAATAATGGGTTCCAAGAAATAGTTTTGTGGGTGAAACTGGATTGGAATTTGATCGATTTGAGTGATGAATTTAATGTGCGAATGAAAGAAAGAGATTATGACTAGCTAATGATGGGAATAAGCTACCCCTCAAAATGGACAGTGCGGCTACCCAAAGCTCTACGCAGCTCAAAGCGGTAGTGGAAGTCCGACGATGGCCTTGGATGTCTCCATCGACGTGTCTTCTTCCACGTGGAGGCACACCTAGGCGTTATCACCAACAGAGGTGGCCTGAACAAAGAGAGGAAGGAGGTGAGTCGACCAATTAGCTTCTGGTTAGGGAGAGTTAGTTTTGAAAGTAGAAGTTTGGATCAATAAATTGGTGAATGGACAGATAGTTGGAGAAGATCGAATGTCAACTATCAATTAGGGTAGTTAGGTGGTGAAGTTGGATGGTTTAGATAAGCGAATGGATGGAGGACGGAGTGCATAAAAACCATGAAATTGGGTTGTTCCAGCAAATGCCAACAATCCTTCTTCTTGAAGAAGAAGGCTGTGATGCTGACACGCATAAGTACCACATTGCCGAGAAAATGAATTCGATTTAAATAGGTATTAAAAACTAGATAACATAATTATGAAATGGTATAAAAATAAAAAAATGTAAATAATTAAATTACGTAAATTATGGTATAATTTATTTTTATAAATAATGTCTATTTTATATAAAAAAATATAAATAGAATATTAATAAATACATATATAGTATATATAATAGGTTGCTTATTTTAATTTAATAATTTAGTAAATTATATATTATTTTTTTATATTCTAGTAACTAATATAATAATAAATAAGAATTGCTTGAATTTTCTAGATTTTCATAAATTGATTTATAAATATAAATAAATACATATATATAATACACAGTTTAAATTCATCTATAATTAAGGGGTTTTGAATTATATAAAATATTGAATAAAAGTTTTAAATTATGAATTTTTTATGGATGATCTACAAGATCATGAAAATAATAAAAATTATAAAATCAATGATACAATAAACAATATGTTTTGAATAAAATTAATAGGCCAGAAGCGTAGTTGTCATTAGATCCCAGAACTGACTTTTTGCAAATAGATTCTGATTTTACTGAAATTGCCTTCATTAATTAGAGAATATGAATTTTATGAATTTTAAAACCCGAGTAGAGTGAAATTAGAGTTCATATGAAGAAGTTATTAGGTTCAAAAGTTGGGAATTTGACAATTTGAAAACCGAGTTTCTTTGCATATATACAGGTTGGTATTTTTTAGATTTCATATTTTTTTACACATTTTTATGAATACATAGGAGAAGAATTTGGTGAAAAATATATATAAATGAATTAGATAAAAAAAATCAGTTTTTGGATAAATAATGGATATATAAGCACTAATGTAGTATGTATATAATTAATTCTTGTTGTCGTTTTCTTCCTTATCTCCCCTCATTTTCATGTTTGTCGACCAATCCATACTGACTTGGTCTCAGGGGATAGGTTATATAAAAATATCTTTCAGTTATTTTTATATTTGATCACTCGTATTATACATATATACATATTTACAATCTACCTCGTTTTATTTTCTTTCTTTTTATTCTTTTATTTACTTAAATTTTTTAATGCATAAAAGTGCATTTTTGTTCACGAATATTATTTTTATAATATGTAGAAATTAGTGGGTATTTACATGCATTTGTTAAGGGTTTTAAGATAAAATGCACAAGAAAAGTTAATGAATCATGGATTCATCAATCCCTTATACTTAAGTTTTGTTAGTCCCTTAGCAAACACTTATTTGAAAAATAAAGAAAAAGAAAGAAAGATAGAATGAATTTGTTTTTCGAACCAATCATGAGAACAGAAAAAGGATAGAGCTTGGTCGAGCCCAAAACAAGCATTTTATCAAAGCCATAACTAGGATTAGGATTTTAGTTTCAACTGTCCTCAAGTTCCACAAATCCTTATTCAAGTTCACCCCAATAGACAGCTCATATCCACTCATCCATATCGTTAACCCTACCAACATTGAATTCAATTCGTACAGTGTATGAATTATGTTAGATCTTCCTTCTTAAAGAAATAAAGAAACCACCCATCCAATTAGTACACTCTAATTGGCTCCTCATCCAACTACTCTTTCCTCGAGGGGGGGAATATTTTTTTCTAAGGTCAGGTCGTGACATGTCCACAATCGAATAGAGAGAGAATGTAGAAGAATAAGAAAAGAACTAAAGTGTGATCACTGTAATCACTTCTCCTTGTGAAGCTTTCCACTAAGATGTGCAGGCTTTTTAGAAGCTTGGACCATTATGGTCATATTTGTATTTAATGGTTGGCTCCTTTTTGGTGCTATTTGTAATGTTACTTGCACTGCATCAATCTTTTATGCCGCGACATATATAGCATCATTTTATTCCATACATTTTTTGGGTCTTAGAAAAATCGTGCTAGCAGATCCTTCCTGATGCTTTATTTCAACCCCAAAACTTCGGTCTTTAGACATCCGCGCCACTAGATAAGGATGAAAATGCACCACTAAAATGAACTGTCCTTCGCAACCCCATGCAAGTCGAGCTAAGTGCAAAGTGCATGTGTCCAAAATTAGTTCACTGATGAAGAGTTAAACGATGACACCGAGTGTTCTACTTAGGTAAGTTTAAGTCTAATTCCGAACATTGTCTCATAGAACCCAAAGATTTAAGTCATAGACCTGAAGAGTTTAAATTTCAGTTCCTAACTAGGTTTCTTGCAATGAAAGTCAAAGACCACAATCAAGCTCCATCCTTTAGACTATTCCCAACCTTTAGTTCGAGAAATCAAACTTAATCTGAAAAATGCTTATGTAAATGTAACCATATTTTTGTGAAGTATATTTTTCCTGAATTTTACCGATTTTTATAGATTTTTAAGATTCTGTAATTTTTATGGATTTTAGGACTTTATATTTTTTATGGAATTTTTCAATTTTATAAACAAGCATATTTCAAGAATTTTACAAGATAAATTACAAATATTTTATTTAAATAAATAACTAATGTATTTTACAGATTTTATATACTCAAAATTTAAAGATTAAGTTATTTATACATATTTTAATAAATGTGATTTTATATAAGTATTATACATATTAAATAAATATTTTAAATGAAAACTTTATATTAAAAGTTGTATATATATTGTACTTATTTACATGTATTTTATAAATAATTAATAAATAGATTTTAAACAAAAATTAACCATTACCCACTTTTTTGGGTTTTAGATATAGAAAGTATATAAAAGTACGAGTTATAGACAAAAGTATATATAGAATATATATACCCACCCTCTATACTTAGTTTGTGCTATGTCCTCATAGCACGAAAAGAGGAAAAGGAGGACATAACTCATGCTGAGTAAAAGTGGGTGAAAAGAAGAAGCAAAAATAGACATCAGTCACCTTCTTATACTTACGGTCTGGTCATTGTAAGTATAGTGAAAGATAAAAAAAGAGGTGATTGAGGGAAAGGACTATACAAATGAAGGAACTAAAGAAAAATAAGAAGAAACGAAATCAAGGAAATCATTTGGTCCCCACATACTTAGGATCATGCATCCTAAAGTATAGAAAAGAACATGGAAAAAAATTAGGGACCAGCAATTGGTGTAAAAGAAAAAAAAATCAAAATAAAGTAATAAAACAAAATAAAAAATGCAAAGCAACGATCCCCCCCCCCCCATACATAGGATCCGGTACCCTAAGTATAAAGACGAGCAAAAATGGGGATGATTGGGATCTAAGAAAAATATACAAGTGATGGTGTACTCCAGAAAACTGAATGTCTCACAGGTCTCTAAACATGACAAAATAAAGTGGAGGAGTAGTCATGAGTCCTATTCAAAGTAGATCACCTCAACTCGGGCTAGATGATCAGCAGTCTCCATGAAGTGTTTCAGAATCTGCCCGTTCACTAGGAATGGCTCTACACGAGGTTACACATTTGATATATCTATGCTTCCATTATCGTGCACCATTATGACTATGTATGATCCTTCCTACTTACTTTTTTATTTGCCAGGAAAAATTCTCAATCATGCATTTACCAACCAAACCTTTTGACTAGGGATGAAGATATTATGACAAATATGCTTGTTGTGCCACCATTTCACTTTGTCTTTATACATGAGGGTGAACTCGTATGCCTGAATTCGAATCTCAACTTACTCATTCAGATCCATCTTCCTCTTGGTTCCTGCTCTTTGCATATCTAGTGAAATCTCTCCGAAAGCACATTCAGATTTGTGCATGATCTCTACGGGAAAATGACATGTCTTCCCATAAACCAGTCTGAAAGGAGAAGTACATATGGAGTCTTATATGCAGTATGATATGTCCAAAGAACCTAGTCTAGAAGCTGTGACCGGTTCTTACTATCCAGTTATACTAATTTCATTAGAATTTATTTCACCTCCTTATTTGAGACTTCAGCCATGTCGTTCGTTTGTGGGTGGTAAGGAGAAGCTACTCTATGATCAAGACATAACTCTTCACTAGCTTTTTCACATACTTATTAATAAAATAGCTACCCCCATCAGAAATAAGAATATGTGGAATACCAAACCGTGAAATAATGTGTTCCCTCAAGACCCTGCACAATGTCTTGATATTAGTGGTTCATGCGAGTATAGCCTCCACCCATCTATTAACATAATCTACAACCAGGAGAATGTAAGCCACTTATCGAAGGAAACAATCCCATAAAATCTATGCCCCAAACGTCAAAGATCTCACGAATGATAACTGTTCACATTGGCATTGCATCTCTGGCTCTGATTATCCCTCATACTCTCTAACAATCTAGGCAACTCTTCACAAATGTGCATGCATCTTTGGTAACAATCGGCCACCAAAATAAGTTATGGAGTATCTTCTGTGTTGTCGTCTTCCCTGAATGATGTCTCCTGCCTCTAAAGAATGACACAAGGTGAGGATACTGTTTTATTCCTCTTGAGGAATACATCACATGTAGACAAAATTTGGTCCTTCATGGAAAAGAATTGCATCTTCCTAGTGGTGGTATCATACCGCAGAAACTAGCATGTTGACTTGATCCTTCATCCAACCACATGGATTCTTCTGTGTAACCAAAACGTTTACTATGTATGCATACCATGGAAGCTCTATAACTGCAAAGATACTCCCATATGGAAATTTCTTTACAGTCTCTGGCATGTACTCATCTAAATAGTGCTCTATCTGTAATCGGGAGAGGTGATCAGATGTTGTATTCTTTACCACAGATTTTTCCTTAATATCCAAATCAAATTCCTAAAGTAAAGGACCCATATAGGTGAAGGATATGGTGATATCCTTAAGTGCATCATGGAAGCGTGGGCATCGTATCGAATACGACGAAGAACGACTAGTTGGACTAGTTGTTCTATGCAGCGGAAATTAAAAATTTTCATGTGACGAAACCACATGATCCAAGAACACTTCTCAGATCATTTCATCTAAAGCACAAACAAGTAATAGGATTACCTCTTAAAGCGTGGTTGCGATCGAGACTCTAAACGAAGAGACCTCCTGTCTCAAGTCTGATCCGACGGAGGAGACGCTTGCGAGCGCGTAGATGAGACGCATGCTTCTCGCAATCCATGTTGATGATCCAAGCCACAAATCTCCTAATCTCGACAAACTAGATACAACGTCTTCTTCACGAGCAAGGCACGTCGAGGTATACAGAGATCCACGAGCAGACCATTGGGCAGCAGAACGACGACGCTGCGGTGATGGAGAACCTCTCTAGGGCATCCATGGTGGACAACCACATGAGAGGAAGAGAGAGTGGGCATGTAGAGAGAGAGAGAGAGAGAGAGAGAGAGAGACTTATGTTCTCATTGTGTGTGTAAAGAAGAGCAAAGGGGTGCCCTTCTATTTATAATATTTTGGGATCCATGGATCTCAATCCATGGGCAACACAAATCCAATGGCTCTCATTGATTTGTGTTTCTTTTAATGGCTAAGATTTGTGTTGGTAAAAACCAACAACAATTAATTTAATTTATATCAAATCTATATTGATAAATCAATATAAATCAATACCAAATTAAATCAATCAAGCATGGAGATTATGGAATGAAGATTGCCTCCTTCCATAATATTGGATTTGGTGGCAATCTCATGCAATCTCATGAGATCTCATGAGATTACATTATTCCATGGAAATCTCTAAAATTTACAACAACACTTGTTGTAAATTATTCTACAAAAATAATTCATAATTTTTTTGTGAATATTACAATCTTGCCATTGGAAAATTGTGAATCACATTCACAACCCAAAATAAAATGTGAATTACTTTTCAATTAATTGTTCAATGTGAATCCAATTCACATTAACATTTTATTAACAAATGTAAATTACAAATAGCTCTCTCTCTCTCTTATATATTATAAATCACATTTATAATATATATATATATATATGTGTGTGTGTGTGTGTGTGTGTGTGATTAATGTGGATATTGCTATCCACATTATTCATATCCATGATAATTAAATCACATTTAATCATCTTGGATCTCCATTCTCTTATTCTCAAATAACATGAATCACATTCACATTATTCACATCTTTGATAATTAAATCACATTTAATTATCTTAGATAACTCTCTTTTCAATATGAATCAAATTCATATTATTCATGATAACTAAATCACATTTAATTATCAATGTTCTCAATGCTCGGATACATGTATCAACAATGAAATTATCCATGAACTCTTTTAAGGATAATGCGCTTTCTCTACGAATACTTGGAGATATGGACAGGGCGATTGTATTGTTCCACGTATAGTGACTTGGATATTGAGATCATATCTCAAATCCAGATCGCGAGACTCCCATAGATGCTTGATTAAATCAAGACCGCAAATCTAATCTTCTCATTGTATCTAAATCACATTCAGATCAACGTCCAACATGTGGACCAAGATCAGATTACTTATCTACTGAGAGGAGTCACTAAAATCCAGACCCGTTTCATCACTTCCTAGGAATGGAAACGTCATGGTTATACAATCGTTTATGATCACATCACCCTTAGGTATTCCCACTACATGTACATCCGGCATACTGGAAGACTCAGAATAAACCCGAAGTATTAGATCAACTTTACACAATCTACTTCATGGTTCTATCAGTAAGTTTCTCATTCGATCATTGGGGGTTGGTATTGATTATATACTTTCCAAAAACATATATCATACCTAGGTCTTGATCATATACTTTCCAAAAGTATATATCAAACCTACAAATTCAGTTAAGCTTCCAAAGCGAGACGACCGTGCCCGGAATTCGTTTCTTCCCAATATCTCATGAGTGAGCTCATGCCTTCCGGTTCAGTAAATGAACCTGTATGATCCCTTTAAGAGATCGTATTACTCATATGCCCTTATATGCACACTATCGCACCAGTGTATAGACCTTGGTTAGGTCATCAACCTATTGGTCTACCAAATGTACATACTCAGACATATAGTAACACATCTGTCTCCGGTCAGAGGATGCGTGCCTATATCGTGACAGCATACGATATAGGACTTTGGTTATATCGATCTCATTAAGTCAACTCTTTGACCTAACTAATCTGACACTTCCGAATCTCTATTACTATGAAGAGAACCTACATCAAGAGGTCAGTCAGATATCAGCCTAACTGAAAAAGGATTGTCATCTCCTGCTCAGGCTGGAGATCATCTCTTAACAATCATTTGACGGTGCTTGATGAGTCCTCAATCTAACTCATTAGATATTCTTCCAAGCACCAGCCTCTATGATTCAATAATTGAATCAACAGCTGTATGATCATTAAGATGGCCATGGTACATAACCCTAATTGTACGAAGGGAGCTATTATGCAAATTAGTTCTTCTTTATTTTTGATTAAGGAGTGAATTGCAATAACATTTATTGCATAATGGCTCGTCGTGGGCTCGCATGTCCAACAATAAGAAGGCATGCCTTAACATCCTTCTTCTCCATCAAATATCTGATAGCTGAATGATCTATATACAAAATAATTTTTGAACAATGAAGATATAAAATGAATTTATCCAATGTGAATACCGTGATCGGCATCTCTTTCTCTATCTCTTTATAATTGTGCTGAACATTATCTAAAGTTCGATTGGCATAGTGAATAGCAGTAGGAAGTCCATTTCTCCTCTGTCTTAATACAACCCTAACCACAAAACCTGAAGAATCTATCATGATCTCAAAGGGAAGAGACCAATCAGGTGGATGTAGCACAAGAGCATTGATAATCATCTCTTTTAATGTAAGGAAGGGACTAAGACATTTTTCATTTACCAAGAACTCGATGTATTTACCTAAATGTTCAGTTAGCAGTTGAGCAATATTGGAGAATTGTGAATGAACCATCGATAGAAACCGACGTGCCCTAGAAAAGACTGTAATTGTTTGATGTTGGTTGGTGGCTCGAGACGTTTGATGACATCCACCTTGGCAGGATCAACTTCCATGCCTCTCTTAGAGATGACATGCCCCAACACAATCATGTTTTTAACCATAAACTGGTTCTTTTCCCATGACAAAACAAGATTCACCTCGCAATAATTCTGAAGAACCTGGTCTAGGTATGATAAACAATTGTCAAAGGACTCACCATAAACAAAAAAATCATCCACAAAGGCCCTAAGAAAATCACCTACCGTGTCTACAAAAATGGCAAGCATGTACCTCTAGAATGTAGCAGGGCATTACAGAAACCAAAGAACATCCATCTAAAAGCATACAAACCAAAGAGACATGTAAATATAGTATTTTCCTAGTCTTCATGAGTAATAGTAACTGGTTGTATCAGGAGTAACCGTCAAGAAAACATAAGTACTCCTTCCCTGCCAACCTCTCTATGACCTGGTCTATAAAAGGCAAAGGGAAGTGTCCCATCTTTATCGTGGCTTTTAATTTCTTGTAATCAATGCACACTCACCACGACACAATTACTCTCTTTACAATATCCTATCCACTCTCATTCTTTACCATCTAGATTCTAGACTTCTTTGGGACAACATGTAATGGGCTAACCCATTTAGTGTTGGAGATGTGATAAATAAACACTACATTGCACCATTTTGTAATCTCTTTCTTGACAACATATTACCAAATAGGATTTGAACTGTGTTGACTCTTTAGAGGGTCTGCTATCATGATCGAGATAGATATGTTGAGAGCATAAACAGGACTTATACCATGGATATTGGATACCAATCCACTCAATGGCCTTGTAGTTTCTTTCAAGAATCTCCATCAGACGAGATTCTTGCTCTTCCGTCAAAGATGAACTGATAATGACCAGAAACTATCAATGTGGACCCGTAAGGAAAGTGTGTTTCATATTTGGTGGCAAGGTAGAATCTAGTTCTGATGTATCTTCATCAATATGTGTAATGAGAACTATGTTGCTGGTGGATGTGTCTGCAACATAGTTATCCACCATCTCAATATGTCTAGAGTCGGAGTACAAAATATATCTAAAACATCATCTGACTCTCTACTGTGCTCATTCACAAAATGACTAGAGGAAAATATCTAGACTAAATGAAAATCAGTCTCTGGATCATCTGAAGTGGAGAAATCATGTAAAATCGTAGAATCTAAATGTTTGCAATAAAATCATTAGGTGTTTGCTCCATATGTCATCATCCATGCTAAAATATTGAGTACTACCGGAAGAACTTCCAACTGTAGTTTCGGGCCCATCCTCTATTAGGATATCATGGGCCACTACTTAATATTAGTCATGGTAGTCAAAACGAACCTCATCCACATAATTACATGTGGCTGAGGAACTCTGGATATCTGAACTAGATGTCAACGTAGCACAAGAACTGTGTGATTCTCTTACCATATCTATTTTTACCTTTTCGCCTTCAATGAGAAGATACCTTCCCTATATCATAGTCGAATAGGGACTTCACGATATCCAAGAAAGTTCTCCCAAGATTAATCAGGGTAAGGTATAACTGTATCGGGAAATCCTTGCCCAGGAAAGTAAACTCCACTGCGAACTATAAGTCCTGCACAGTCACTATAACGTTCCTCAATATGCACCTAGGTCTATTTACTGATCTATCAACAAACTGAAGGATCGCACAAGATATGTAAAGAGGACCCAACTCGATCTTTGTCGCATAAACAATATGGTAACAAATTGATCGTGGAACTATTATCTAATAGAGTGTTATCGAATGATGCATGTTATATATCTTGCATCTGACATAGTGTGCTCCTGAATCTCTCTTATTCTTGGGTAATATGTTCTGTATGGCACAAGATGTGTCCTTGGTAAATATATGCTTCTCTATATGTGATCTTTTTTTCCTACACATGGTACATCTATTTTTCAACAATTTCTTGAGTGTAGGAAAATGACCCAAGGATTCATGGAACGAAATCTTCAAAAAGATGTGATCTTTAAGTAATCTCTTTGTCTCAAGGGTAACATCATTCTTTTTGGATTATTTTTTCTTTTTCCATATAAAGCATCGGGAAAAAGGATCAAACTTAGGAACAGCAGAATTTTCTTCATTTATGCTAAAATCATCAAAACAAGAATCATCATGTACATCGAGAGTCTCAGAAGTACATACAAAACTGTCGAATATAGGAAAGGAAATAGAATCGTTGGGAATGTTTGTATGGCTGGTGTAGTATCATCTGAGTCTCCTATGTCCATATCAACATTATCTACATCGCTCCCATGTATGGCATCATTGTGGAAATCATGACGGTCCTCGTGGTGGTCCTCCTCCTCAGCATCAAAATGTGTTACATCATCATTGATTGTCTCTCGCTTCTCATCACGTGACCTCTCCTCCTCTAGATCAGGTGCTCATGGATGTCTACTGCTCTTGAGAAGAATGAAGTTAGATATAAAACTCAGGAAAAGTGACCATAACTATAGTGGTGATTACCTGATCTGAATGTCGCCCCTTGTTGTTCAGGTTCTTCTAAGGCTATGTTGGGAGAGTGGTCTTGGACACGGCTCATCCAGACGATAGTTAACCTGCTCCATCTGGGTATTATATGTTGTCTAAAGTATGCTCAACATATCCATGATCAGATCCAATGCTAGGGATTGTGCATATATCTCTGTCTCAGTGTGTTGTCCCTAGCTCTCTACTCTCTCCTACCTCGTAATGTGTTGCAGTTGTGGTGTATAAGGCTGATGAGATCTCTGAGATGTAGTGAAAGACTGCTGCTACTGCTGGTAATGATAAGAACGTGGATGTGTAGAAGGATACATATAAGAATGTGGACTCTGATCAGCATGATGGTGGGACAGCTACTAGTGTATGGTTGTCAATGCCGAAAATATGAAGACAGGCGTCCATGCTATGGATGAAACTGATATTGTTGCTGGTGTATGCTCTAAGGTGTAATGTGTGATGCTGATTGATATAGAACAGGAACATACCATATATCAATGATTTCAATAGTGGAGGAAGGATCAACATCATCAACTATCGGGCTCATGATCTAACTCTGTTGGCAATGGACGAATCCTCGTGCTAATCTAACTGTGGAGGCTCAATGGAACATGTCGGCTCGCTCTGAATATACTGAATCCGACGGGTTGGAGTAGCGGGTAAAAACCTTCGTACATGCTTACAGGTAGAAGAAGAATGCGACTTCTGGTACTGAAGCTACAAATTGGTCACCTTCTTCGTCAGACTACTCAACTCCTGTGGAAGTGATGAGATTTTCTCCAGCTCTCGCAATGGCTGCAATCGCTTCTGAATTACGTCGACTAATGTGAGTTTTCCACCAATAAAGACCATATCTGATCGTGAATTGGAATCTGAAATATGTGTCACCTTCTAATGATCTCGCTGGTGTGGTTGTGGGCCTTTCTAGAATGTTCGAGTAGAGTCAACAACATGTGAGTTCTCTACCATCCCCTCAAATATGGACCAACAGACTCGTCATATCTATTCATATAGATACCTCCACATGCGATGCTCTTATCATTGAACATCCGACCAGAGTCCTCTAAAATAGTTCTGAACAAGTACCTTCAATGGTATCGCATGATGAGGGCATCTCTCAATCAAATCCTCGAATCGTTCCCATGCCTTATGCAAGAAATAATGTTGAAGCTGTGTAAAATTAGAGATCTGACTCCTCATCGCATTTGTCCGACCTAGAGGAAAATATTATGTAGGAAAGCCGACTTCATATTGCCCCATGTAGAAATATCCCTCCACAAATGATTCAACTAGTAGAATGCCTTATCTACTAAGGCGAAGGGGAAGGCCTTGAGGCATATAGCCTCCTACATAACTCCTTGATAGTTAGACATTCCACATATCATCTCAAACTGCTGCAAAAAGATGAACGACTCCTATGATGTGTTCCCATAGAACTTGGGAAGCAATGAAATGAAGGAGAGTCTCAACTCGTATGACCCTTGATTCGGTGGCAACTAAATCTAGTGTAGTACCGTCCTATCTCCAAGGTCATACTCATCTCTCAAAGTAGCGAGAACTATGACATGTGGTGGTGGGTCCCTATCTCTTTCTCTCAGCATAGCGATCTCATCTCTCAACTCATCTTGGACTCTATACTGATCTCATATCTGTATATTCATCTACTAGAGGGTCTAGAATCCCTGCTATAATATCAAATGCTGGATCTGGTCTCTCATCTGTGTATTTCTCCTCATAATGTATGTCCTCAATAGCTCTATCCTTGACTGGTGCCTTACCTCTAGCGATAATGTTCATCGAATCCTTTGGGAATGAAAAAGTCTCGTAAACACTAAGTGAAATATGTGTAGGAGAAACAAGCGAAAAGATGAGGTGAGAGTCTGCCTCGACTGAAGGACTGGGAGATGAGGGAGTCTGGGTCTGACTCACCTCATGATTAAGTGGGACTGACTCGGGAAGAGGATCATCCCGAGTTAGTGAAGATGCACATAAGATGGCGTAAGATCGAAGGCTTATAGAGTCTGAGCATTAAATCCATCTAAACATCATCCTCAATGTTAAACGAATATGAGAGAGAATACATTGTTAAAGCAAAAACACGAATGTAAAGGTGTGTAAGATGCTGAAAAATGCATACCCCGCAAACAAACATAATGCAAACCCTCAGTTCACCAACTTCACCTAGTGAAGACCGTAAGAGTTCGATATTTTATCTTTTCACTTTTGGTTAGGTGATCAAGCGGTTACATTAAGCAGATTCTCATGTGGTGTCACCATGTCGCCCAGCATATGTCCTCACAATCCCCCATACAACAGTACCATCTGGTCGGGTTGTTGGGTTATATCATACACAAAGGGAATTCTGAGGCAGAGTACAACAAAATGACTCTCTATGGTTGGAGGCAAGTGATTGAAGTTGCAAACATGTACTGAAAAGTAGTATACATTCAGTTAGGGCACAAGTCCAGGGATTTTTGGCTCTATCCTTAGGGCTATGTCCTCATCCACTCTATCTAGAGTTTAATATCTGCAACAATGAGTGGTTTGCTCTCCCAATACAATTAAGTCCATATTTTTATTTTTGATTAGAATTTCAATATTTTATTTTTGAGGGTTTTCACCTTTTTGGGTAATTTCAACACTATTTAATGGTGATATGATTTCCTTTAGTTTTGAAAAATGTGTCTCACGGATGAGGAATCACAAAATGCGGAGAAAAACAATGATGTATACAAGGAAAGAGTACGTACCTATCTCCAGTACTCTACATGCAAGATGATCCATAAAAATGCATGAAAAACTCTTAAAAAACCGTACCCTAAATCAACAGCTCTAGCGTAAGAATAGATTAATTTTTAAAATCGTTGAATTTTGTCTAAGTGTGGATTAGGGTAGTGGGATATACTTATTCGTCTAATTAGTCATGCATACACCCCAAGGTTTTAATGAAATCACAAGAAGTAAATAAAAAAATCAAACACCACGGTGAGGTCCCCCAAGTGCACCGGCACTTGGTGAAACAAACCCTGAGAAGAAAGAGTGAAAGTCCATCTACATGTCAGGATGTCCTTATGGACCCCTTGCATCAAAAATAAAAATGAGAACATGCCCCCTCCTCCCTCATCGAAAAGAGAAAAATGGGCAAAGTCCCTAACTCTCAAAAGAAATTACAAAAAATAGCCTCCGAAAAAATACAAAAAATGTCTGCACTGGCTTGCACTGCTCCTCTATGACCAGCTCGTAGAAGACTAAGCCGGTCTCTGCACTATCAGCTAGTTTTCCTAGGAAACTAGCTGATCCTGTTGACCCTACAACACATGTTAGCACTAAAAGAATAAAAATATCAAATGTAAAACTTAAAAAAAATCATATAAAAAAGAATTCAAAAATCTAAAAGAAAACAATAATAAAAAATTGAGAAAACAAAAATTGAGAAAAATCAATAAAAAATCAAAAGAGAATAAAACTCACAAAAATCGAGAAGAAATCATATAAAATAAAAGAAAAGAAAAATCAAGAGAAAACAAACACTCCCAAGAAAAACAGATGAAAATCGAGAAAAATGGGAAGAAGAGAAGTAATGAAAAAAGCACAGAATACAATAACAACAACAAAGCCTTTTCCCACAATAAGTAGGGTCGGCTTCATGGATTCTTCGCTTCCATTAAGATCTATCTTGGGTCACTTCCGATCTTATATCCACAAAACTAAGATCCCTTCGTATACTCTCTTTATAACACTTCTTGGGACGTCATCGCCCTCTCTTAGACGGCTCAACATCCCAACACTCGCATATCCTAACCGGTGCATCAGCTGATCTTTTTTGCAAATTTCCAAACCATCTTAAGAAGTAAAAAAAGCACAGAATAAAGGCTCAAAAATCAAATGCAGCTACGCCACCCCTGCAACAATGACATTTTCATAACAAATGTTTGACCAATGGTTAAATTATGTTGGTTGTAGATATCGCTAAGAGAAACACTGATTAATCAAACAAATGACAATAAATAGGAGAGAGAGAAATAGAGAGGAAATGGCGAATAATCGTGTTATCCTTGATTTGCCATTTCACTAAATTTTTAACCAGGCAAGTGTTCTTGGGTCGAACTCAAGGAGGCAGAAAGACACGCTCAAATTTTTAAGTGAAGAGATTATTGTTGTGATTTTTATGTCTTCTTTTATTCTGCGAACAAAATCTTTTTCGTCAATTTTAGTTTTTATATTTTTATTTGATTTTTAATTTTAATTTTTATTTTAATTTTTAAAAGGATATTTTTCAACAGTTTATCTACAATATAGTATATGTGGATGATAGTAAAAATGTATTGATGCTATATAATAGCACAATCGAGAAGACGTTCGAGCAATGAGCTCGAAGCACTCCAAAAGGAATAAAAAGGGATCGAAGATAGAAGAATTAAATCTCAATAAAAATGCGATAAAACACTTCTAAATTTGATTTAAAATAAAATGTAGAAGAATAATATGCTAAGAATAATGTCCATTAGTCCACAAGATTCCAAATATGATGTTCAATGTATAAAAAATATAAGAAAAAAACAAGGTTTTCTTTCAATTAGGTCCCCGGTCAGGGAGCTAATTGCAAGCAAAAGTCTTGGATTTTCCAATCATGGAAACTTTTGGGAGTGCGAATGGATTCTGGAGTCGGGCGAGGATATATCCATAATTTTTCCACTAGTTTGATCTTGGACAGTCGCGATTAGATTGCAGCTGTCGATCTGAACCGTCCAAAGTGGACATGTGAAGGCAGCTCGTACTTCAACTATTCTTGGGGAATTCTTCCTAAAATTTGGCATGGGCAATGATGATCTTCTTCTCTAGCGATGTTGTGGATGACAGACATTCTCTGGTGACTCCTGTAGAGCCAGACATGGGCTCCTCCCCCTTCGAGCTCACCTATGGCAAGGAAAAGTGAATACAAGTGGTGACGAGGGTAGATTGATGACCGATAAGGGTTTGGAGGCTCCAAAAATGAAGAACTCCATATATGCGTTGATGGATTGGAGAAGGGGACGTGACTCCAGATGTGGATTGATCCAATAGCGGCTACATAATCTCATGCAGACCCGCAAGTTGTTTGTATTTCTAGATTCACTGTGGAATTAGCGAAGAAATAAGGTAAATTGTAGGTTTAATAATGGGTTCTAGGAAATAGTTTTGTAGGTGAAATTAGATGTGAATTTGATCAATTCGAGTGATGGATTTAATGTGTGAATCAAAGAAGGAGATTAGGACTTGCTAATGAAGGGATTAAGCTACGTAATTGGACGTGGAAAATGATAAAATCAAAGGGTGAAATGGGTACATGGGTTTTGAAGGATTTAGAACCACAATATGGTCGCTCGACGGGGCATCTACTTGAAGCTCAACGTAGCTTGAAGCGACGATGCATGACCGGCGATGGCTTTGGAATGTCTCCACCAATGTGTCTTCTTCCACGCGAAGGCACACCTGGGCGCTATCACCACCGGAGGTGGCCAGAACAGAGCGACGAATGAGGTGGGCCTGCTAGTTGGTTTCTAGTTAGGGAGAGTTAGTTATGAAAGTAGAAGTTTAGATCAATAAATATGTGAATGATGGATAGTTGGAGAATATCTAACGGCATGCATTAATTAGGGCAATTAGGTGGTGAAACGTGAGTTTGACGTGAGAGGTGACTGAAGTATTGGATGGTTTAGATCAATGAATGAATGAATAACGAAGTGTATAAAAATCCATGAAGTCAGGTTGTTCCAACAAACGCCAATGGTCCTTCTCGAAGAAGAAGGCTATGGTGTTGAAATGTGTCTTCACCACATTGGCCAAAAAATGGAATTCATTATTCAATAGATATTAAATACTAGATATCAATATTTTAAAATGGTGTAAAAATAAAAAATGTAAGTAATTAAATTACCTAACATGTGGTATAATTTATTTAAATAAATAATGTATGATAGATAAAATATTAGTATAATATTAATAAATACATATATAATATTCCTAATCAATAGGTTATTCATTTTTAATTTATAAATTTATTAAAGAATATATTATTTTATACAATAATAAATAAGATTTGTATGAATTTTTCTAGATTTTTTAAAATTTAATTTATAAATATTAATAAATACATGTATAATACACAGTTCAAATTCATCTATAATTCAGGGTTTAAAAATTATATAAAATATTAAATAGAAGTTTTATATGCTGAATTTTTTTATGGATAATCTATGTGATCACAAAACTAGTTAAAAAATATAAAATCAATTATATAATAAATACTATATTCAGAATAAAATAAATAGCCCATAAACACAGTTGTCATTTGGTCCCAAAGTCAACTGTTTTTGCAAACAGACTCCGAGTTTAGTGAAATCACTTCATTAATTAGAGAATACTATTTTATGAACTTTAAAGATGAGTAGAGTGCAACTGGAGTTCCTATGAAGAAGTTATGAGATTCGGAAGTTGGGAATTTGACAATTTTAAATCCAGATTTTTTAGCATATATACAAGTTGGGATTTTTTATTGTATATATATATATATGAATACATAGGATAAGTATTTGGTGAAAAATATATATTAGTGAATTAAATAAAAAATCATTAAAGTTTTATAAATTGTGGATAAATAATGAATGATGGTCTATGTATATACTTAATTCTTTTTGTTGTTTTCTTCGTTATCTCCCCCTACTTTCTTGTTTGTCGACCAATCTATGTTGACTTGTTTTTAATGGTTACGTTATATAAATATATCTTTCAATTATTTTTATATTTGATTGACTGTACTATACACATATACATATTTACAGTCTACCTCTTTTTATTTTCTTTCTTTTTTCTTTTATTTATGTACATGTTTTAATGCATAAAAGTGCATTTCCATTCATGAATGATATTGTTATAATATGTGAAATTAATGAGTATTTTCATGCATTTGTTAAGGGTTTAAGATAAAATTCACAATAAACGTTAATGAATCATGGATTCATTAGGGATGGTTGCGAATGTCCCCTATAATACGAAGAGGGGATGGTTGAAAACCATTCCGTCTAGTTCTCCTAGGTCTTTGTGCAGCAAAGGCAGACACAAAAGTGCGATGGGGACTATCGTAAGTATGTCCTCTGATTTCTGACCCAAAAACTTTGCCAGAAAGTCCACGTCATCAAAAGGGGATGATTGTAACCGTACCGTATAATATTAAGAGGGGACAATTAACAACCATCTCATATGTTCTTTCCAAGTCTTGGAGCAACAGAGATGGAAACATAAGTACAGAGGGGATGGACACAACTATCCCCTCTAGATCTCGACCCCCAAAAACTCTGCTAGAAAGTCCACGTCGTCTGGAGGGGACGATCGATACCATCCCATATAGTATTAGGATGGGATGGTCCATGATCTTCCCCTCTAAACTACATGTTTTTTTAAAAAAGAAATGCAACAGTAGTTTCATTTCCCTATTGCTGCAATTAATTCACAATAAAAATATTTCATCTCAACTATAAATCAAAAAACTTCATACATATATTTAAGTATGTTCAACAAACATTCGAGAATGCAAATATTGAATTAAAAATAGTCCTTATTCGAGAAAACAAAGTGTTCAAGTTAAATCTAAAACTATGAAAACGTTCTAAACCACAATCTACTTGACGTTCTCGTCGCTCTCCACCTCACTATCCTCCTCATTGTTATTAAGTCATGCATGTATTATCCATCGATCAATCTTGTCCTAGAGATGATTAATTAAAGACAAGACGTTTGATGAATATGCATTTCATCATCTTTATTCATGTATTTTAGCATAAAATCCCTTATAAAACACATGTAAATATCAATAAATCCATTCTTTTACTAAACAACATTCTTGTGTGGATAATATATATCTATCACTATTTTAACCTAAAATAAATAAAGAAAGAAATAAGGGAAAATAAAGAAAATTAAAGATTGTATATATGTAATAGATACATGCTGACTTTGATCGCAAAAGAAGGTTAAGACCTGACCTGATCGACAAGGAATAAAGTAAGGGGAGATAAGGTCTAAATACTGAAAATTTAAAAAAACCATCAATTGTATATATTCATCATTTATACACTAATGTATATAATACACAATATTTTCTTTAATTTATTCATACCCAAATTCAATGATCACGATCTTAGGAGAGGCCTCTGCTTTGGGCCAAAGGAATGACTAAAGTTTATCATTCCTTCTTGTTTGACGGTATGAAGATAAATAAAGGATTAATAGAGATTTGCTCTCTTTTACCTATGGGTGGCCAAGTTCAGAATTTTTTTCTTTATGTAAACGTCTTTGCAATCTCCACCACAACAAATGCGACCAACGGCTATGAATAATAAGAATATTTGTTCCGATATTAAATATATAACTAATAGTATTTGTCATAAAATTTCCATTTGTTTGTGTAGTTTGCAAAGATTAATATGATATCTATTGCTAATTTTAAGTATAACAACTATCTATCCATTGGCCTATACATTAAGACTTGTATTAATAGTCGGTAAATTTAACAATGATTAGAAGAATAGATGTATGATTCGTTGCTAGGAACATAACAACGGATACACCATTCATTGTGAATTTCAAAGAATCAAGTAAATAATAATAGTTGTTGTTATAAATTTAATTGTGGAAGTATATCAAGTATTATATTATTCATTGTCTTAAATCTATTTTGTTGTAGCGGTTAATTATTTGGGCAGGTTCGACCCGTACTTGAGCCCATTTTATCGGGTCGGGCGGGCTGTATGCCAACCAAATAAAAACTTGTATATCACGGCACATCCAGTGATCCATTAAATTAAAATGGGCTTTGGATTGGGTAGTTAAATAGTATCGTTATTATAACAATCTTTTATCCACGCATTTACAAATTACAGGCATAGATGCACAAATTCACAACGACTAATTAAATAGTTGTTTCTTTCCTTGATTTATTATTTCTCGCAAACTTCACACTCAAACATCCTTATATATTAGGATATTTACACTCATAACTATAACTTTGAGTAATTTCATATTAACGCATGTAACGCTCATGATTATGGGGTGTGAGATTGGAGTGAGTATCTAAGATTTCTCATGTAATTCGTGAGTGTTATGAGTGTGTAACAGAGCAACTATTTGAGATTTTTCATGTAATTCGTGATTATCAATGTTCATGTACGTAAATATGAAATTAGTCTGATGTATTTGAGACTCTATTAGTAGCTCTCCAAATTTATGCAACTTATTCTTGATTTCGAAAGAAGTACCAGTAGTGTAAAGATTTAATTCATTAGATATTCCTCCATGCACCAGCCTCTATGATTCAATAATTGAATCAACAGCTATATGATCAATAAGATAGACATGATACATAAGACTAATTATACTAAGGGACCTATTATGCAAATTTATTATTCTTCATTTCTGACCAGGGAATGATATTCGCAATAACATTTATTACATAATGGCTCGGCGCGGGCTCGCATGTCTAACAATCTCCCATAGCCCAAAGAGCCATTAATGGGCTAATCATTTAAACCCACACTTATGTGACAATCATAGGCTATTTATAAAAACAACTAGGTAAGCTGATCAGTTACTCTATTCCCAAGAGACTACACCAAGTCCTTTTACAGCACTTGCATATCCCTCGATAACAGTGCTCGCATCCAATGCGAATGTTGCATTTCATGCAACCAATCTTGTCAATTATAGTGTCCTTGACACTACAACTAAGTAATTGTTATAATCAGTATTTCCATAATCTTTGTCAGAATACCCATATTCCTGAAGATCTCTATCTCCTAAGGTATCTGCAGTTAAGACATTTAAGATCACTATCTATAAAGCCTTAATCACTTGAAGATAAGACTTAGAAATCACTATCTCGAAAGTCTTGTCATCTTTGAAGATATTGTTATTACTACAATCAAGTGTTTCATCTTCATAGTAGGATTAGAAACAGTTTACTACTCCCACTGCATGGCAGACATTTGACTTTTATACACATCTAGCATACACTCGGCTTCTCAAAACTGATGCACGAGGGCAAGCAGTTCTAGCATTTACTTCCTCAACTCCTTGAGGTGCTATCCCTTTAGATAGGTCAGTACCATATCATAAGTATGGAAGCCTTTCTTGGAAATTTCCAGAAAATTAAACATGTCCAAGGTGTACAACTAATGTGATGGTCACAATACCCTCTTCTCTTTGCTTCTAAACAACTTCAGAACTAAGATTCAAGAGGTATCCTTGAGATCATATCTCAAGTTATGGAATAATCAGTCTATAAAACACTTATTACTATCCTCATATCATTCCAAATGATCAGGATATCATCTACATTCAGCACGATGAACACAATGGCACTCCCACTAAACTTCACACCGTTCATCAAGATTCTATCTGAAATCATAACATTTATAATTTCATCAAATCTTATGTTCCTACTATAAGAAGCTTATTTGAGTCCATAGATGGAGTTATTCAACTTGCACACCTTGCTTTCCTCAACCATGAAGCCCTAAGGCTACTTCATGTGAATATCCTCGGAGAGGTATTCATAGAAGAATGTAATCTTGACTTTCATCTTGAAGATGTCAAAGCCAAGTTGTGGAGTTAAAGTTAACAATATTTTAATGGGTTTAAGCAAGGTCATTAAAAAGCAAGTCTCACCATAAGTGATGTCTTCTCTTCGATGTGTATTTTGAGGATACGAGCCATGCTTTAAAGGTCTCTACATTCTCATCAGGTTCCCTCTTTCTCTTGAAGATCCATTTACACCTTAACGGGTCTTACCCATATAGGTGGATCCTCGAGGGTCCATATTTAACATTTGTATATGAAGTCTATTTTAGACTTTCATTGCTAAAGTCCATCTTTCCATGCCATAATCCTCAGGAGCTTCATCACATGAAGTCCGATCATTGTCATATTTCTCTGACACATAAAATACATCCTCAAACCATTTTAAGAGTTATGAGTATTTCATCTATAATTGTCCTTTTAGTTTCTAATTTTAGGAGCCTCATCATCATCTCAAGATAAAATGAGCTCCTTTACTTCATTTTCATCTTTATTCTCAAGAGAATCATCCTTTAAGAATCACATTCTTAGAGATGAGATCTTTTAAGAATATCAAGGTCATAAAGTAGGTATTCAATTTCATCCTTTATTTTCCTAATGAAGTAGCACCCTTTTGTGTTAGATTCCAGCTTCCTTGCATCCGTGACAAAGTTATGGACCAAGCAACTCTAAATCCTCATATGTTCAACACTAGGCTAGATTCCAAATCATATCTTATGAGGATGTTTGGGTTTAAATTTACGTGGAACCTTTTCAGGATATATATTGTAGTCTCTACTACATATATACCTGGAAACTAACAGATAATTATGCTAAAAGTCATCACTGATCAAATCATGTCATACATGATCAATTGTATCTCCCTACAACTCTATCGAGTTTAGCTGAATTAGGAGGAGTGAGATAGGAATGATATTCATATCTCCATAAGGTATTCCATGAAATTCATCTAATAGGTATTTGCTACCTAGGTCAAATTAAATTCATTTCATCTTCTTTCAAACTTTGGTTCTAAACCAAATTTGTGAAATATTTGAACATTTCAAAGGTTTCTAAGGTGAAGGGAAGAAATCACATATCACAAAATCATCGCATAATATCTTATATCATAAATGTTTATTATGATTTAAATTATCCACATACATCAATATGTATGAGATCTTGAATACCTCGGCATCTAACACCATTCCCAGACAAGGGTGTATTGGACATTTTACTTTGAATACAATATTTATAAGTATGTAAGTTTTGAAATTTTAGACATTCTAAAGTCTCGTCTCTTACTAGTCTATTGATCTCATCAATAGACAAATGTCCAAGGCTTGATTCTAGATCATTGTCAAATGATCTTTATCCTCCTATTGTTCTTATAAGATTTAACTTTTAGTACTAGAAATCTTAATGAACCATTTATTAATTTTCTAATTTAGTAGAGTCCACTAGATGTTAGATTATTATCTGAAATATATCCATCATAACTCTCTATGATAGGTTTATTCCTGAATTCATGTTTATTTCCAACACTTAGAAATAAACTATGAGTGTATTCTAATATCCAGGTCATAGAGACATTCTCTAAGACTAAGGACTCTCCTACTGAAAATATGAAGTTTATCTATTTAATAGAGATTGTTGCAACAATTGCATCAATATCCATGTATGACTTATTAAACTTGAAGATCAAATTCCAGACTTCTAATACATATGCAACCAATTTCAAGTGTTATTAGAAGAATGACATATAATTATTAGGCACTAATCTTATTAAATAAGAAATCAATTTCAATGATTATATGTAGATGTAGATTATTCCGATGCACTATCCAAGTCCTTTTCTAAGGATCCTAGATAGACCAGATAGTCACACTATCAATACATCTGTTTATTGTAGTATTGACATTTATCCAACTCTTTGGATGTCATATGGAAGATAAAGAAGCACAGTCAACTCTTTGACTTTCCTTCTTACATGTGTCAGACCCATGCTTCCATTGCACTTTCTTCATCTATAAACAACAATTGCTTAAGACGAAGGATCTCTTATTTTAAATTCAAAAGATTTCAATATAAGAATATTTCAACATTTATACATGCTTCATTCAATTCATACAATGTGAATATTATGAAGCTTCATGAATGACTAGAGTATAGACAGTAGAATGATGACACTCATCATATCTTCATACATCTTAAGTCTCAAAACATTGGCTCAAGTAGGTACTCATCATTTTGAATACATCATCTCATATAGAGCCACCATTCTACATAATGCAGAGAACCATTCATAATTAAAAGTCGAGAGCACATATGTTTTCCAGAATATCTTCTTCGATTTTTATAAGTATTATCTGATAATTACAATCATCATCGACATGTCAATTCCAAAGTACATTCGATGAGATATCAAGACTATAGAGACATGCAAACCCTAGGGTTGTAGTCCTATTGTCTATTTAATTGTCATTCCTCATTATTATGAGGAAACTTGCACATTGTGACCACATACATTATGTGTCCAATTGCAAGTACAATATCTTGATCATGGATCCAATCGATGATATTATACTGGTTATTATTGAATATAACATTGAGTGGGTTTAATGAAGGATTATCTGAGAAATTTGCATAAATATATATATATATATACATATTTTACTTTGATTTAGGAATTTATATCAAAGTTGTCTTTCCTTGTCAACATTTAAAGTCCATTCCCTTAAATACTTTCAATGTTAGAGATATACTTACCATTATATCTCAAGCAAGATCGGGGATCTCCTTCCTTATCTTTGTCACATCCCAATAATATGAGAAACTGTAACTCGGATAAAAAGAAGAAGGAACACAATCCGCCTTGCAAGTCCAACTTTCATTTCCCAATTCAATCTTCGACACCCGAGCCCACCACCCCTAAGGTGATGTTGACTCGTTATTAATTGAACCAACCATCGATAGGAATACAACTCACTATGCGCAATCCAATATCGCCCTAAGAATACGAGGATCCGATATTGGGGTCACTACGCATACGTCCTTACTCTTTCGGGAAGCAAAGAGCCTGATCCAAGTATCTTGTATGTAGGAGCTGTCACTTTGGACAGTCGTCTCCGACATACAATCTCTAGCGACAGAACCCTTTGCCTTGACGGGAGACCATGGATGTCACTTATGTGATCCTCCATATCATGTTCAAATTTTAATTAATTATTATGAATCATATTTACGTAACTAATTCTTCAAAGGGAAATAACAACTCTATTCAAAATAGAGTGTTTAATTAGTTATAATTAATTTAATCACATTAAATTTATTATCAACCAATTCAATCAACAAACTTGATTGTTACTAGAAAGGATGGTATTATCTCAAAGTACATATTATTCGAATTTTAATTATTAGAAAATACACCATGATTTCTCCAGTATTATCGAGTCCCTACCCGTTGCCATGGTCAGTACCGACGGGAGTGGGACAAATCGTACACGGTGCAACCTGCTACCCCAACGCTCCCCGACTAGACACCATATCCACCTCAGGAAAGGATAATGCCAAATCGATCATTGTGTACTTGAGATGGAATCGATTTTTCAACAGAAATTATACCATATATTAATAATCAAAATCATTTAATTATAAAGAAATTTTCTAAACAACTTCCTAAAATATATTCGAGTAACATGTTTGTTGAAAGTGTATCAAGTAACCAATTGGTGATCTAGATCATATCTAACAATTTATTAGTTAAGGCAATATCATTAGAGGGACCAATTATCATCAAATATTTCCTAAATATTATCCATAATTATTATAGGAAATTAACCATTAATTTCAAAAGTTACTTAAATGACAATCACAAGGTACATGATTGAGTATGTAATTTTCAGCAGTGTCCCTTACTTACAAAAATTAACATATCTCAATCAATTTAAATCCAAATCAAGCAAAATAAATTTTTAGAGTTTCTTAATTTGATTTCAAATATAACTAAAATGATAAAAATGAATTTTCAGGCGTTTTAAAATCGTAATTAACTCCTTAATTACATCATTATTCGTCATCCTTGAAACAGTGGACATATGGTCATTAAAATGATCATAACTTGAGCAAACAAAATCCAAATTATATAAACTCAAATCCCACGGTTTCCTTATTCAATGAGGAACATTATATAAGGGATAATTTACTATTTAGATATTTTAAAAAGGGACTAATTTATCCCAAAACAGGGCTGCGAAAATTGAAATGCGATAAAATTTTCACAATCCCTTATGAACCCAAGTCTTCTTAAGTTTATGGATCGTATCCAAAATCTATAACCTGAATCTAACACTACTTTAAAGTATATGAGAAAATACTCAAGTGCATCACATAAGCGTAAGGATCGCATCGAATGCGATCGGGAGCGACTAGTCGCACTAGTGGCTCCATGCTGCCGAATTTTAAAAAAATTAAAATGATGAAACCACATGATCCAAGAACACTTCTTGGATCATTTCATCTAAACCACAAATAGGTATTAGGGTTACTTCTTGAAGTGTGGTTGCGATCGAGTCTCTAAACCAAGAGATCTCCTATCACAGGACGATCCAATGAAAGAGATGTTGGCGAGTGCGTTGATGAGACACGTGCTCCTCGCAATTCATATTGATGATCTAAGTGGTGGATCTCCTGATCTCTTCATATGATATCCAACATATTCTTCACGATCAAGGTACATTGAAGGAGATGGAGATCCATGAGTAGATGATCCAGCAACATAATGACGATGTTGCGACGATGGCGATTCTCACAAGGGCTCCATGGTGGATGGCAACTGTGAGAGAGAGAGAGAGAGGCTTTGCATATGGAGAAAGTGAGAGGGAGAGAGAGCATTCGTAATCGTGAAACTCGAAGAGCAAGGGGTGCCTCTTCTTATATAGGATTTTTGGGAGTCCATGGATCCCAATCCATGGACATCACACAATCAACGGGTGAGATTGATTTGTGTTTCTTTCAATGACCATGATTTTATTGTGAAAACGTAACATATCTATAAATCAATATATTTAAATTCAAATTAAATCAATTAATTATCTGTGGAGGAGATAAACCATATCCACTAAAAAGGGAGGACGACTACCGACCATCTAATGAGATCTCATTATCTCACTATATCTCTCAGATTTACAACAACAATTATTGTACAAAAAAATAATTCGTAATTATCTTGTGAAATATTTCAATCATGCCATTGGAAAAATGTGAATCACATTCACATCCAAAACAAAATGTAAATTATATTTTCAATTAATCATCCAATGTGAATCCAATTCACATCAATAATTAATTAACAAATATAAATCACAATATGCTATCTCTAATACTATTATAAATCATATTTATAATATACCTAATTAATATGGATAGTGTTATCCACATTATTCATATCCATGATAATTAAATCACATTTAATCATCTTGGATCTTTTTTCTCGTGTGCCCAAATAACATGAATCACATTCACATTGTTCACATCTTTGATAATTAAATCACATTTAATTATCTCAGATAACTCTCTTTATAATATGAATAAAATTCATAAAATTTGTGATAATTAAGTCCCATTAAATTATCAATTTTCTCAATGCTCGAATACATATATCAACAATGTAGTTATCCTTAAACTCTTTCAAGGATACTACGCTTTCTCCGAGGGTAATTGGAGATAAGGACATGGTGATTGTATTGTTACATGTATAGTGAGTTGGATATCGAGATCAAATCTCAAATCAAGATCTTGTGGATCTTCCGCTTGATTAAATAAAGGCCGTAGATCTAATCTTTTCATTGTATCTAAATCACATTCAGATCAATGTCCAACATTTGGACTTAGATTAGATCACTTCTCTATGAGAGGAGTCGCTAAAATCTATACTTGTTTCATTACTCCCTCGGAATGGAAGCGTCATGGATATAGAATCGTCTATGATCACATCACCCTCAGGTATTTCTAATACATGTACATCCTGCATACTGGAAGACCCGGAATAAACCTGAAGTATTAGATCTCTTTTAGATTGTCTCCTTCAAGGTTTTATCATTAAGTTTCTCATTCTATCATTGGGAGTTTATATCGATCATATACTTTCCAAAAGCATATATCATACCCAGGTATTGATCATATACTTTCCAAACGTATATATCAAACCTACAAATTCAGTCAAGCTTCCAAAGCGAGATGACCATCCCAATATCTCATGAGTGAGCTCATGTCTTCCGGTTTAGTAAATAAATGTGTATGATCCCTTTGAGAGATCGTATTTACGCATATGCCCTTGCATGCACACCAGCGTGTCGGTGTATAGACCTTGGTTAGGTCATCATCCTATTGGTCTGCCAAATGTACATACTCAGACATATAGTAACACATTTATCTATGGTCAGAGGATGTGTGCCTATATCGTGATAGCATATGACATAGTACTTTGGTTATCTTGATCTCGTTAAGTCAACTCTTTGGCCTAACTTATCTAACACCTCTGAATCTCTATTCCTATGCAGAGGACCTACATCAAGAGGTTAGTTAGATATCAACCAAATGAGAAAGGATTGCCATCTCCTACTCAGGATGGATATCATCTCTTACCAATCATTTGACGGTGCTTGATGAGTCCTCAATCTAACTCATTAGATATTCATCAAAGCACCAGCCTCTATGATTCAATAATTGAATCACCGGCTATATGATCATTAAGATGACCATGGTACATAATCCTAATTGTACTAAGGGACGTATTATGAAAATTTATTATTCTTCATTTCCCGTCAGGGAATGATATCGCAGTAACATTTATTGCATAATGGCTCACTGTGGGCTCGTATGTCCAACACTCAGCTCACAATTCATTCTACACTCTGAATTGGTCTCGAATCTGAATATTCATCTGAAGTAACGTATCGAGAATCCCGGTTGTAATATCTGCAGCTGGATCCGATCTTCCATCAGTGTGTGGTTCCTCAGATGGTCACTCTTCTATCGGTCCTTCTTGCAAGCTATCTGCTTCAAATCTTATGGGAAGGAAAAAATTCCGTAAGAACTCGGAGAAAAATCAGCTGGAGGAAGTGACGATAAATTGAGGCAGGGGTCTGCCCAAAAGATGGGCTGGGAGGCGAGGAAGTCTGGGTCTGACTCTCCTCGGGATCAGATGGATTCGACTCGGAAAGAGGGTTATCCTAAGTCTATGAAGAAGTATGACGGACGGTGAAAGATTGAGAGCTCATAGATTCTGAGCAAAATACCCGTCGAGTCGTCATCTTCGATATCAAGCAAATTATCGGAGAGCACAATATTAAATCAAAAGAAAGGGAGAAGGTGTATAAGATGCGGTAACTCATGCCTCACAATCAAACACAATGCAAACCATGTATTCACCAACACAACCCGATGATGACCGTAAGAGTTTGGTCGTTTATCTGGTCGATTTTGGGGTTATTTTGGCATATAAGTATTTTTCATAAATTATCGTGAGTTGATAGGTGTCTGGAAATTCCCGCAACACTATCCTGAGCCCTTACAGAAAACCGCTCGTTCTCAGCCAGTATGGGAGTAAGTACGGACTGTTTCCGGCTACCCATGTTACTTAAGGACGGAGCCTTACGCAGTGTCCTCTAAACCCCTCACTCTTCTAAGTAAACATGGATTGTTTCCGACTACCTGAGCGTACCCACTGAAGAAAAAGTGATCAGGTGTATGGACTAAGTAGTATCTTGAAGGAAATATGGACTTTGGTTCCATCCTTAAGTGATGTTGCTCGCTCACAATATCTGGAAGTGTACCTGTAATTGAAGTGCGGGGATTACTCTCCCAAAGAAAACGATCCTTTACCTTTTTAAGTCAGATATTTAAACAACCCCGATTTTATTTGCGGTTTTCTCTTTTTTTGGACATTTTCAGATAAACATCTAACGATTTTTTATTTATCCTAGATAAGCAAGCACCTTGGTTGCGAGTCCTAGAACTAACTACAAAGGTGCTCTGAATGCACAACACTCGGTGAAACATACCCCGAGAAGAAGGGGAGGGGAGGTACAAGTCAGGTTGCCCTTACGGGGCCCCTTTCTACAAAATACAAAAACATAGGCAAGTGCCCTTAATTTTTTATTACAAAAAATATTACAAGAAGAACCCTAGCTAATTCTACCCTCAACAACCGGCCCGTGAGAGAAGGGGTCGGTCTCTGCACTTTCAATTGCCTCGGCTTCCGAGGAAGCTGGCTAAACTTGCAGTCTCAAGAAAAATTAGTTAGAAAAATAAACATTAAAAAGGCGTAAAAAAATCATAAAAAGGGAAGAAAAGGCCGTAAAACCAAACTCTCACGAAAATCGAAAAAGACTCAAAACTGTAAAACCAAGAATAATGAAAAATTTCGAAATTAGGTCAAAAATCGATGCAGAAATAATACCTCCCCGGCAATGGTGCCAATTTGATAATGTAGCTTTTCCTAGCGGTTAAAGATTATGTAGAGATGTCGGTGTAGAGAAACCACTAAATAAAAAGTCCCATTGATCAAACAAGAAAATCAACGAAATAGGAGAGAGAGAGAGAGAAATAATAAGAAATCGCTTTTTCTCTCTCATATTTCGTCTACACTATTTTATTTAGCCAAGTAAGTGTGCCTGGGTCGAACTCGAGGAGGCAGAATATAAAAACGTCAGTTTCTGATGCAATAAACAAATACGGAAAACTTTCACTATATTCTTGGTTTTACAAAAGACTCAATAAAAGACTCAAAATTGACTTGACTTCACGAATATCAAATCGAAGAAATGAAGCGAAGAAAAATAAAAAATAGAAGAAATGTATCTTAGGCAGTTGTGTGACTGCCTTAAAAAATCGCGGAAAAATACATCAAAAAGGAGGTCCAAAATACCCCTACAGATCAGCGACAGAAGTGCAAAGAGAAACAATTAAAGTCTGTTACAAATGGGTCCTTAGTTAGGGACTAATATGCAAAGAAAACAAAATTTATTACATTTAGGTCCCTACATGGGGACCTAAATGTAATTCTAGAAAGTTCTTGTAGTGGAGTTGAATTCCTGGTTCTTCGTTGGGTTTATGCTGCAAAATTCACACCCCTTCATTTTCCTATCGACAAAGAAGATTTGTCTAAGTCACTTCGTTTCTTTTTGTCTAAGTCACTTCTCCAAGTCACTTCCTTTTTTCTTTGTGAGTATCGGAAATATCCCCATTCATAGGTCCGAGATGAACATCTATGAATTCAAAGACCCGAATGAGCAACCCAGCTGAGATTAGAATGAATCACACGACTTGAGTCATCTGTATGGGACACGTGTCACAAGCCTATGTGTTCTTGTATTCTTGAGGTTCGTCCTTTGCTCTTCGACATATGGCAAGGAGGGAGTCTTCACCGGATTATGCTCGTCGAACGACGTTGTTCTTGGGCCTCCGACATGGCCAGGAGGGAGACGCCTTCTCCCTCCAAGCTCGCATGCGAGTTAGGAGCTCTAGATGTGGTCCAATGCGGTGGTTGTTCGTCAGCAAAGTTGGTTGTTCCGTATAACCTGGAAGTTATCGCAGCAGCGCGTGATTGGGAAGATCTTTCGATCTTGGAAGCTCCAGATGAGGATTCTTATGCTCCAGATGATGAATGACCTGCAACTGATTATCTATGAGCTCAATCCGCAAGGAATCAACCAACAAAATTATGGATTTTGTAGATCAAATAATGGCTCCTCAGAAAATGGATATCAAAGATAATGCGACGAATGGAAGTCGATTTTAGGTCATTTGGAATTGGTTTTGAAGCCTGAATAGAAGTTGGTGTCTAACAAGATGATTAGAGGTTCCTAATTACGTGATTAGCTAAGCTAAATAGGGCACATGAATCGAGAATTAAATGGGAATAAGGATGAAGGAACTCACTTAGGAATGAGGTTGTATGAACCTCGATGGTTGCTCGACGGGCGGTGATGGTCGGAGCTCTACGCGGTGCGATGGCGACGATGCAAGGTGGCGATGCCTTGGAATGTCTCCTCTAGAGGGCCAAGGAGCTCCGTCACAGCTAGAGGTGGCTAGGAAGCGGCAAAGAATTTGGATGGTCGGCCAGGGGTGAACTAGAAGTTGTAGGTTAGGATTGATTAGTTTGGAAATGGTGATATTTGAGGTGATTTTATAGGAAAATCGAAGAGTGTTAGGTACGAATCAATGGTAGGCGTGTTAAAGTGGTAGTTAGGAGAAGATGATCGAGGGTTTAGAATGGAGGTGGAGGATAGGAATTTGTGTGGAGAAAAAAGTTAAAGTCGGGTGGTTAAAACAAACAACCGACAACCTTCTTGAAGAAGAAGATTCCAGGTGCTGACACGTGTCAGCACCAGGTTGGCCAGGTTCAAGATATCCCTTAATAAATATAAATTAAATAGTAAATAGTTTTATTTATTTATGCATAAAAACAAAAAATGTAGGTAAGTAAATTATATTTATTATGGTATAATTAGTTTTAATAAATAATAATTATTTTATGAAATATAAATATTACATTAATAAATAAATATAATTAATACTTTTACAAAGGTTTTGGATTTTTAATTTAATAAGTTAATAAATAGTATATTAAATTTATATTTTCTTAATTATTAGATTCATAAATAAAGTATATATGATTTTTGTGTATTTTAAAAAAATATTTAGATATATTGATAAACACAAGTACAAGTCATACAATTCATTTATACCTATAAATTTGGGTTTTTGATTTATTTAACAGAATAAATAATATCCAAAAATTATGAAACAAATTAGGGTTAAAATATAAGATCAAAAAAATTAGAAATTATAAAATCAATAAAATAATAAATAATGTATCTTAAATAAAATAGATAGCCCAGAAACCCAGTTGTGGTTAGGTCCCAAAACTTACTTTTTGCAAGAGGACTCCGATTTTAGTGAAATTACCTTTATTAATTAAATAATATTATTTTATGAACTTCAAAGGTGAGTAAAGTGAAATTGGAATTTGTATGAGCAAGTTACGATGTTCGGAAGTTTGGATTCTTTGGCATATATGCAAGGTAATATTGTTAACTTATTTTTATATTTTTCTATATACTTTTAGAAATAATCAAGAAAAGAGTTTGTGAAAAATATGCTCATATGAATTAATTAAAAATATTTGAATTTTTAGAATTTATTGGATAATTAATGAAGATGCGTGAGATGTACAATTAATTATTTTTATTTGTTTTCTTCCTTATGTCCCCATACTTATTTATTTGTTGACTAATGCATGTTGACTTGGTCTCGAGGATTAGGTTATAATTATATCTTTCAGCTATATTTATTTTTGCACGTCACATTGTACATATATACAATATCTACAATTTGCCAATATTTTTATTTTCTTTTTTTATTCTTTTATTTATTTACATGATTTTAATGCATTAACATTCATTTTTATTCATGACCAAGGTTTTGTTAAAAAGTAGAAATTTAATGGATATTTATATGTATAAGGATTTTAAGACAAAATGCAAACAGAATGTTAATGAATCATGGATTCATCACCTAACAGTTTTTTAACTATTACCTTTTATTAATTGCAATAAATATTAACTTGCTGCTAAAAAATTCCATAAAATCACATTAGCTTCCTGCTTTGTTGTGCTTACTTGCATAAATTTGTGGTTGCAGATTAATTCGTTTTAGTATTATTAAAAATTCAACAATAGTAGGTAAATTCCCTGTTTGGCTTATAAAAATCATAAAAATTGGAAAAATCCTTTAAAAAATTCATAAAATTTTATGTAGTTTTCTTTTATTACCTTTTAGCTTATGTATACATTTTGTTGAAAAATACCTATAAAAACCTAAAAAAATTGTAAAATATTCGAACATTTATAAAGATCACATAAAATCAATAAAAATCCAAAAATTGCATTTTCAGTTCCTGTTTGTAGATGATTCTTCATAGTTTATATAAAACTCACTCCCAAGTATTTTGAGTTTTTTTATCTATTTTTAAATTGAAATATTGCTAGTTGTGCACTGTTTATTTAATTCTCACTGTTTGATTTTTAAAAATCACAAAAACATCTGAAAATTCCTCAAAAATGCCCAAAAATACTGTAAATTATATAAAACACCCAAAAAATTTATTTAATTTTTCTGAGTGTTTTTGACCTATTTGAAAAATATATAAAACCGTTTGTGTTTATTTTCATCCCTTGTGCATGTTTCTCTTATATTGAAAAACTAAAAATTTGAAAAACTAAAAACCACTAAAAAGATAAATAAAAATCTTTTGATTTCCGAATAACCTTATTTATATTTAATTTTGCTCCTGGAATTCGATCCTGGTCGCTATACCAAGTTAATAAAAGTAGCAAAACCATTCGTTCTCACCGTTTGATTTATTAATGATTTAAATAATTTTTTTTTATTTATTGATTTGGTTGATTTGGAATAACGACACTTTTTTAATCATTTCCATCTAAGTTAGATGAATCCATGCAATATTACTAATTAAAAATTCTCCACGACATTCAAAGATTATGATTTTTGATAGATCATTCTCTGCCTTTATACACTACAATATATATTCTTAATTGAGGTAGAAAAGCAGTTCATCACCTTCGCAAGTCCATTTTTTCCAAGAACAATGTACCTAGAGCTCCTCTGCTTTCTCAACTTCATCTGAACATGCTGGAACATCTCGGAGCCTTCTGATGCTTCCAACAGACGTGAACCGACATGACGAATGATATGAGCACCTAAGTACCGCCGGAGATGCATGGAGAAGAGAGGAATCGAGAATCGAACGTTCCCCCTAGGGATGTTCTTCCCTGCTCTTGGTGAAGACCAATCATCTGGATCTTCCTCCACCACCAGTTTTGATATCAACCATTGGATCGTGCCCCACTTAGTCGTCCAATCAACCTTTGAGATCTGATCTCGAGCATTGATTGGGAAGTGTTATCAGCTCTCAGAGCGCGTCACGTGTATAAGTGACACCTGATCAATCGTTCGTTCTCGTAAAGTGGGGGTAATTTTGCTAGATACCCCCACACATTTTGTAATTTTATCCAATACATGTCATCTGCAGTATAAAACTTTTGATTATTTTGCAAGTAGACATCTGCATTTTTTGTATTTGCACTTAGGTTCTTTACCACATCACCTTATGCGCCCACACACGTGAGGTGGTGGGCTTTTTGCAGGGAACCCTATGCTTACGTGTTGATGTTTACTCCATTAATGTTGTAACTCAGTTCAAAACTTTTTAGGAAATTTGCATGTATGCCCTACCATGTTTTGTAAATTGCATTTATACCCATGCCAATATTGAATGAAGTAAATATTTGTGGGAAAAATACGTAGAGGCCCTTAGAATTCTTATTTTTTTGTTCTTGTTTGCATTTTTACTTATTTTTATTTACATATCAGTCCCAACTGGAGTTAATTTTTATTTTCTTTATTTTTGCATTATAAAATAACATATTACAATTAAAAATTATAGGAATTTTATTTTAAGTGCCTACTCTAGTGCCAAATCACGTATATTTTTCGATATGCCATTTAATATATTTTCAAATATTTAAAACTACAAAAGCATTTCATTTATTCTTTATTTACATTAAAAAATACATAAAATTAGAAAAATATCTTGAAAAATTCTATAAAAATTAGGGATTATTTATTATTATATTTTGAACCTAAAGACTAAAAATTACTAAAAATTCAAAAGAAAACTAAAAAAATACAAACCTTCTCTAATCAACAAAATATTAAAAAACATAAAAATTCCAAAAAATGAGTTTTATATCTTTGTATCTTAGTTATTATATATATATTGCCTACTAAAATTAGTTTTGAAATATTTTGAGCTATTTAGCCATTTTTATAATCTAAATCATCCGATTATCTATTATTGCTCACAATATTCTGGTTTTTATTCAAGTAAAAATATAAAAATTAGTAAAAATTAATATAAAAATCACAAAAAATATATTATAAATCTAAAAAAGATAAAAAAATTTATTTGGTGTATTTTGAATATTTATAGGTATATATATATTAGCATGTATTGTATCCATATACCTATATTTACTTATACTATAATTATTTTTAGTATTAATATTAAAACATCAAAAATATTTTTAATACCCTTAGAAAAACAAAAGGACCGTCCCTTAGGTATTTTTGGCTTTTTGTATACTTATATTTCTTTTTATATTATATCTATATGTTATAGTATCAATATTATCTGTATACATTATCAATATATTCCATAAATTAAAATATATTTAATATCAAAATATTTAAAAATTTATAAACATAAAATAAAATAAGAAAATATAAATGGAAAATTCACAAAAATAAATATATAAAACCATTAAAAATAAAAAGTCACCTTAAAACACACAAAAGCAATCATTGTCTTTTTGCCAATTTTGTTTACTATTCCCCTTGCTACATGTGTTCGACCTCTACAGACTTGCATTATACGCACATTTTGTAAAGTAATAATAAATTTTAACTTTACATTTTTATTTTCCATTGCTTGATCTATATTGTTGGTTAATTGTTGTTTGAAGAAAGATTCTCATTAGCTCACCTCTACGATTGTATTTCTGCTTTGTGTGGAATATGAGATCGGTGAAAATCCCTCATCAACAAGAGGGTACAAGGGGAAGAGGTGCAGTTGCTAGCGAAGGGAGGGACAATCGATGAGGGGAGGTGAAGGGGGATGGGTTAGAGGGAGGACACGATTTTGTGGCATGATTTACAAATATAATCGTCTCAAAAGAGCTTATTTGTCAACATTTAAAGAGCTACATCAAAACTAACGGAGAATTATGAAGTAAATTAACATGAGTATGCCATATAATGAATAATCACTATACATGAATTTGGGATTAGTTAGAAGTTATAGAGGGTTGTCAAGTAAATATAAAATCATACATGTGTATGCTTATAAATTTCTTTAAATAATTTTCAATATAATATAAATAAAAAACAATCGAAACATTTAACCAATGTTATTCCATTCACTAATTAACATATTCTTAGTATTCATACATCAAGTAAACAAAGAAGAAGCACAAGAACGACTTATTCCCTTATAACTTAAAAACCCTATCAAATATCTTTACTTCAAATGAGCCTATCCCACAAAACTTATATTCTTTCTCCTAATCTAAGTAGCTCTTATGTAAGACAGTCAACTTACTTACTTTAGATGAGATGTATACTTCACATTTCCCCTTTTCTCCTTTGAATAATAATAATAATAATAATAATAATAATAATAATAATAATAAATAGTTAAAATAATGAAGAATAATCGTAATAATACCCTACCGTCGAGCCTACCACGCACACCAGTACCACCCCTCTCCCTGCAGCCTTCCCTGCCACAAAATCCCTACCGTCCACTCATTCTTCCCATCCCATCATCCCATCAATCACAACCGCACGATGCATCTGCTCAACCCCTCACTGATGTCTATACTCTACCCTCACTATTGGGCTGGTGGTTGCTACATTCCGTGCGGCACTATCAAAACCGTGGACATTTTATGCGCTAATTTCCTTTGGGGCTATGGGCCGCACTATACTCGGTGGAGCACGGTTTGTCTTCCTAAGGCTGAAGGTGGCCTGGGGCTACGCTCCCTTACGATGTTGCGTGATGCGATGGTGGTTTCTTGGGGGTGGGCCATCCTTACCTCCAAGCAATCTCTCTGGGCTGATTTTCTCACAAAAAGATACTTGCATGATTGCTCCTTTTGGGAGGCTACGCCAAAGGCGGGCGACTCCATGCTGTGGAAGTGTATTTTGCGTGGTAGAGCCTCTTATCAAGGGTTCATCTCATACTCTAATGGCTGTCTTGCCTGGAACCGCTCCCCCAAAGGTTTCTCTTTTTCTCAGGCCTTGGATGTCGTAAGGCATCGGGCGCCGGTGGCCTCTTGGGCGGCGGTTGTGTGGTGCAAGGGACCTGTCCCTAAGCACGCTTGTACCCTATACCGTGCGGTCACTAACAGGCTCCCCACTCTCGACAGGCTTCAGAGGTTCGGGCTTGTCACCTCGGTTCAGTGCTACCTTTGCGGCTCTTTGGAGGAAAGTCGTGACCACCTCTTCTTCACTTGTGCTTTCGCTAAAGATACCTGGAGTTATGTTCTCCCCGGCTTTGGGCTTCCTCGCCCCCCTGCCCTTCACTCGCTAATGCCACTGATCGACTGGATTAGTTCTGCTTTGTCTGGGAAACAAAAACAACTATGGTGCTCGGTGCTTGCTGCGGTTGTTTGGGAAATTTGGAGAGAGAGAAACCAAAGGTGGGCTACGACGCAATCCTCGTCTCCCCAGGCTATTGGTGCTTCTATTGTTGCAAACGTTAACACTGCCCTGCTGCTGAAGACATATGGCCTTCTTGATTGCTTGAATTATTCAACTCAGTGATGCTGGTTTTGTAATGCAGTGATTTTGTTTCCCACTGCAATTTTGTTTTTCTTTTGTTCCTTTGTATGCCTGGCTGCGGCTCAATTGTGTATACCCCTTTTTGGTTATTGAAATACAGATGATACCTCTTACTCACCAAAAAAAAGAAAGAGTAGGAAAGAGGGAGGGAGCGCGCAAAACGACAAACCACCGTCTTCCGACAGATGCCCTCCATCCCTCCTGACACGCGTACGTCTTAGATCTCCCAGAATTAACCCATCCTAGAGTTAAATCCTAACCACGGTTAAAGCCTTCCCTACCCCTCTCATGATATTCATACTCAGCTCCCTGACGCCGCTTTTAACTCTCTCTCTCTCCTCGTCGCCCAATGCGACCGCCATAGGCCTCTTCTCCACCGTCGAGCTCACCATATCGGTACATGTTTAACTCAGATCGCCGGAAACACGAGGTGGGTCGTTCGAGCGTGGAGCAAAGAGGTTTTTGACCCAAAACTTGAAGTTCGAGCTCGTGGGTAGATCGGCAACAGCCGCACCATCTCAACATCCCCGATTTCGTGCTATCGCGTTGCTAGAAGTGGATTTCCATCTGTTTGGGATTATTCGTATCTTCGATCAGCCGCAAAAATCCAAGCTTGATGCCTGTGGAGCTCGAGAAGTCGCCGGCGATGGCGGTATCCAATTCGGCCTCCGGCGACCAGAGCGTGTCCTCCTCCGGGCAGCCCCCGGCTCCACCCCCCGCCAAAAAGAAGCGTAATCTCCCGGGCATGCCAGGTAGCGAAGTGGGTCGAATCAAGAATCATATATTAGCCGAATCTGATCATGAAAAAGCTGCTCCTTTTTCTTTGATTGTGATGATGTAGATCCGGATGCGGAGGTCATAGCTTTGTCCCCGAAGACCCTGATGGCGACGAACAGATTCGTGTGCGAGATCTGCAACAAGGGTTTCCAGAGGGACCAAAACCTTCAGCTGCATAGGAGAGGGCATAACCTGCCGTGGAAGCTGAGACAGAGGACGAACAAGGAGATAAGAAAAAGGGTGTACGTATGCCCCGAGCCGAGCTGTGTTCACCACGACCCCTCTAGGGCTCTCGGCGACCTCACTGGGATCAAGAAGCACTTCTGCAGGAAGCACGGGGAGAAGAAGTGGAAGTGCGACAAGTGCTCCAAGAAGTATGCCGTGCAGTCGGACTGGAAGGCACACTACAAAACCTGCGGCACTCGCGAGTACCGCTGCGACTGCGGCACCCTCTTCTCCAGGTTCCTCTTCTTGCAATCTCTTGGCGTTCTTTGGCGTTAAAGGCGAGTTGGGTCGTGAGAATTTCGGGTTCGCACCAATCTAAACCTTGATTAGAAAGTGGGCTCTTCATAAAGGGGTGATCTTTGCTTGCAGGAGGGACAGCTTCATCACGCACAGGGCCTTCTGTGACGCGCTGGCGGAGGAGAGCGCGAAGGTGCAGTCCACCACCGTTGCAGCGACCTCTGGAACGTCGGATGAGGATCCAGCGGGGGGAAACCCTCCACTGCCGGAGGAGGAGCCGCGGCAGGCGCAGCAGCAACAGGAGTTGCAAAAAGGTGCGATTATTTCGGGGAGGAGGGACGGTGGTGCTTGAAATGGGTGTCTCCAAATTCTAATCTTTGTCTTGTTCGAGCTTTGGACTTTCTATTATTCGGATTTGCAAGTTTCCATTCCGGTTGTGCGTTTTTTGTCGCTTGTGTTCTTGATGGCTTTAAATATAGTTGTTGTGATTTGAGTTTGTGCTCAGATTAATCAATCATATTGGTCCCCAAAAGGTGCCATTTTTTTCTCTCTACCAGCGGCACCTTTCCATCCATGATGGGATTAGCTTTTGATCTCTGCATTGCAGATTCAAATCCCCTTTGGGGACATTAATCCCAAGAAGGGGAGGAGCTAAAGGAAACTCACATTTATATGAATATCATTTGCGTGTCCTTTTCTTGGCTGCTTTGTGATGCCCTTTTCTGCTGCTTTTTAGCTAACTGCTTTGGATATTTCAGAGCTGGAAAGCACCGATGCGGCCCCTATAATACACCACATTCCACCACCGGCAGCACCGCCACCACCAATGACCGTAACCTCTATTGCCAATGTCAATCCCCACATTCCCAGCCATTGCAATGTTGTTGGCAGTACAAGCAGTGCTGCGGGAACCGGTACGAGCTTGTTTGCAAACCTCTTTGCTTCAGTGGCTCCGACACAATCTGTATCGCAGAGCTCCTCATTCGCACAAGTTCAGTCGGGATCGAACCGGCCGCTGGAAGCACCCAGCCTCTGCCTATCTGCGAATCCCCTCAATCTGTTCTCTGCTCCACAGGACCGCCTCCACTCGTTTGCTCCCCCTCCGCCACTGTCGCCTCACATGTCGGCAACGGCTTTGCTTCAGAAGGCTGCGCAGATGGGTGCAGCTGCAACAAATGCATCCCTCCTCCGTGGGCTTGGTCTTGCATCTTCACCGTCGCTTCCTCAGCATGGTAATGCGCATGATAACTATGATTGGCAGAGCCACAACCCAGGAATGGGGCATGATCCCACGAGCTTCTCTGCAGACCTTGGGCTCGGACTTTCATACATGAGCGATGCAGGTGGTGGTGGGTATCTTCTAGACATGATGATTGATGGAGGCGAGCCTGCGAGACCATCTGCAACACTTGATTTCTTGGGTTTGGGAATGGGAGGTCCTGGTGGTGTGGGTGGAGGTGGGCTGTCAGCTCTGATCACATCAATCGGAGGCGGTGGGATCGACCCTTTTGGCGGCACGATGGGCTCAACAGGTGCGGAGCGGAAGCCGCAAAATGGCCAAGCGTTGCTGTAGGCTGTAGCAAATTGCAGGTAGCAGTTGTAGTGAGATCCCAAGAAATGCATCCTATTTAAATTACATGCTGTTCTTCCTTCTCAATATCCATACATCTCTGCTCTTTTTTGGAATGGCCAATTATAACAATTAGAATAAACATGTATTGTCAAGTTAGTGCATATATTGTGCTCTTGCAGCCTGGACATTTGCGTTTGTTGCGACCTGTATCTTCAGATCCCAGGAGTAGGCATATTCTCATCCATACCTTGTTTATTTAGTAAGTTCTCATGTGTGCATTCTTTTTCATGAAGTTTTTGTGAGTGGACTCTGCGTGTAGCTGCGGAGGTCATTTGATCAATTCGCTGTGAATGAATGATAGCTTTCAGTCATATCGTATGTATATATTGTCTGGGAACCTAATGTTGGGGACCTCCTGAGGAGGATCCCTTCCAGTATGATAGTGTTTCTTGAGCTCCCCTGTGCCTCCTTGGGTCTTCATCGTTGTTAAGTCGGTATCCTATGATGGAATTGCCTCCCTTTAAAGTTCATTCGCGACAACTCAATGCCGCTTTGGGCGATCCATTCTTGTGTCTTGAGCAACCAATTCTTATGCTTTGGCAATTGAAAAGAATTCGGTCCTTTGGTTTTCGGTCTAGGTGTTAGGCTCTTCCATCACGATCTACTCGGTCTTGATCTACTACTCGGTCTCGAGGATGTTGTTTTCCGACTATGTTCAACAATGTTTGTTTCAATAAAATGTAATCTTCACAGGGGTCAGACATCTTAAACAAAATGTTATTTATTTTGCGAATTTTTTCCCTGAATTTAAATAGGAAACTACTTGTACCAAATCAGACATCTTGGAAATCTCTGTCCATTCATGAGTAGGGGTGTAAACGAAACGAATCTGCGAACCTATGATTTTTAGGTTCGGTTCGTTTATTTAATCGAGCCTAAACTTGTGTTCAGGTTCGATTCGTTTATTTCCGAACCGAATCTGAATCGAACTTTTAGCGAGCTGAACTTGAGCGAATATCGAACTTGAGAATTTTCTTACACCCCCTATTCATGAGTGGCATACATAGATAAGTCAGATACCTAATTTGGAGAGGAAAATGTGCCCAATGCCTATGCAAGTTGCACTTTTTAAGTACATGGTGCTCATCGTGTAGTTGTAATTATAGAATAGTGGCAAATGTTAATTAAATAGTGGCAACTTTTTATTAATCATTGAAGGTCTGTCAGCAATAGGAGTTGCGAATCCGCGGAAATCTATTATTCTCTAATTAGAAAGCTTGGTCTGACTTTTCGGCCACTAAGCTCACCAGTGGAGCTCTATCTCATCAAAAGTTACTGCGTGAGGTCTCCTCACTTGAATGTCAGCTTCACTTGATATCAAAGTCGTCTCCAATGGGCATGAAAGGAAGGGGATTGAAATGAATGGATCGAGGCCATCACTGATGAGAATGATAGGAAAGATTCTATCTTGTACGAAGGGTTTGAGACGGGTAACCTCGTTTGCTGCCTTCATGAGGAGCATGTCGTTTGGTTACTTTTGGATTATCCTCCCGTATACGATACAACTATAGTAGGCAACTTTGAATTAATCTGTTGGCGAAACAAGTCCAGACACATAACTGAACATATCAGGCAGATGTGAAGCTTTAATTCCATCCAGTCAATTTTAGAGAAGATTATAATTCTTATTCCAACAATCAATCAAAATGACAGATAAGCAAATTCCATCAAAGATATTTGGATTGGGTTGCATGTTTTATTTGATATATAACGGGTGCATAGTACCTAAAGTAAACGAATGCAACACCAGTGCATAAAAGATTAAGGCTATCCCAAAAGTTGTTTCTTTAAAAAAACAATTAACGAGGTTAGAAAGAATATACTTTTGATAGCAAGCACATTGCTCAATAACTTCAAGAAAAGTAGATAAAAAGGTGGAACCAGGAGTAAGGAATGTGGGATGAGGTAGAACAAGTAAAAAAGGAAAGTTGTGTTTGGGAGATAAATGTGGAATGACGGGTTTTATCCCTGTTCTTTATTTGTGTTTTCGTTCTCGAAAATATATAATAAGTAGAAATTATTTGTCATAATGTAATGTGCATGTGGCATACGTATTAAAAAAATAATTGTGAAATAAGGAAGTGAAATACTTATTCTATGGATAGGAAAAATCCACGATAGGGAGAGAAAACCCGACCTTTTTATTCCCCAAACAAACACGTTGCCTTTGAGGGATTGGAAGAGGAATAAAGTCTTATCCCTCCTTATTATGCCTCAAATCAGCTGTCCCTTGGTCGAAGGTAAATATATTTTACTAATTGACTCAAGATGAGGGATATGGTTTGGCTTACTACGTGTCATCATTGACTAGTCCCGTCATAAAAATACAAATGATTATCATTTATCCATCGTTATTTTCTACCACAACTAACTTCTATACCTTATATCTTCTTTTCCCGCTGAACAGAGAATGCCAAGTAACGACAATTTATCTTTCATTACGGTGGGAAAAAGCAAGACTGACACTACTAGCATTCCAAGGGACGACTGCCACCCTCACAGGGACTATGGATTCTTTGTACGACAAGCGTTGTTTCCTTATACCTCTAATTTCTATCACTCAACCGAACATAATTGAGGGATAAACCCGCGTTATCCCTTATACCTCCTTATCCATCTAGCAAATGGGCCCATTGTTGGAAATGCGAGCTCACGGCGAGCCATTATGCAATAAATATTATTGCATATATCATTCCCTGGTCTGAAATGAAGAATGAATAATTTGCATAATAGGTCCCTTAGTACAATTAGGGTTATGTACCATGGCCATCTTAATAATCATACAGCTGTTAATTCAACTATTGAATCATAGAGGCTGGTGCTTGGATGAATATCTAAAGGGTTAGATTGAGGACTCATCAAGCACCGTCAAATGATTGTTAAGAGATGATCTCCAGCCTGAGTAGGAGATGATAATCCTTATCTCTGAAGGCTGATATCTGACCGACCTCTTGATGCAGGTCCTCTGCATAGGAATACAGATTCGAAGGTGTCAGATTAGTTAGGTCAAAGAGTTGACTTAACGAGATCAAGATAACCAAAGTCCTATATCGTATGTTGTCATGATATAGGTACGCATCCTATGACCAGAGACAGATGTCTTACTATATGTTTGACTATGTACATTTGACAGACCAATAGGTTGATGACCTAATCAAGGTCTATACACCGGTGCGCTGGTGTGCATATAAGGGCATATGAGTAATACGATCTCTCAAAGGGATCATACAGGTTCAGTTACTGAACCGGAAGGCATGAGCTCACTCATAAGATATTGGGAAGAATCAAATTCCATGCGCATGGTCGTCTCGCTTTGGAAGCTTGACTGAATTTGTAGGTTTGATATATACTTTTGGAAAGTATATGTTCAAGATCTAGGTATGATATACGCTTTTGGAAAGTGTATGATTGATACGAACTCCCAATGATCGAATGAGAAACTTACTGATAAAACCATGAAGTAGACATTATAAAGTTGATCCAATACCTCGGGTTTAATCTGAGTCTTCCAGTATGGAGGATGTACATGTATTGGGAATACCTGAGGGTGATGTGATCATAAACGATTGTATAACCATGACGCTTCCATTCTTAGGGAGTGATGAAACAGGTCTGGATTTTAGTGACTCATTTTAGTAGAGAAGTGATCTGATCTTGGTCCAAGTGTTGGACATTGATTTGAATGTGATTTACGGTCTTGATTTAATCAAGCATCTATGGGAGGCCCGCGATATGGATTTGAGATATGATCTCAATATCCATGTCACTATACGTGGAACAATACAATCGCCATATCCTTATCTCCAAGTATCTACGGAGAAAGCGCATTATCCTTGAAGGAGTTCATGGATAATTCTATTGTTGATATATATATCCGAGCATGGAGAAAAATGGATAATTAAATGTGATTTAATTATCATGATTAATATGAATTCGATTCATATTATAAAGAGAGTTACCTTAGATAATTAAATATGATTTGATTATCAAAGATGTAAATAATGTGAATATGATTCATATTATTTGAGAACAAGAGAATAGAGATCCAAGATGATTAAATGTGATTTAATTATCATGGATACGAATAATGTGGATAGCAATATCCATATTAGTCAAATATATTATAAATGTGATTTATAATATATAAGAGAGAGCTATTTGTAATTTATATTTGTTAATTAAATGTTAATGTGAATTGGATTCACATTTGACATTGAATTGAAAATGTAATTTACATTTTATTTTGGGTTGTGAATATGATTCACAAATTTTTCAACGGCAAGATTGCAATGTCTACAAAATAATTGTGAATTATTTTTGTAGAATAATTTGCAACAAAAGTTGTTGCATAATCTTGGATATTACAATATAGAGAGGAGAGGCACCCCATTGCTCTTCTTTACACCATACTTGAGAAGCATATCTCTCTCTCTCATTCTCTCTTTCTCTCTCTCTCCCTCTCATGGCCGTCCACCATGGATGCCCTAGAGAGGTTCTCAATCACCGCAGCGTCGTCGTTATGCTGCCCGACGGTCTATTTGTGGAACTCCGTCTACTTTGGCGTGCCTTGCTCGTGAAGAAGACGTTGGATCTCGTGTGTCGAGATCAGGAGATCCACCGCTTGGATCATCAACATGGATTGCGAGAAGCACGCGGTTCATCCCCGCACTCGCAAGCGTCTCCACCGTCGGATCGGACTTGAGACAGGAGGTCTCTTCGTTTAGAGACTCGATCGCAACCACGCTTCAAGAGGTAACCCTAATACTTGTTTGTGGTTTAGACGAAACGATCCGAGAAGTGTTCTTGGATCATGTGGTTTCGCCACATGAAAAATTTTAATTTTCGCTGCATAGAACAACTAGTACGACTAGTCGTTCTTCGTCGTATTCGATACGATGCTCACGCTTCCATGATGCACTTGAGGATCTAACCATATCCTTCAAGTGGTATCAGAGCCTTAGGTCGGTGGTTTTGGATACGATCTATGAACCGAGGACTGGGTTCATTAGGGTTTGCGAAGTTTTCTTGCATTTCATTTTCGCATCTCTGTTTTGATATTATTTTCGGTACTGTTTAAATTGTTTAAAAACGAAAATAATAATTGTATTTTGTTTCACATTAAATAAGGAAATCGTAGGATCTGAGTTTGCGTGATTTCGATTCCGTTTGCTCTAAATATGTTCATTTTAGTGAACATGTATCCACAATTTCGGGGACTACGAATCTCAACGTAATTAAGATGTTAATTGCGGATTTGATACGTCTAAAAATGCGTGCAAATCACTTAGGTTCTGTTGTAAATCAAATTACTAAACTTTAGGAACTTACTTTGCTTAATTTGGATTTAAATTGATTGAGATATGATATTTTTAGTAAGTGAGGGCTACTGCTGGAAATACTTTCCTAATCAAGAACCTAGTGATTGTCATTTAATTAATTAGTGAAATTAAATTGTTTAATTTCCTGGAATAATTGTGCATAAATATTTGAGAAATATTTTATGATAATTATTTCCTTAAATGACTTTTCCCTAACCAATAAATGATTAGATGTGATCCAGATCAAGATTGGTTACGTGATCTACATGATCAACATTCCAACAAACATGTTGCTTGAATAGGACTAGAGATTTGTTTAGAAAATCTCATTATAATGTTCATAAAAATTGTTTTGATTATTATTATATGGTATAATTTCGGTTGAAGAACCGATGGTCATCTCAAGTATAAAATGATCTATTTTGCATTATCCTTTCCCGAGGTGGATATGGTGTCTAGTCGGAGAGCATTGGGGTTGTGGGTTGCAACGTATGTGGTCCGTCCCACTCTCGTCGGTACTGGCCATGACAGCGGGTAGGGTTAGTATAATGCTTAAGAAATCATGATGTATTTCTAATTATTAAAATTCGAAATAATATATATTTGAGATAATACCATAATTTCAAGTAACAATTTAAAAAAGTTTGTTGGATATTAATTGGATCATTAATCTAATATGATTAGATTAATTGGAATCCAATTAAAATTAGAATACTCTATTATGAATAGAGATGTTATTTCCATTGGAAGAATTAGTCATAATGAATATGATTCATAATGATTAATTAGAATTTGAATATGATATGGAGGATCACATAAGTGACATCCATGGTCTCCCGTCAAGGCGGAGGGTTCCGTCGCCAGGGATTGTATGTAGGAGACGCCTGTCCGAAATGACAGCTCCTGTATGCAAGCGCATCTGGATCGGGCTCTTCGCTTCTCGAAAGAGTAAGGACGTAAGCGTAGTGACCACAATATCGGGTCATCATATTATTGGGGCGATATTGGATTGCGCATAGCGAGTTGTATTCTTGTTGACGGTTGGTTCAATTAATGATGGGTCAACATCGTCTCAGAGGTGATGGGACCGGGTGTTAAAGACCAAATTGGGAGATGCAAGTTGGCTTGCAAGGCAGAATGTGTTCCCGCTTCTTTTTATCCGAGTTGTAGGTTCTCATATTATTGGGATGCAACAAAGATAAGGAAGGAGATCCCAGATCTTGCTTGAAATATAATGGTAAGTATATCTCTTACATTAAAAGTGATTAAGGGAATGAACTTTCGATGTTGACAAGGCAAGACAACTTTGATATAAAAATTCCTAAATCAAAGTAAAATATGTATATATATAAATATGTACACTTATGCAAATTTCTTATTTCAGATAATCCTTCATTAAACCCACTCAATGCTATACTCAATGATAACCAGTAAAATATCATGGATTGGACTCATGATCCAGATATTGTGTTTGCAGTTGGACACATAATGTATGTGATTGCAATATGCAAATATCCTCATACTAATGAGGAATGACAATTAAATAGATAATAGGACTACAACCCTAGGGTTTGTATGTCTCTATAATATTGATCTCATCGGATGTACTTTGGAAGTAACATGTCGATGATGATCGCAATTGTCAAATAATCCTTATAAAATCAATGAAGATATTCTGGCATACATATGTGCTCTTGACATTTAATCATGAGTGACATGGTTTTCTGCATCATGCAGAATGGTAGCTCTATAAGAGATGATGTATTCAAAATGTTTGGATACCTACCTGAACCAATGGTTTCAAGAGTATAAATGGATGTAGACATGATGAGTGTCATCATTCTACTGTCTGTACTCTAGTCATTCATGAAGCTTCATAATATTCATATTGTATGAATTTAATGAAGCATGTATAAATGTTGAAATGCTCTTACATTGAATTCTTTTGAATTTAACATAAGAGATCCTTAGTTTTAAGCAATGGTTGCTTATAGATAAAGGGAGCGCAATGGAATTATGGGTTGGACCCGAGTAAGAAGTATGGTCAAAGAGTTGACTGTACATCTATGACTTCCATATGTCATCCGAGGAGTTGGATGAATGCCAATACTACAATAAGTTGATGTGTTGATAGTATGACTATCAAGTCTGTCTAGAATCCTTAGAGAAGGACTCGGATGGAGCATCGGATTAATCTACATAAATCATTGATATTGACTTGCTTATTAAATAAGATAAAGTCAAATAATTGTATCTCAATCTTCTGATGACATTTGCAATAGGTTGAATATGTATTAGACAACTGGAAATTTGATCTTAAGGTTTATAGTTATCCACATGGATGTTGATGCAATTGTTGCAACAATCTCTGTTGAATTGATAGACTTGTTAATTTCAGTGGGAGAGCCCTTAGTCTTAGAGAATGTCTCTATGACCTAGATATAAGAATACAGTCATTGTTTGTTTCTAAATGTTGGAAATAAAACATGAATTCTGAGATAAAACCATCACAAAGAGTTATGATGGATATATATTTCAGATAGTAATCTAACATCTAGTGGACTCCACAAAATTAGAAAATTAATGAATGGTTCATTAACATTTCTAATACTGAAATTAAACCTTAAAAGATCAATAGGAGGATAAAGGTCAATTTGATAATGTCCTGGCATCAAGCATTGGACATTTGTCTGTTGATTTGATCAACAAACTAGTGAGAGATGAAACTTTAGATTGTCTAAAGATTCAAATCTTACATACCTGTGAATATTGTATTCAAAGAAAAATGTCCAATACACCCTTCTTTGGGAAAGGTGTAAGATGTCAAGATATTCAAGATCTCATACATATTGATGTATGCGGATCATCTATATCATAGTAAACATTATGGATATGTGATATATGTTGATGATTATGTATGATATGAGATTTCTTCTTTTCACCTAAGAAACCTTTGAAATGTTCAAAGATTTCATTATTTTTGGTTTAGAACCAAAGTTTGAAGGAAGACAAAATGAATTTGATCTAATCTAGGTAGCAAGTACCTGCTAGATAAATTCAAAGAATACCTTATAGGGATATGAATATCATTTCTATCTCAATCCTCCTAACACGCCTTAACTCAATAGAGTTATAGGTAGATACAATTGGATCATATGTGACATGATCTTATCAATGATGAATTTTAGCATAATTATCCTTTAGTTTCCAGGTATATATGTGTAGTAGAGACTACAATGAGGTTCCATGTATGTTGGAATCTAGCACTTGAGAGTGTTGCTTCATTAGGAAAATAAAGGATGGTATTGGATACCTACTTTATGACCTTGAGATTCTTAAAGTATCTCATCTCTGAGAATGTGATTCTTAGAGGTTGAGACTCTTGAGAATCAAGATGAAAATGAAGTGTAGGAACTCATTTAATCTTGAGAAGATAATGAGACTCCTGAAATTGGAAACGAAAAGGATAATTAAAGATGAAACACTAATACCTCTTCAAATGAGTTTGAGGATGGATTCCATGTGTTAGAGAAATCTGACAATGATCGAACTTCATGAGATGAATCTTCTGAAGATCATAGATAGATGGATAGCAATAAAAGTCTAATGTAGACTTCATATACAAGTATTGTATATGGACCCTCGAGGATCCACCTATATGGGTAATACCTGTAGAGGTGTAAATGGATTTTCAAGAGAAAGGGAACCTGATGAGAAGGTAGAGACCTTCAAAGCACGGTTCGTAGCCACGAGCTACACACCGAAAGAGAAGACATTGCTTGCAATGAGACTTGCTCTTTGGTGACCATGCTTAAAACCGTCAGAATACCTTAGCTACACAACTTGACTGTTGCATCTTCAAGATGTAAGTCAATATTGCATTCTTCTATGAATACCTCTCTGAGGACATTCACATGAAGTAGCCCCAGGGCTTCATGGTTAAGGAAAGTAAGGTGTGCAAGCTAAGGAATCCATCTATGGACTCAAATAAGCTTCTTGAAGTTGGATCATAAGATTTGATGAAATTATAAATGTTATGATTTCAGATAGAATCTGGATGAGCCATGTGAAGCTTAGTGGGAGTGCCTTTGTGTTCATCGTGCTAAATGTAGATAATATCCTAATCATTTGGAATGATATAAGGATAATAATAAGTGTTTTATGGACTGGCTATTCCATATCTTGAAATATGATTTCAAAGATACCTCTTAGATCTTAGTTCTGAAGTTGTTCAAAAGCAAAGAGAAGAGGATAATGGGACTGTCACATTTGTAGTACACCTTAGAAATATTCTATTCTTAGAAATTCCAAGAAAGGCTTCCATCCCTTAAGATATGGTAATGACCTATCTAAAGGGATAGCACCTCAAAGAGTTGAGGAAGTGAATGCTAGTACTGCTTGCACTTGTGCATCAGTTACGAGAAGCTGAGTGTATACTAGATGTGTACAAAAGTCAGATATCTTCCATGCAGTGGGAGTAGCAAAGTATTGCTAATCCTACTATGGAGAGAAAACACTTGATTGCAATAATAACAAAATCTTCATAGATGACAAGATTTTTGATATAGTGATATGAAAGTCTTATCTTCAAAAGTTTAAGACTTTATAGATAGTGATCTAAATGGTCTTAACTGTAGATACTTAGGAGATAGAGATCTCCAGGAATAAGGGTATTCTGATAAGAATTATGGGAATACTGGTTATGATAATTGTTAAGCTGTAGTGTCAAGGACACTATAACCAACTAGATTGAGTGTTGGTTGCATGAGATGCAACATTCGCATTAGATGCGAGCACTGTTACTGGGGATATGCAAATGCTGTAAAAGGACTTGGCGTAGTCTCGCGAGAACAGAGTGACTGATAAGCTTACCTAGCTATTTTCTGAATAGCCTATGATTGTCACATGAGTGCGGGTTTAAATGATTAGCCCATTAATGGCTCTTTGGGCTAGTGGGAGATTGTTGGAAATGCGAGCCCACGGCGAGCCATTATGCAATAAATATTATTGCATATATCATTCCCTGATCTGAAATGAAGAATGAATAATTTGCATAATAGGTCCCTTAGTACAATTAGGGTTATGTACCATGGCCATCTTAATAATCATACAGCTGTTGATTCAACTATTGAATCATAGAGGCTGGTGCTTGGATGAATATCTAAAGGGTTAGATTGAGGACTCATCAAGCACCGTCAAATGATTGTTAAGAGATAATCTCCAGTCTGAGTAGGAGATGACAATCCTTATCTCTGAAGGCTGATATCTGACCGACCTCTTGATGCAGGTCCTCTGCATAGGAATAGAGATTCGGAGGTCTCAGATTAGTTAGGTCAAAGAGTTGACTTAACGAAATCGAGATAACCAAAGTCCTATATCGTATGCTGTCATGATATAGGCACGCCTCCTCTGACCGGAGACAGATGTGTTACTATATGTCTGAGTATGTACATTTGGCAGACCAATACGTTGATGACCTAACCAAGGTCTATACACCGACGCGTTGGTGTGCATATAAGGGTATATGAGTAATATGATCTCTCAAAGGGATCATACAGGTTCAGTTACTGAACCGGAAGGCATGAGATCACTCATGAGATATTGGGAAGAATCAAATTCCATGCGCATGGTCATCTCGCTTTGGAAGCTTGACTGAATTTGTAGGTTTGATATATACTTTTGGCAAGTATATGATCAAGACCTACGTATGATATACGCTTTTGGAAAGTGTATGATTGATACCAACTCCCAATGATCGAATGAGAAACTTACTGAAAAAACCATGAAGTAGACAGTATAAAGTTGATCCAATACTTCGGGTTTAATCTAAGTTTTCCAGTATGCAGGATATACAAGTATTAGGATTACCTGAGGGTGATGTGATCATAAACGATTGCATAACCATGATGCTTCCATTCCTAGGGAGTGATGAAACGAGTCTGGATTTTAGTGACTCCTCTCAGTAGAGAAGTGATCTGATCTTGGTCCAAGTGTTGGACATTGATCTGAATGTGATTTACGGTCTTGATTTAATCAAGCATTTATGAGAGGCCCGCGATATGGATTTGAGATATGATCTCAATATCCATGTTACTATACGTGGAACAATACAATCACCCTGTCCTTATCTCCAAGTATCTGCGGAGAAAGCGCATTATCCTTGAAGGAGTTCATGGATAATTCTATGGTTGATATATATATCCGAGCATTGAGAAAAATGGATAATTAAATGTGATTTAATTATCATGATTAATATGAATTCAATTCATATTATAAAGAGAGTTGCCTTAGATAATTAAATATGATTTGATTATCAAAGATGTAAATAATGTGAATATGATTCATATTATTTGAGAACAAGATAATAGAGATCCAAGATGATTAAATGTGATTTAATTATCATGGATATGAATAATGTGGATAGCAATATCCATATTAGTCATATATATTATAAATGTGATTTATAATATAAGAGAGAGAGTTATTTGTAATTTGCATTTGTTAATTAAATGTTAATGTGAATTGGATTCACATTGGACATTGAATTGAAAATGTAATTTACATTTTATTTTAGGTTATGAATGTGATTCACAAATTTTTCAATGGCAAGATTGCAATGTCTACAAAATAATTGTGAATTATTTTTGTAGAATAATTTGCAACAAAAGTTGTTGCATGATCTTGGAGATTACAATATAGAGAGGAGAGGCACCCCATTGCTCTTCTTTACACCATGCTTGAGAAGCATATCTCTCTCTCCCATTCTCTCTTTCTCTCTCTCTCCCTCTCATGGCCGTCCACCATGGATGCCCTAGAGAGGTTCTCCATCACCGCAGCGTCGTCGTTATGCTGACCGATGGTCTGCTCGTGGAACTCCGTCTACTTCGGCGTGCCTTGCTCGTGAAGAAGACGTCGGATCTCGTGTGTCGAGATCAGGAGATCCACCGCTTGGATCATCAACATGGATTGCGAGAAGCATGCGGTTCATCCTCGCGCTCGCAAGCGTCTCCTCCGTCGGATCGGACTTGAGACAGGAGGTCTCTTCGTTTAGAGACTCGATCGCAACCACGCTTCAAGACGTAACCCTAATACTTGTTTGTGGTTTAGACGAAACGATCCAAGAAGTGTTCTTGGATCATGTGGTTTCGTCACATGAAAAATTTTAGTTTCCGCTGCATAGGTATTCGATACGACGCTCACGCTTCCGTGATGCACTTGAGGATCTAACCATATCCTTCACCCATAATGTTTAATGAGCCGACGTAAACATTCCTATTACAACTAAATACGGATAAAAAATCAACCTTAATAATAAAAAGATTTTTTGATTATGTTGTACAATCTCACTAACAATTGATTCGATGAATATCTATGTTGTGAGAAGGTTTTTTTCTCCCATAAGGAGCAGGTTGTAAACATTTAGTGCAATAGAATGAAGCTTATTGATGGATTGCAATTCAAGCATTCTTAACTAAAGTGAATCCTCAACGAGTAGATATAATCACTGCTTGATTCTACCACTGATAACCTAATCTTTGGGCAATTGCAAACTATCACGTGTGAGCACGTCCAAAGATTAGTGGTACTTTCTGCCGCGACATAGCTTGTGAACACATGGATGGATTACTGACAATGCTATCTTATTGTCTCAATCTTCTTCTCTTTCGAACTAAATGATGTAGCACATTTATGTATTTGATTTTGTCATGATTCACTTAGATCCTTGTCAAAGTATATAATAGTCAATATGTCACAATATATAATAACTTGATCTTGATCAAGATTTTCGATTAGATATTTCAATTATGTATGCCTTCTCCAACTCCAGTGGTTAATGTCGTATACTCGCCTTTGTAGTCAATAGGATAGTGATGAACCCATGATTTATCTATCTTATCCATTGTTCTTAGCTCTATTATCATGACAAATCACTTAATAAACTCCACTAAATACACAATAATCATTTGATATGTTGTACATAATTAGCATTAACTATTTGTTATTAAATAAGCCCTATCCTCACTTGTATATATTGTAAGTTGATACACCATTTTCTCTTTATTTCTAGTCAAAGAAAAATCCATAAAAATAGTTTAAAAATATCTTTAAGTCTTGTATACATGTGATCTTTATTAAAAATAAAAATGCAATAATTACAAAAAAGGTATTCAATACACATTGAAAATCAAACCAAAAATACAAGTTTGTACAAATGAGGTCTTTTGCATTTTGTCCTTCATGAAAGTTACAGATCTCATTGATTAGAACCAACTTTTATGTTGAATATTTTTCTTTAGAGTTTTATTTTTATTTATTTTTGGAATTATTTTATTTTATTTTTACAATTCGAACTTTTCTATTGGACCACGTGACCGCCTTAGGCGCGAAACATGGATGACCGTTTATTCATTAGTGCCTCTCTGCCTCGACCATTAGATCATGATTCAACAATCCCGTCCCATGCCTACCACTTCGCTATGTGGTACCATCTGAGTCATCCACCCCCACATGATCCAACGACCACCAAATCGTACCCTACCTCAAGATATTCCCCATTCCCTCGTACATAAACCTGATAGTTGATCTTCCCCATTTTGTAATCAACGAATGACACACTCCATCCATCTTAGCCCTAGAATGTTAGATACCCCTTACATCCATCTCTTTTTCCGAATGATCATCCATAATTTCCCAAGCAAACCATTGTTACCATCATCACTCAAAATCCTCACCTCACACATACCCCCTATCCATAAAATCACCACATCTCTGTATTCTATGATTATCTGATAATCTAGCTAAATACATGTATTAATTTGTAATCATTGGATAGCACGACAACCGATTATACAAAATCGAGAGAGGGATCTCTGCGATGAGTGTCTCAGCTTTCATTTATATCCTGATCAAGTTTGGGGTCAAATACATGGTGGGAAAGGAACCAACTTAGGATGCAAACCAAATCAATTAATGCAAGGTTTTCAGAGAAATGTTTTTTTGGTAATTTTTAAATGTAATATGAATGAAAATGCAAAATAAAATTGAATTAAGATATTAAGAAAACAAGCAACTTAGCCAAATTAAATTTTAATGTGAAATTAATCTAAATAAGGCTATGATTCCACAATTATATATTCAGGTGCCATGGGAATCTCATCTTGTCATATGTCCTTGCTCATTCCCTTCACAAAGTCTGTGACCTTTCTTTCTTCGTGACCACTTACGCTTCGCTGACCTATCACGTGGTAAAGAGAAGAGAGTACGAAAGAATAGTAAACAGAGCATACCGCAGAAAGATTCTAACCCCCCCCCCATTCGAGAAGAAGGAAATGAGGAACATGAACGAAACAGAATAAAGCATTTCGGGAGGATGAGCCTCTCCCCCTCCTGTTTGGTAATAGCACCGGGCAGCTTGCTCTGACCAAGACTCCACTTTTTGCTCTGTCCATGGAACATATAAATTTCATGGAATGTATACCGACCAAAAAAGGGAATGAGTGCTTTCATGACACTGGGGGCCGGTCAAATATGCATGTCAAATGGTCCTTTATTCACACTCCACTCTCGACGGGACTTGGAGTAAGGCAAAGGGCACAGACCACCAACACACCGAGACCTCTATGAGGGGATTGAGCAACCTCATCTCATCTACCCTCTTTGCCCCAACTTAGTCTCTAGACTAATAGAAAATGGCTTTTTTCGTTTTGAATACGTTCAATACTTGGTCTTGAGTCAAAATGTATTTTTCCTACAAATTTAATCCAATAACAAATGTAAAATACATTTTTTTTTGAAATTTTTTAGTTTGAAATGCAACTATGAAAATGCAAACTTTATAGATATTTTTATGCAAATTTTTGTGAAAACATAATGCAACAATTATGAAATTTTTACTAGAAGTGGAACATGATGAAATAAAGCTACTGTTTTTTTGGAATTTTCTGATGCTGTAGAATTTTTTAATGAAATAGAGTGACTTTGACTAATTAACTTCTAATAAATCCACAGAATAAATTTATCCAGAAACCAATTTATCTCAAATAAATATTTCAATGAGCAACCAATAGACTTGATATTTTGTAAAAATATTGTATATGTGTCATGAACCACCCCTCTATCCGAGATGAGTGTGACATGTAATCCCATGATATTCCTAATCTTAATTAAAATATCCATAAAAATTTTGGCTGCAATTCCTCTATAATTTGGAGTTCTTCCAAAAACGTGAACCTGTGCTGAACTACATAAATCCAATAATATCACCACCGAAATCCAACCATAACCACATCAATCGTTTTCAAACCTCAAAATTTCAACACAAAAATATTTAGCTCTTCACAAAGTCACTTGTTCCCATATAGGAAGCCGATAATTACATGTATCAAAAGATACATCTTTCATTATTACAAAAAGTTCCCATTTCCTATCCTATCATCCACAACATTTACCTGAATGGTTCCAAAACGCAACTTCAAAAGTCAAAATACTAGGTTGGCTGCAACCTCTAGCTAGGTCAGTGACAATCCCAGGTGTTTTATGCTTCCTGTTCTGTTGAGTTTGAAAATATATAGGCAATAGAGTGGTGAGGTAAACTCGAATAAGGAATTTAGACCCAGCGAATGGTCCAAACCTTAAAATAAAAGTATGATATTTTCATCTAACAAGATAATTTAACTTACTTAAAAAAACTTACCACTTACATGCAAGCTTCAAAATGTTAAATACATATGATTTTTAAGAAGGCTAATAAAAAAATGACTGCTGAAACCACAATAATCTGTTTGCATAATAGTAACGAAATAAGCAAGATTTGTTTCCAGAAATAACATATTTTCAATTCATATGAGCATAAATATGCACCAGCATTCCCATCTAATCTTACTGAGTTCATGAACCATACTGCCAGGGAGTACTCATTGATGGATCGAAAAACTCAACACTCAATCCGGGCTAGGTAAAAATAATCACACTCGGGTCGTTGCGACCCGGATCGAGAGGGATCGATCAATCAAGAAAAAGAGACCACCAAAATCAGATAATTAAACAATAAAATCAATAGCGGTCCTCGCTACTTTTATTAACCTGGTATAGTGACCAGGGTCGGACTCAAGGAGCACGGGATGGCCTTGCAGCCTACAAAGTAGTCAAAGTCAAAAAATAAAGAAGAAAATGTTTTTGGTGGATTTTAATTATTTTTAAATGTTTTTGTGTTTTTGATTTTATAAGGAAATGCAAAAACAAGCAACTTCAACAATTATCAAAAACACTCAAGAATACACAGAAAATTCCAATAAAAATGTTTTTATGTTTTTTAGGTTTTTAAGTGTTTTTGGTGAATTTTTCAGAATTTTTCAATTTTTATTTGATTTTATAAAAATCAAGAAAGAGGAAAAATATGGGCTACTGTGCAGCCAGACTTGAAAGATCAATTAAAAATATAAAATTGATCTATAAAAGTCTGTAGGCAATTTTTATGAAAAATATATGTAAAAACTAAACTATAGAAAAAGAGTTTGCATTTTTTAATTTTTATAGATTTTTTTAAGATTTTAGGGTTTTGCAATTTTTAAGGGTTTTATAAATCCAAATACGCGCAAAAATGGAAAGAAGCTAGAAAACACTAAAACTAACTGTCACTATTTTTTTAGAATTTTTGAAGAGGTTTTTATATTTTTCTTTGATTTTCTTTTTTAAACAGTAAAAAAAATGCGTATTTTTGATTTTTTTTTAAATAGTAAAAAGCCTCGAAAATGTCCCAAAAATTTAGGGAAATTTTTACACAATGGTAGGAGCCACATATCCAAATTTCACCTAATTTAGATTTAATTTGATATTTTATTTAATAAAAACAAGGCACACAGCTCATAGGGACCTAAATGCAAAGAAACATAGTTCCAGGGACTTAATCGTAACACGTACGAAAACTTTAGGAGAAAAGGCGTAAAAAGCCCAGATATTCTGCACATATTTAATAAAAACCACGCACAGGGGTATAACTACAAATATCAAAAATTTAATTTCATTTCATAACAGGCATAAACCCCAAGCCCATACATGCAAATATCCCAAAATATCACGTGACGATGCGCGTGTTCCACGTAGACAAGGACTAAAATGCAAATAAAATAAACACAAGGTCCACAATGCAAAATATCCAAAATAAAGACAACTACGCTAAATATTTGCAAGACTAAACTATAAATGCAATAAATAGAGGGGCCTAAGTGATATTACCCCTTTATTTAAGATCGACGGTCGAGAGGGTGCCACGTGTAGATCTGATGGCTGAGACGCGAGGGCACCGCTTCGTCGATCATCGGTCCAGATCAAACCCAGATGAAGATCGGACGGTGGCTGAAGCTCCGCAGATGGACGACGATGATCAAATCTGGAGCGGATGATCGGACGACAGCTGAACCTCCTCCAAGAACAGCTCACCGGAGAAGTTCAACGGCCCAATGCGCGCGGTGGGGGGCTCCGATGAGGCTGCTGGGATGTGGAAATGCTCTGTCACGATGATCTGCAGCTGCTGGGCACCTCCGATGAGGCTGAAAAGCTCCGGGGAGCTCTGGCGACGACGGAGGAGCAAGGCGGCTATGGTCGAACCGTTGGGCCCTCAGATAAGTCCCTTTGACCTGCAAAATGGCACAACAGAACTCCTGGGTTGAGGGAAAAGTGCCTCGACCTGGTCAAGGGTGGAATGGTGATCGGAAAGGGGGCGGAGCGGGGTCTCCGGCGAGGCGACGACAGAGGAGACTCGATTCTTGGTTCCGCAGAGAACCAAGTTGATCAGATGGGTGAAGAAGGTGGGTAGGAATCTCGTGAGCGTGAATCGATGGTCGGATGGACAGATAGATGATCGGATCGATGGGAATCGGTCGGCAAAGGCTGGCGGCGCAATTGGGCGTAAATCGAAATTAGGCTAAACTAAGGCGAATCGGGGATACCTGATGGTCGCGTCGACTGGGCTGAAGCTAAGGAAGCTCTTGGGTCTTCGACTCAAGGGGTCGTCGGGCCCCGAGGCTCAGGCGCACCTCGCAGCGGCGCACGAAGAAGAGCTCGTCGGATCAGTGGCTGGGGATTCCTCCTCCTCACTACGGCACCATGCTCGGATAGCTGTCACTCCAAGGAAGGTGATGGAGGTCCTGTGATGGAGGGGCGGAGCCAAAGATGGCGTGAATTATGCGGCGGAGGAGAACCTTTATAGTGCCAGGGTTCCGGGAAGATGGGAGTCGGGCGCGCTCGGTGAAGCACGGACCCCTAGGCAGCTGATCGGGCGAGGATCTCGGATCAACAAGGGTTAAATGGTGCTCGGGGTTTGGATAAATGGAGGTCGGATCGAGTCAGCAAAAATCGGAGAAGTCGAGTCAAAACTCGATCCGCTTGGAAGGGGGTCCGCGGGGGAGAGTTCACCGGGGTCAACAATCCCTCGTGGACCAATCACATTATTCCATTTTTTATTTCTTTTGTAAAATCATGTAAAATTAGTAAATGATTTTATTTTAAGAACTTTTCAACATTAAAATGTTTATTTATTTTCAAATTTTTTTAGTGATTTTTTTTATTTTTTTGAAAAATAAATAACGTACTTACATTATATTATTATTATATATATGTATACACATATATGTATTTTTTATTTTTAATTGTTTATTTTTACACAATTATTCCAAATTTATATTTTATTTATTTACAACATTAAATTTGGAATAATAAGGTATTTTTATTTTATTTTTATGATGTATTTACATGGGTTAAATAAATTGGCTCATATACATATGTACATGGTATATATACAAGGGGGAAAGTGATTTTTATTTTATTTTTATTTTCTGATTTTTATTTTAGTTTAATTTTTATAAATATGTATAAAATATGAGAAACACTTTTTAATTTTTTATTTTGAGGAAAATAAATTTATTTAAATATATAAGATTATGTACATGTATGATTGACCTTATCTCCCTCTACTTGGTTACTTTTGCGGTCAGGCCCATGCTGAACCCTCCCTTGGGATTAGGTCCCTCAATATTTATTCTAAATATTTCCCTCTTTTTCTTGTGTTTCTTTATTCCTTTATTTTTACTCAAAAACATGCTAATTATGCGTATTTACAAGATGCATGCGTTTTGGCAATTTATGATATTTACACATATTCACATGGTATTAACTCAAGTTTCTAGTTAAAATAAAGGAATAAAGAGTGATGAATCGGGATCCATCACCCCCTATACTTTACTTTTGCTAGTCCCTTGGCAAACACTTATTTGAAAAAGAAGTGCAAAAGGGGAAAAAAGAAAAAGTGGCGAAATCAAGGTTGATTATTAAACTTTCCTTCATTAAATTGAAATATGGAGCTCGGTCAGACCTTTGGATTATTAATTTGTCGGAACCTTATTTGGACTTAAGCTTAAAACTTAACCGCCTCTAAGTTCCACCTATCTATGGTCAAGACTCTTCAATAAACCAGGTCAGAACAAGTCTACATACACAAACTCTAATGACCATGAATCTTTCCTTGTACGGTGTAAGTGATATGTAGCTCCCCACCTCAGAAGTAATAAAGAAACAACCTACCTCAACCCAATAACTCTAATGCCTCGGTCTAGGAACTCTTTCCTCGAGAAGCGGGGTATTCCCTTCTAAGTTCAAGTGCAACCGGCTCAAGAAGAGGGGGAAGAAGAGAATGGACCATGGCCAGTGTAGCCATGTATCCTTGGGAGCTCTAACCAGTGTAGCTGAGTCTCCCGTTGCAAGCTTCATGAGATGGTCATGTATAACATAAGCTTTTGCTTTATTTGACTATATACACTCTGGTGGGATTATTAAATTTTCAATCCGACCCACCACTTTTTTGGAGTTCTTTTCTTTTTGCACATTTTTTTTCATGTGCATCGATACAACATATCTACATGGTGTAGCATATATACAAGGAGTTTTTCCTCTTGAGCCAGTAGATTATCCCTCTTTTGAAGCTTTATTGCAACCCACGGCTTCTGTCTTTAGACTTCATAACCACCAGACCAAGTTGAGACGCACTTCCTTCACTATAAGAAGAAGAGAGGTTCCGCCTAGAAGTACTACCCTCATATGCTACCCCAAGCCAAAGGAAACTGCCTCCTCACCACCTCATCCGTGGAGAGCTATGTGTAAAGTGCTGGTGCAAGTAAAGCCATTATCTCTGAGAGTCATGCGTGTGTTGTTAAGTGCTCTACTTAGGCTCATCGATATGACATATGATCATAGCCTAGTGGACTCAAAGAATTAAGTCCCAATGGACCTGGAAAGTCTCAATCCTAAGCCCTCTAAGGTTCCTCTTATCATTAGGTGGATTAAGGTCTTAACCAAGCTCCATTTTCCAATTTATTTCCAGGCTAGTTTAAATGTCAACTATGTTTTGGAAAAACTGTACAAGTATTTACAAAGATGCTCTTTTACAAAGATGCAATTTACAAATATTTACACATGTGCAAAATTTTTGAAAAATATTTGAAAACATGGATGTATGCATGAATGCAAAGGTTTGCAAAATATTTACAAAACTTTACACAAGGTTTTTGTAAACTTTTTGTTTTCAAAACATTTTATAAAAATTTTGTACTATATACATAATTTTGATATGAAAATATTTACAAATCATTTACACAAAAAGATTTTACAATCATTTGTGCAAAAATAATTTTTATACATAAATAGATATGTGCAAGATGAATTTTATTTACAAGGGAAATTTTTAAAATTTTATGGATTTTTAGCCATTTTTATTTATAAACACACTCACACAAAGTACGAGTTATGGCTAAAGTATATATGAAATATTTACACACACCCCTATACTTAGCTCGAACGATGCCCTCAGAGTGATCAAGAGCGATGAAGAAGACATAACTCGTACTTAGTATAGGGAAGTGAAAAGGAATGGTATATACAAAGACGAATCAAAGAATAGAACGAAGAGGACTCGGTGTTTCCCCCTATACTAAGGATCAAGTAATCCTAAGTATAGCAAGTTGTACATGAAGGGGAATCCGAGTGGAAGGATGTACAGGGTCTACCACCCCCCCCATACTTAGGGTGAAATATACCTAAGTATAGGCAGCAAAATAGGGGTAGAAAGAATCAATAGAATACCCGAAGATCCTACATCCCCCCTATACTTAGGGTAAAGTACACCATAAGTATATCATAATTATAAGATGAGAAAAGGGATGTGGGACTAAAGAATAGAGTGATATGGACAACTGGATCTATACAAGTCGAAAGAACAGTGATAATCAGGCGTGAGATGCAATAGATGTGAGTCAAGAGACCACATCTCACGCAAAGTGAATAGGGGCAACATCAACGACCCGCGACTCATGAGCTAGATATGGCTTGAGCCGCTGGCCGTTCACTCTAAAGATAGCATCAGAAGACAACTCAGATATATCAATACTCTCATTGTCATGTACCTTTCTAACCAGATAAGGTCCCTTCCATTTGCTCTGCAGCTTCCCTGGAAATAGATGAAGCCTAGCATCAAACAGCCATACTCTCTGTCCTGGCTCAAACTGCTTGTGGCTGATATGAGAATCATGCCACTCCTTCACTCTCTCTTTGTAATGTAGGTTGTTTGAAAAGGCGGTATCACGAAGCTCCTCTAGGGCCGCTAACTCTGCCCTCCTCTGATCTCCTACACTCTCTGGATCCAAAAGTACATCTGTAACAGCCCAAAGTGACTTGTGTCTCAGCTCAACAAGTAAATGGCACGGCTTGCCATAAACGAGGCGAAAGGGAGATGTACCCAAAGGCATCTTGAAAGACGTCCGATATGCCCACAAGACTGAGTCCAAAAGCTGTGACCAATCCTTTCGGTCAGGGCGGACGACTTTCTGCAATATAGTCTTGATCTCCCTATTCGACCCTTCAGCAAGACCATTCGTTTGAGGATGGTATGGAGTGGCAACTCGATGGTGTATGCTGAACTCGCTAGAAAGGGACTTTACCTTATCGTTGACGAAATGAGACCCCCCGTCAGATATCAACACTCGAGGTACCCCGAACCGTGAAATGATATTTTTCCTCAAAAATCTGCAAATAGTCCTAGCATCTGCAGTTCGGGAGGGGATGGCCTCAACCCAACGACTCACATAATCCACGGCCAACAGAATGTACTCGAATCCCTGACTCCTAGGGAATGGACCCATGAAATCGATGCCCCATGCGTCAAAAACCTCACAGAAGTGTATGGGTTGCATCGACATCATATCACGCTGTCCACAAGTGCCCATCCTCTGATAGTCAGTACACCTCTTCACTAACTCATCAGATTCCTTGAAGAGAGTAGGCCACCATAGGCCGGATTGGAGCACTTTCTGTGCCATTCTCCTCCCAGAGTGATGTCCTCCTGACTCAAGCTTGTCGCAATAAGTAAGGACGCTATGGTGCTCCTCCTGAGGAATGCACCTATGTCAGATACTATCCCCTCCCTCGTGGTAAAGGATGGGAACCTCCCAATGGTAAAACTTGGCCTTCGCGAGGAAGGTCTCAAGTTTCTGCCTGGGCCAATCTTGTGGAACTTTCTTGGCGACAAGATAGTTCACAATATCAGCATACCATGGGAGCGAGGCGATAGCAAGGATCGCCTCATCTGGGAAGGTCCCACAAATAGGCTCAATCTGCTCAGAATCCTCAAGATACTCCAATCGGGAGAGATGATCCGCCACCACATTCTTGACTCCAGGTTTATCCTTAATCTCTATATCAAACTCCTGGAGTAGAAGGATCCATCTGGTCAATCTAGCTTTGGCATCCTTCTTTTCCATGAGGTACCTGATGGCGGTATGATCAGTGTAAATGGTCACTCTAGATCCAATGATGTAATATCTGAACTTATCCAGGGCAAAAACTATGGCTAGCATCTCCTTCTCAGTGACCGTATAGTTCCGCTACATGGAATCCAATGTACGGCTACCATAGTGAATAGAAAATGGGACTCCATCCCTCCTCTGTCCCAACATGTCCCCCATGACAAAATCGGAGGCGTCTGTCATGATCTCGAATGGGAGAGACCAATCGTGTAGCTAAAGAATAGGAGCCTCTACAACACATCTCTTGAGAGTCTCAAACGACGCTAGACACTTATCATCTACAAGGAACTCGGTGTCATTCATCAGCAGATCCGTCAATGGTCGGGCAATCCTCTGAAATCATGAATGAAGCGTCGGTAGAATCCGACGTGCCCCAGAAAAGACCGTAACTGCCACAAGTTGGACGGTGGATTGAGTTTCCTAATGACATCCACCTTGGCCGGATCAACCTCCATGCCCCTGCTGGAGATGATATGGCCAAGCACCGTCCCTTGAGTCACCATGAAGTGACTCTTCTCCCAAGACAACACAAGGTAAACCTCTACTCATCGCTGAAGGACTCGGTCTAGGCAGTCAAGACAAGAATCGAATCTGTCACCGTAGACCGAGAAATCATCCATGAAGACCACCAAGCACCCCCCCACCATGTCCGAAAAGATGGATAGCATGCATCTCTGAAGTGTCTCCGGAGCGTTGCACAATCCAAATCGCATGCGTCTGAAAGAATATGTCCCGAAGGGACAGGTGAAGGTGGTCTTGTCCTGGGGCACGATGGCCACCTGATTATTTCCGGAGTACCCATCCAAGAAACAATAATGGCTCTTCCCTGCCAGCCTCTCAATAATCTGATCAATAAAGGGGAGGGGGAAATGATCCTTCTTGGTGGCCTGGTTCAATCGTCTGTAATCCACACAGACCCGCTAAGAAGTGGGTACCCGGGGTACCGATCTCCTCTCCAGACTCACTGATAACTGTAGTGATGCCGTTTTCTTGGGCACCACATGCAATGGACTCACCCACTTGGAGTCGGAGATGGGATAGATAAAATCGGCGCTCCACCATTTCGAGATCTCCTTCATGACAACCTCTCGAAGATTCGGGTTCAGCCATCGCTGGAACTCACACGACGGCTTTGCCTCCTCCCCGAGATAGATATGGTGGGAGCACAAAGCCAGACTGATCCCCTGGAGATCGGCTACACTCCATCCTATCGTCTTGCGGTTCTTTTCAAGAACCCCATCAGACGGGATTCTTTCTCTCCAGTCAAATCAGCGGAGATAATGACTGGGTACATCTCATGCTCACCCGCAAGGAACCTATACTTCAACGACGACGGTAGCGGCTTCAGCTCTAGACAAGTAGGTGCTAGCGGATCTGGCTTCTGAAGAATCCAAGTGTATGCTGCCAAATCTGCACGGGGGAATGAGAACTCTCGCTCACAAACTAGATCTGGAGAAGGCTGCTCGGCTAGTCTGTCTCTGCTCTACTCAGAATCAACCTCCTCTCTAGATGTAGGCTCAGTGGAAGTCAGACACGATGTCAAATCATCAAACTCTTCCCAATCAGTATCTGACTCTGAGGGAACTGTATCGGACTCACAAAAATTTGTCTCGCGATCGAGAATCGGTTCTGCAGCCTGAAATGTATCCTTGACCAGGAATGCGCTCTCCAAGCTCTCCTCTGCTGACGTCTCTGCATCAGCAAACTCTAAGGTGAGAGGATGGCCTGTGCGAATGGATATGCCCAAACTGCCTCGTCATCTGTAATCACAAAGTCACAGTCTTGGTGGATGTCTCGCCTTGCCTCTATCATCTGCTCTGAATCTGTAGTCGACTCTGAGCAATCTGAATCTTTGTCTCTAGTCTCCTCGACCGTCTCTATTTGTATACTCTCGCCCTCGATGCGAAAGTACACCTTCCCGCTATCATGGTCGGACATTGCCTTGTTTGTGGCCAAGAACGAGCATCCTAAAATGATGGGGGCATCGGTCACAAACTCAGGGATCTCCATGTCCAACACAACGAAGTCCACGGAGAATTTCAGGCCCTGAATTGTGACGACAACGTCCTTCAGCAACCCCTTCGGCCTCTTGACTGATCGATCAGCAAACTGAAAGACCGTCCTGCTCTGTTGGAGAGTGACCAACTCGAAGCGATCGAGAAGGGTTGCCGGAGCTAGGTTGATCGAAGAACTGCTGTCTAATAGAGTGCGGTCGAACCTCTGCTCATAAATGTGGCATCTGACATATGAGGCTCCTGCATCTGGCCTCTTGGCTGGCAGACAGTTCTGAATCGCGAAACATGTGGCTCGAGTAAGCACATGGATCTCAGACTGATGGTTCCTCCTCTTCCTCCTAATTGTGGTCCTATCTCCGAGTGATCTCTGGAGTAGAGGGATGTGCTCCAAGGCCTCTTGAAGAGTCAGCTGAATATGGAATCGATCTATCACCTGTTGGCTGAACTGGCTGGTCTAGATCCCTGCGTCCATCGACTCGCGGCTGCTCTCTCTGCTCTCGGAGCCTCTCCATCTCTCTCCTCATCTCCACCATGAAAGCCCCCTGGTCTCGTATCTGTCTCTGCATCGTCTCGAGAGAGGCTAACATGGTGGTGTTGATCGCACCTTGGTCCAGTACATATGTGGTCGTCTCTGGCCTCTGACCCTCGGTGTGATCCTCGCTGTTGGCAATGGTCTCTGCAAAGGCAAAAGACCAAACTCAGGTGCTGAAATATCATAGTTTGTTGTCTCACATCTGGCACTGGCAACTCAGCAATAGAAGAAGGGTGGTCAAGGGGGAACAGGGCGAAATCGAACTCGGGTTCGGAGAGTGAGTATGGGCTCTCACGAACCAACCTAGATGAACGGGCCGGAGTGCTAAAAAGCGATGCAGCCAGAGGCTGCCTAAGAGACCTCCTGCCCATCATCTTGATCTGGCGAGTCTGGCGGATGAGATCTGGAAACAAACAAGATGAGCAAACAAACCCCGAATTCACCTACTCCACGCTGAGCTGAAGACCATAAGAGCTCGATCAGTTATCTTGTCTATTTTATTTAGATGATAATGTCAGGATATTAGAGTGGTTACGTGACCTGATAGGAATCCAATCCGCCAATCAGACTGTCCCGTATAAAAGGCCGGTAGTCTGATTGGGGCTCGGATGTGGCTCTAGCCTAGTGTGCGGGTCACTCTCTCGCGCAATCAAACCAGACAATGAGGGGGTTGCTCTCCCCAAGATAGATTTTTAGATGAGGTGTCTTTTAGGGTCAAGTTTGTTTAGCAGTCCCAATTTTATAGTTTTTGTTTTTAGGTATTTTTCAGATCAAACAACACCTAACGAATTTTTCGGTTCTCCTTATTATTTTAAGTCCAAAAATCGAGGGAGAAGACGAAAAAGCCGATGCGCGAGAATCAATGATGCATGCAGAGTAAGAAATGCGTACCTGACTCCAGTACTCTACATGCAGGGTGATCCGCGCATAAAGTAAAGATAGAATATAAACTACCTATATGATGCATGCGAAAACCGGCCCTAAACAAAGTAGTTCTACTCGTGAAGAACAGTAGCCGGGTACTCGAGCATAGGTCCGGATTCCTATCTTGGGAGCCACTCGGTGTCTGCCCCAACAGATCCTGCAAGCGCTGTATGTGACTCCTCAAGGCACGTGGACCAGAGCTCAAATAATCCGGCTTTTCTTAGTGATTTAATTAATTGTCCAATTATCGATCTATAGAAATAGGAAAAATAAGTAGGGTTTGGCCTTAATTAATTATGTTACAATCAATGAAAACTCCTAAGCTAGGGCTAAAACTGCGTAAATCAAATGAGCAGTAAATAAATGGTCAAAACTCAAAAAATCACGAAAAGTCGTGAAAATCTCGGTGAGGTCCCCCGAGCACACCGGTGCTCGGCGAAACAGACCTCGAAATCTACCAAGTGTCCAATTCTGTCCCTGTGTTATTACAATAAAATGGTTTTTGCAGAAAAAAACTACGCTAATTCTATGGCTATCCTACGGTTATTTTGCGACTATTCCATGGCTCCTGAACAACGGCTCCTCCTCGCACTCTCCTACAGCTTCTCGTAGAGAAAGAACCCGTCTCCGACTCCCGCGGTTGCTCAGCTTCCGAAAAAGTCGCCTCGGACCTCGGACCCTCGCAAGAAAAAGAAACCAAAGTGTATCAGCCCAGAAAAATATATAGATAAAGCAGAGAAAATATATCTACAAAATATCTACAAAAAGGCGCAAAAAAGAAAGTTGCGGAAAAATAAAAAACAACAACTAAGTTGTGCTCCCCGGCAACGGCGCTATTCTGATGACTGAAAAGCTCAACACTCAATTCAGTCTAGGTAAAAATAATCACACTCGGGTCATTGCGATCCGGATCGAGAGGTATCGGTCAATCAAGAAAAAGAGACCACCAAATTTAGATAATCAAACAATAAAATCAATAGCGGCCCTCGCTACTTTTATTAACCTGGTATAGCAACCAGGGTCGGACTCAAGGAGCACGGAATGGCCTTGCAGCCTACGAAGTAGTCAAAGTCGAAAAATAAAGAAGAAAATGTTTTTGGTGGATTTTAATTACTTTTAAATATTTTTGTGTTTTTGATTTTATAAGGAAATGTAAAAACAAGCAACTTCAACAATTATTAAATAATACTAAAAAATAAACAGAAAATTCCAATAAAAATGTTTTTATGTTTTTAGGTTTTTAAGTATTTTTGGTGAATTTTTTCAGAATTTTTCAATTTTTATTTGATTTATAAAAATCAAGAAGAGGAAAAATATGGGCTACTATACAGCCAGACTTGAAAGATCAATTAAAAATATAAAATTGATCTATAAAAGTCTGAGGTATTTTTATGAAAAATATATGTAAAACTAAACTATACAAAAAGAGTTTGCATTTTTTATTTTTATAGATTTTTTTAGAAACTTTATAAGAATTTTAGGGTTTTGCAATTTTTAAGGGTTTTATAAATCCAAATAAGCTAAAAAAATGGACAGAAGCTAGAAAACACTAAATTTAATTATCACTATTTTTTAGAATTTTTAAAGAGGTTTTATATTTTGGCTTTAATTTTCTTTTTCAAACAGTAACAAAAATGCGTATTTTTGATTTTTTTTTAAAAAAATTAAAAAGCCTCGAAAATGTCCCAAAAATTTAGAGAAATTTTTACACAATGGCAGGAGCCACGTGTCCAAATTTCACCTAATTTGGAATTAATTTGATATTTTATTTAATAAAAATAAGACACACAGCTCAGAGGGACCTAAATGCAAAGAAACATAGTTCCAGGGGCTTAATCGTAACACATACGAAAACTTTAGGAGAAAAGGTGCAAAAAGCCAGATATTCAGCACATATTTAATAAAAACCACGCACAGGGGTTAAAACTGCAAATATCAAAAATTTAATTTCATTTCATAACAGGCATAAACCCCAAGCCCATACATGCAAATATCCCAAAATATCACATTACAATGCACGTGTTGTGCGGCGGAGGAGAACCTTTATAGTGCCAGGGGTCCGGGAAGATGGGAGTCGGGCGCGCTCGGTGAAGCACGGACCCCTAGGTAGCTGATCGGGTGCGGATCTTGGATCAAGAAGGGGTTAAATGGCGCCCGGGGTTTGGATAAATGGAGGTCGGATCGAGGCAGCAAAAATCGGAGAAGTCGGTTCAAAACCCGATCCACCTGGAAGGGGGTCCGCGGGGGAGAGTTGACCGGGGTCAACAATCCCTCGTGGACCAATCACATTATTTCATTTTTTATTTCTTTGTAAAATCATATAAAGTTAGTTAAATGATTTATTTTAAAAACTTTTCAACGTGAAAAATGTTTATTTATTTTCAAATTATTTTTTAGTGATTTTTATTTATTTTTTGAGAAAATAAATAACATATTTACTTATATTATTATTATATATAGGTATAAACATATATTGTATTTTTTATTTTTCTTTATAAATTATTATTTTTTGCACAATTATTCCAAATTTATATTTTTTACAACATTAAATTTGGAATAATAATGTATTTTTATTTTTATTTTTATGATGTATTTACATGGGTTGAATAAATAGGCTCATATACATATGTAAATGGTATATATACAAGGGGGAAAGTGATTTTTATTTTCTTTTTATTTTCTGATTTTTATTTTAGTTTTATTTTTACAAATACGTATAAAATTTGAGAAACACTTTTAATTTTTATTTTGACGAAAATAAATTTATTTAAATATATAAGATTATGTACATGTATGATTGACCTTATCTCCCTCTACTTGGTTACTTTTGCGGTCAGGCCCATGCTGAGCCCTCCCTTGGGATTAGGGTCACTCAATATTTATTCTAAATATTTCCCTTTTTTCTTGTGTTTCTTTATTCCTTTATTTTTTACTCAAAAACATGCTAATTATGCGTATTTCAAGATGCATGCGTTTTGGCAATTTATGATATTTACACATATTCACATGGTATTAACTCAAGTTTCTTGCTAAAATAAAGGAATAAAGAGTGATGAATCGGGATTCATCACTCATCCCTTAGCCTTACATACTAATTGCCTAGGCAAGCGAATTAATCTAGGTCCTTATCTTACTGTCTTGCGCGTAGATGATCCCAAAGGTCAGAAACACCTCTCATACTGCCCAAAGCCTATATGTATACGATGTGGGGGCCCAAAGCCTCTTACATGTTCAGGACTGTTCTTCTAGGTGGATCTAGTGTGCATGCTTTCCAAACATACAAATTATACTTTTCATATACATCACTTGAAAATTTCAAATTTCGTAATCTTGCACATACATTGTCATATCATGCATAACATAATAAATTGTAAAATTTGCAATACGAATGTCAGTACCATAAATTTTGAACTGAAAAATAGCATAAAACATATTTGAAACTTGATGATGTAAATAGAAGTTAGTAACCACTCACATGATAAAAGATTCAACCATGTTCCTGATTGACTCTTGAAAGTATCCTAAAGGTTTGGATGTTCCCTATATAATATAAGCCCACCTTGTGAGATCTCTGTATGTAAATCACATCGCATGCATGCTGGTTGATAGACTCTTTAAAGTATTTTGAAATAATCTTACCATACACTTATCTTGTTTGTGTGGGGTCTTCAAATTTATATATTATTGTATAATGTATATATATTGGTAGACTTATGGCCTATTTATCTCATACATATACTTTACCTATCGACTTCATTATTTACCTCAATTATATTTGTGATATACTATGACTACTTGAATTCTAACTGATGTCTGAAGACTAAGGAACTTATATCTAACTCTATTTTACTTTATACTTTCCTAAGTAGCGTCATGTCTCTTCAGCTCATACAAAAGATTTTCTCTTTGAAAAGTAATGTTTACTTTTATTTTTCATTATACTAAATATATGTCGGTGGTCTTGTGCCTAGGCTTAAGAAACCAAAAACTCTTAACATGTATATAATAAGATATGTAATAAGTAAGATTTTCCTAAGATTTGCTGTAGATTTTGAATTGCTTATCTTAGCTACACCTAAATAAAAGGAGGATGTGTCTCCTATAAATTTTAACTCATTTGTTATTACTTTTCATCGGGAGAAATATACACGTTGAAGTTATTGTACTTATATATATTCATATAATTATATACATGGGGTGCATAAGATTTCAATCGTGCCTTCATGGAATTATTGATATTGGAAGAAATGGAATAAATATTCATGAGATTTCTTTATTTTGTGTATATATATTGAGTTACTGGGTGTAAGGGTTAAGGCTCTACATATTCATATGCGTATGATTAAACAGATAAATTGCAAGTACATGCACATACTTGAATGAGGGTTTGTGGTTGTTGTTCGCCTCTAGTTTCAGAACTTCATCGAATTCGAACCTAAAATCCCAAACCTAACAACACTTATCAGCGAGTTTGGTACCCTTCAAAACTAACGAGAGGATGCTTCCCTCTATTTCGCTACATATATCAACCTTCATGTTACAACATAATTCTACCTCTACTTACCATGTAGATAAAACGTGTCATGGTTTAGATTTATTATTATATATAAAAACAATTAAAGGATAGAGGGCGGTCGTTCGTTTCCCTTCTGATATACATGGAGGGTAAAATTTCCTTCAAAACCCCTCCTTATACCCTTAATGTGAACCCCTTGGTTAATAATCTCATGCATACTTTTCTTTTCCTTTGTTTTTCTCCAAGTAGAAACTCAAGCCACGTATTTTTTTATTTAGTTACCTTCTTCTAAGAAGTCAGTCCACCCTCCTCCTCTTTAAACAATAATATACAATATAGATGTATATAAGGAAATTTTGTATTCATTATTATGCCCTATGCAGATATGTGTCTCTCAAGTTAGCAAAAAAAATCCGACTAAATTAACCCCTATCCAAACTCATACCCAAATCTATAATTTTTTTTGTGAATACTATCATATTATGCACATCTATTAATGGTTATATTTGTATTTGACCTTGTCCTCAATCCCTGATCTGCATACTTGGGGTATGAGAAAAAAAACCATATGATATTATAACACTCCCCTATTTAAAATAATTTCATCCTCAAAATTTACATACCTCGATAATCTGAGAGTAGATGTGGGTATTGAGATCTCATTTTATCCTCTCTTTCCCATGTTGCTTCTTCTATAGCATGGCTTTTCCACAATACCTTGACTAATCGAATCTCTTTGTTTCGCAGTTCTTGAACCTTATGGTCTAATATTTGCACAAGCTTTTCTTCATAAGAAGGTCTTCTTTTAGTTCTACTTGTGGGGCTCTATAACATGTGAGGGATCTGGAATATATTTTCTAAGTGTAGAGACATGAAAAACATTATGAATCTGTGCCAACTCTCATGGGAGAAATAAGCGATATGCCACTTGATCGATTCTTTGAATGATCTCATAAGGTCAAATATATCTTGGGGCTAGCTTTCCTTTCTTGCCAAATCTCAGAAGACCCTTCCAAGGAGAAATACGTAAAAATACTTGATCAATAACTTCAAATTCCAGATCTCACCTTCGTTTGTACGCGTAGCCCATTTGCCGACTTTGTGTTATTTTTAAATGTCTTTTTATTTCTTCTATTTTCTCATTGGTAGTCTGGATCAATTTAGGACCGAATAGCTTTCGCACTCCAACTTCAGTCCAACACGCAGGCGTCCTACACATTCTACCATACAAAGCTTCATATGGGGCCATGTGGATACTAGAATAGTAGCTATTATTATAAGCAAATTCCATAAGTGATAAGTGATCATCCCAAATGCCTTTAAAATCAAAGCACAAGCACGAAGCATATCTTCTAATGTTTGAATTAGTTCATTCTGATTGGTCATCTGTTTGTGGGTGAAATGCAGTGCTAAAGTTTAACTTTGTACCCAGTACTTTCTTCAAACTTGGCCAAAATTTTGAGGTGAATCTGGGATCTCTGTCAGAGGTAATAGTAATAGGTGCTCCATGCGACGGACTATCTCATCCACAAATAGTTTGCCTAATTTTTCAAGAGTATACTTTATATCAACTGCTATAAATGTGTAGACTTGGTAATCTATCAATAATGACCATATTGCATCATGGTTTCTTGAAATGCGAGGAAGTCCCGTAACGAAATCCATTGTAATGTGCTCCCAATTCCATCCGAGAATTAAGAGAGGTTGCAGCATACCTGGTGGTCTCAAGCGTTCTGTCTTAACCTGTTGACATATTATACATTTAGCAACATAGTCAGCTATTTTCCTTTTCATTCCAGGCCATCAATAGATATCCTTCAATATTCTATACATTTTAGTGCTTCCTGGATGCATGGCATATAAGGAATTATGTGCTTCTTCCAAAAATTTTTCTTTTTATTTCCCAAAGAATCCAGACACATAGCCTTTGTTTAAAACGCAAGACCCCTCTCATCCAAATTATATTCTGGGTTTTCTTCGATCTTGAATTTTTCTATCATCTCCAAAATTTTGGTGTCGTGTAGCTGAGCTGCTTGAATTTCATTATAAAGTGTTGGCATTCTTTGCAAATTTGCTAAAAGTGCTCCACAATCATCGATATCCAACTTTGTCCTTAATGACATCAATTGTTTCAAAGTATTTTCATTCTTTATACAGTTTAACCTTCCACTGGACTTTCAGCTTAATGCATCTGCAACTACGTTTGCTTTTCCTAGGTGGTAATCAATCATACAATCGTAATATTTGATTAGATCTAACCGCCTTCTCTATCGAAGGTTTAATTCCTTCTGTGTAAAAAACACTTTAAACTCTTGTGATCCGTAAAAATCTGACAGGTTTCACCATATAAATAATGTCTCCAAATCTTGAGAGCAACACAATTGCCGCTAATTCTAGTTCATGAGTAGGATAGTTCACTTCATGCCTTTTTAAGTTGCCTCGAAGCATAGGCAATGACTTTCCCATGCATGCATAAGAACACATCATAACCATTGATGTGATTTATTACTATAAACCACATATCCTCCACCACCAGATGGTAGGCTAAGAATTGGGGCTGAACTCAACCATCTTTTGAGTTCTTGAAAACTCTTTTTACAGTCATCATTCCATACAAATTTCACATCTTTTCGGGTTAATTTGGTTAACAGAGCTGCAATAATCGAGAAGTTCTCAACAAATCTACGATAATATCCTGCTAGTCCAAATAAACTTCGAATTTCTGTAGCCTTCTTGGATGCTCCCAATTTGACAGCTTCAATTTTAGCAGGGTCTACCGAGATACCATCTCTTGAAATGGCATGTCCTAGAAAGTTCACTTTATGTAGCCAGAACTCACATTTACTTAATTTGGCATATAGTTTGTTTTCTTTCAAAGTACTCAACACAATTCTTAGGTACTCTTTATGATCATCTTCATTTTTTGAATATACTGGGATATCATCAATGAATACAATCACAAATCGGTCTAAATAAGGTGAAGGACGTGATTCATCAAGTCCATAAAAGCAGTTGGTGCATTGGTCAATCCAAATGGCATTACCAAGAACTCATAGTGTCCATAGCGTGTACGGAAAGCAATTTTGGAAATATCTATCTCCTTGATTTTCAATTGGTGATATCCTGATCTCAAATCAATCTTCGAGAATATAGAAGACCCTTGTAGTTGATCAAATAAATCATCTATACGAGGTAAAGGATAATTATTTCGAACCGTCACTTTGTTTAGCCTCATGTAATCAATGCAAAGCATGAGAGTTCCATCTTTTTTCTTAACAAAAAAGAACATGTGCCCCCCATGGAGATATACTAGCTTGAATAAAACCATTATCTAATAAATCTTGTAATTGAACTTTAAGCTATTTCAACTCAGCTGGAAACATACGGTATGGTGAAAGGGTATGCTTGTTGTATTAGGAACCAAATCTATTGTAAACTCAATTTTCCTATCAGAAGGTAGTCCTGGAAGTTCATCTAGAAAACGCCTGGAAAATCTCGCACTACAAGAATACTTTCCAATGAGATAGATTGAGCTTCCATATTATAAATAAAAGCAAAAAAGGCTAAGCAACCTTTTCTAATTAAGTTTCTAGCCAAAATAGCAGAAATAACTCATGGAGTATATAATCTTCTCTCACCATAAAAAGTGAATTCCTTTTCTTCGAGCTCTCGAAAAGTGATTTCCTTTCTTATGACAATCTAGCACTGCATGGTATGAACTTAAGCAGTCCATTCCTACAATAATGTCGAATTCTCTCAACTTCATAGGAATTAGATTCAAATGAATTCTCATGTTCATTGATCCACAAAGAACATAGGAATTAGATTAACATGAATCTCATGTTCATTGATCCACAAAGAACAAATCTTGAAAAACATGTTGTACAATTTCAGATCTCCCCTGGGCATAGATATCAACAAAGTATGCTCTAATGAACCCAATTGTTTATCAACATGGTTTGAAAAAACGTGAAAAATAAAAGAATGAATGGCTCCAGAATCAATAAGAGTTTGCACATGTTTATTAAAAATTCTAGTAATACCTGAAACTACATCCTTGTCAGAAATAGCCTCTTGAAGTGTCATGTTAAAAGTTTTTCCTTAAGCATATGTCTTGTAGCTTTGCCGCCCTTCATGTTACCTCCTTTATTTTCAACTGGATATTTTATGGTTTCTTGTTGTTTTCCTTGCTGGAATGGTTCCTTGATTTTGCTGGTATTATGAACTAGATCGGGACAAATATATCTCAAATGACCAGTCTTTCCACAATTATAACATATCTTTGAACCCTTCAGGCATTCTCCAAAATGATGTTTTCCACATATATTGCACGTGGGATACGCTTGATAAGGACCACTGGATTTTCCTTCAGCTTTGGTTGGTTGGTTTCCTTTCCATCCTTTTGTAGGTTTTGAAATTTATTTGAGTTCTCAGCTCTCCTAAACATTTTATTTCCATGTCCTCTCCAGTTCGACCATTCTCCTCCTCTTTTCCGTGAATTATCATTATTTCTTTTCCTTTCTTGAACCAATCATTCCGCTCTTGTGGCTGCTTCTACCAGCTTCGCATAAACAGTATACCCTTTAGTAGATGTCATTGATCTGATATCAAGATGCAATCCATCTTCAAACGTCGACACTTGTTTTCTTCCTTTGCTACCAATTCTGAACAAAATTGTGACAATTCTAAAAATCTCTTTTCATATTCCGTCACCGATAATCCGTCTTCAGTCAAAAATAAAAACTCGCATCGACATTCTTCTTGATAAACCCTTGGATAGAAATGATTATTAAACTCAGTGAGAAATAATTGCCATGTACGGGTAACAGGGTCTGGATATTTATCATGACGAACTTCCACCCATCATAGGCACTTTCTTTAAGAAGGAATACTGCATACTTCTGCTTTTGATCATCTGTGTAATCCATCAAAGTGAATACAATTTCTGTTTGCTCAAATCAATTTCTAGCTTCTTTTGGATTAACTATCCCTTTGAAATGTTGCGCTCCAAGTTTAAGGAGATGTTCATATGGTACTGATGTTCGTATACATGCGACCGAATAGATTGTGCCGCCATTGAACCCAATATTTGAGCGATCAATTCTAGTGTATATTGTAAGCCATTGTTCGATGACTTGCTCCTATTGTGAGGACATGGTGCATTCCTATGAGGTTGTTCTGCAACCATCACTTTCTAAAATAGAGAACACATTATTTAGAGATCCAATAACTATTCTAAATAAAGTCTTGATCTTATAGCCTCGATAACATGACATCATAATTTCAACTCTCTTCTTTTGATTCTCATCAAATTCTAATATGTAAATCAATCATTCCTCAACATGCTAACAGATCAAAATTCCAAATACCCGATATGAATCAAAATCCAAAATCAATGGCTCTGGTACCAAAAATTGTCATGACCTGCCCCTCTAGCCAAGACGAGTGTGACATGTAATCCCATGATATTTCTTATCTTAATTAAAATATCCATAAAAATTTCGACAACAATTCCTCTATAATTTGGAGTTCTTCCAAAAATGTGGTCATTATGTTGAACTACGTAAATCCAATAATATCACCACAGAAATCCAACCATAACCACATCAATCGTTTCCAAGCCTCAAAATTTCAACAAAAAATATTTAGCGCCTCACAAAGACACTTGTTCCCATATAGAAAGCCAATAATTACATGTATCACTATTACAAAAAAGTTCTCATTCATGTCCTATCATCCACAACATTTACCTGAATGATTCCAAAACACAACTTTAAAAGTCATAATGCTAGGTCGGCTGTAACCTCTAGCTAGGTCAGTGACAATCCCAGGTGTCTTATGATTCATGTTCTATTGAGTCTGTAAATATATAAGCAATAGAGTGGTGAGGTAAACCCGAATAAGGAGTTTAGACCCAACGAATGGTCCAAACCTTAAAATAAAAGTACGATATTTTCACCTAACAAGATAATTTAACTTACTTAAAAAACTCATCACTTTCATGTAAGCTTCAAAATGTTAAATACATATAATTTCTAAGCAGACTAATACAAAAAACGACAGCTGAAACAACAGTAATCGGTTTGCATAAAAGTAACGAAATAAGCAAGATTCCAGAAACAACATATTTTCAACTCATATGAGCATAAATATGCACCACCATTCCCATCTAATCTCACTGATTCCATGAACCATACTGCCAGGGAGATGTTACTCATCCCTTATCCTTACATACTTATTGCCTAGGCAAGCGAATTTAACCTAGGTCCTTATCTTACTATCTTACGCGTAGACGATCCCAAAGGTCAGAAACACCTTACATACGGCCCAAAGCCTATGTGTATACGATGTGCGGGCCCAAAGCCCTCTTACATATTCAGGACTGTTCTTCTAGGTGGATCTAGTGTGCATGCTTTCCAAACATACAAATTATACTTTTCATATACATCACTTGAAAATTTCAAATTTCGTAATCTTGCACATACATTGCCATATCATGCATAACATAACAAATTGTAAAATTTACAATACGAATATCAGTACCATAAATTTTGAACTGGAAAATAGCATAAAATATATTTGAAACTTGATGATGTAAATAGAAGTTTGTAACCACTCACCTGATAAAAGATTCAACCAGGTTCCTAATTGACTCTTGAAAGTATCCTTAAGGTTTGAGATGTTCCCTATATAATATAAGTCCACCTTGTGAGATCTTGTATGTAAATCACATCGCATGCATGCCGGTTGATAGACTCTTTAAAGTATTTTGAAATAATCTTACCATACACTTATCTTGTTTGTGTGGGGTCTTCAAATTCTTATATTATTGTATACTGTATATATTGGTATGCTTATGGCTATTAATCCCATACATGCACTTTATCTATCAAAATTCATTATTTACATCAATTATATTATGATATAATATGAGTATTAGAATTCTAAATGTTGTCTGAAGATGAAGGAACTTATATCTAACTCTATTTTTCTTTATACTTTCCTAAGTAGCGTCATGTCTCTTAAGCTCATACAAAAGATTTTCTATCTGACAAGTAATGTTTACTTTTTTTCAATATACTAAATATATGTCGGTGGTCTTGTGCCTAGGATTAATAAAACAAAAAGTCTTAACATGTATATAATAAAATATGTAATAAGTAAGAATTTCCTAAGATTTGTTGTAGATTTTGAATAGCTTATATTAGCTACACATAAATATGAAAGGAGGATTTGTCTCCTATAAAGTTTGACTCATTTGTTATTACTTTTCATCAGAGAAAAATATACACGTTGAAGTTATTATACTTATATATATTTATATAATTATACATATGGGGTGCATAAGATTTCAACCGTGCCTTCATGGAATTATTGATACTGGAAGAAATGGAATCAATATTCATGAGATTTCTTTATTTTGTGTGTGTGTGTGTGTGTGTGTGTGTGTGTGTGTGTGTGTGTGTGTGTGTGTGTATTGAGTTACTGGTGTGTAAGGGTTAAGGACTCTACAGATTCATATGAGTATGATTAAACAGATAAATGGAAAGTACATGCACATACTTGAATGAGGGCTTGTGGCTGTTGTTCGCCTCCAATTTCAGAACTTCGTTGAATTCGAACCTAGAATCCCAAACCTGACAACACTTATCATCGACTTTGGTACCCTCCAAAACTATCGAGAGGATGATTCCCTCTATTTCTCTACATATATCAACCCTCATGTTACAACATAATGCTACCTCTACTTACCACATAGATGAAACGTGCCATGGTGTAGTTTTATTATTATATATAAAACAAATAAAGGATAGAGGGTGGTCGTTCGTTTCCCTTCTGATATACATGGAGGGTAAAATTTCCTTCAGACCCCTCCTTATACCCTTAATGTGTACCCCTTGGTTAATAATCTCATGCGTACTTTTCTTTTCCTTTGTTTTTCTCCAACTAGAATTTAGGCCATGTATTTTTTTATATAGTTACCTTCTTCCAAGAAGTCAGTCCACCCTCCTCCTCTTTAAACGTATAATATACAATATAGATGTATATAAGTAAATTTTGTATTAATTATTATTGCCCTATGCAGATATGTGTCTCTCAAGTTAGCAAACAAAATCCTACTAATAGTAGGATATAACCCCTATCCAAACTCATACCAAATCTATAATTTTTTGTGTGAATACTATCATATTATGCATACCCATTAATGGTTATATCTGTATTTGACCTTGTCCTCAATCCCTAATTTGCATACGTGTGATATGAGAAAAAAACCCATATGATGTTACAATATGAATTTAATCAAAAATTAGTTAAAGAAATTTCTATTTGATTTATTTTAGGCACAACACATATCTATTTTCAATAAAATTAGGGTTATAATTAAAGCACTTTTAGACACATCTTTTGTGATTTTTTTGAGAATTTTTAGGGAAAGAAATAAATGCTTGCAAATTTTAGAGTATAAATAGGTAAAATACTACTGAATTTATACTTTGCTTTTTATTAAATCGTCCTCATAAAATTAGAAATAAATAATCAGAGGATATAGAATTAACAGTGGAACGCCATGCAATTTTCAGAATTAAAATATGATGCGAAATAATAGTTCAAAATACAATGTAAATGCGGGGGTGTCTTTGTAATATAGAAATTAAAATTCAACAAAAAAACATTATATATAAGGACATTTCTTTAATTAGATTTTACCGTAAAGGTCCTTTTGTAAATTACCTAAAAATAAAATAATAAAAGAGCCCTCTTCTTCTTCGTTGGTTCTAAAATAGAACCCACTTTAGGGCGAGGCGTGAATATGTACGCGGAGGGATATGAAACTGCACGCGGGTTCCGGCAGCGAGGCTTGTGCGTGGGGCGGCGGTTGGCAGTTGCGCGGAGGTGGGTCGCGTGCGGTGTTGCTGCAGAGGATCGAGGTGACGGTTGGCGAGTGGATGCAGTCGCGTGGATGCGACGAGCAGCGGCTGCCGAGGCGATTCTCATGATTGTGCAAAGGTGGCCTGCGCGGAAGTGAGGGGCAGCGCGGCCTGGGGTAGGAGGAAGGTCGCAGAGTGCGGGTGGCAGCAGCGTGGGCAGAGAAGTTCTGCTGCGTCTAGGTGCCAGCAGAGGTGGGAGTGGCTCCGGAGGCGCACGGGCACGTGACCGGCGTCCATAAAAGGAGGTTGCTGCTACTGATTGTTAGAGACGAGTGGGTTGTAACGGAACGGGTCGCGCGGACCAGCGGAAGATGCAACATTAATTCCCGGACCCGAATCATCACCGATTCATGCATGGTGATCAATGAGAAACAAAAATCATTCTAGAAAATAACCATAAAATCCAATTCAATTGGGAGTTCCATTATTACAACATCACCAGGGGTATACTTGTAAAAGAAAAAAAATAATTTTACAGTGTGACTCTCCGTTCCAGTGGGCATACAGATATCCACCATAATCCAAGTAATTATTCATACCACATTCAATGTCTCATTGAGTCTGCCACACGAACATGAGTGCTTGATCAAACTTGCTCTTCACCTTCAATAAGTAAACATAATTTTGCATGAGCCTAATGCCCAATATGTATCGGGGTCCATGCATGTAAATTCTAACGGTCTTTTAACCTGTTATAATTCATGTACTTAACTCCCAATGGAATAACATTACGTGCCTAATTGTCCCATGCATGTCTAAGTTCATTCCCTAACAAGTGCATATTGAATTCGACATGAATATACATAAAAATATACAAGCCATCATTTTTCATTATAAGGGGTATGTTTCATGAAATTCATGATACGTATATGCATCTTTTATCATTTATATCATTCTTTCGGATTAACCCCTTAAAATAGCTTTTCCAAGACTTGTGACGGTTTATTAATCTTAAACCAATTCTTTCATAACATATAATGATTTATCTTGATAAAAATCATTTTCTTGCATAACATGTAATGGTTTATCATTATAAATATTTTCTTTCATAACATATAATGACTTACCATTCTTAATCATTTCTCTCATAGCATGTAATGGTTCACCATTATAAACCATTTCTTTCATATCATGTAATGGCTTACCTTGCTAAACCATTTCTTTCATCACTTGTAATGGTTTATTCTTTCTTTAAACCATTTCCTTGCATGACATTTCAGTACATGTGTACATATAGTTTAACATTAACATAATTGTACAAGTGCCCATTGCATTAACATAATTGCGCATATGACAATTGCACATATACCTCAACTTTTTGAGTGTTTATAATTGTCTTGATTTTTTAATCCTTAGGCGGCTTTGCTGGTTTTGCTGGCTTTACCGTTGGCACTAGCGGTCCATGAATATAAAATACATGACAGTGTAGCTACAACTGTAGAGGACTTAGCTTTTGCCTCTATGGTTCCTTGCAACCATACGCCCCTTGCGGCGTTGTCCCTTGGGCTAACACGATAATTGGACTTTAGAGGTGGCTCTCACCATTAGGTGTAGCACTTAGCTCCGCTTATCGTCATAGTGCCATTATTCACGTTAAGGAAATTTCAATTCTTTTTAATGGCATTTCCTTTTTCATACAATAGTGATTCATGTGAACATTTCAATTCCAATTTCATACTATTAACTTCTAATGGCTTGATAAGCTTAAATAAATTATTACTGTTAGGTATTACAATCTAGAATCTTTTATTGTTAATTGGCATCCGTTGGATAAGCATCTTTCATACGTTTTTCAAGTAAACAGAACATAACATACATAACAATGACATACCGATTTTTCTATAATATTTAACTATATAATTGGTATTACGTGCTTACATTCGGAAAGGGTATTTGAGGTTCAAAATACAATCCCATGTAGTACTACCATCTATAATATTTTATACCATACATCTTACAATTATGGACAATACACAAATGGTATTCACCACATTGTTGTTAAGTAACAGAGAATTATATCGCATAATATATAACAATTATATTCGTAAACAAGTTGTCTTCAAATTAACAAGTATTACCACGAGTCTTTTGTAACCAGAGTGCGTTATATTATATCGGATAAGTTGTGAATTCAAAACGTAGTACTACTAAATTAGTAGCCTAAGAAATATCCATATAATACCACCATGATATCTAACCAGTTACAAAAAATCTATCGACTTAGGATAAATATATGTTAACAAAGCCTTTTTTGATTAGATGGTTAACATAATTTTTTTTCCATACACTCAACTTAAGTAGAATCATCATATATGAACTAATCAACTTGAAAGTTCTAATGTTCCTCATCGGATTGCAATGGCCTCTACCATAACAATATAACGACCATGTGCAGACAACCATTGTGTTATTTATTTTTGACGAATGTAACTTAATTATATTGATGAATCTCATTAAGAGACTACTGTATGCAATCCATTAATTAGAAATGTGGACACCAATTAACAAATGCTGAACGTATGTAAATAAAGAACTGATTAACTTATTTTGTATAGCAAACCATCAACAAAAACCAATTGCGTCGTACATATGATTTGCTTAGATAAAAGAGAATCCGACGCATAAACTTCTCCGGCCTATGAACGTGCAAGATATTTCCAAATTCGTTGTTCATGTGCATATATTTCACAAAAATGTTCGTAACAAACCTAGCAAATATGTGTTAATGACCTTCTCCAAAGGGGATCGATATTACCTAGGATAAATCCTAGGGTTCAACATATACATTTGGATATCTTGTTCAAAATAAGTCATTGTGTGTATGATAATCCTACGAAATCGGCGGATACCCTTAAAAATCGTAATCCTAACCGATACATATCTCGAATCCGAATCAAGCACCTCCAAGCTGTGGTTGCTTGATTGCGACTCCGTGCCCGTCATCAATCACCTCGCTCCCTCGATCCTTTGTCGTCGGCTCCTATGATGAAGGACCATGGTAAGATCTCTCTCCCTCTCCCTCTCTCTCTCTCTCTCTAACTCTCTCCTCATCTCACTCTTTGTAATGGAAAAGAGCTGACGTGGGGAGAGGAATGGATTTTTTATGGACATCAATTGAAGGAATTAATGGACCCATAATGCCCATTTAATTAGTATAAAAAAATATCTCCAATTGATATTCTATTTTTGCTTCTCTTGATGGTAGATATTGGAGAATAAGGAAAATGGGTTGGTGAATTAAAAGTGCATCCGTTACAATATGCCACCCTTAGAAAAATTCGTCCTCGAAATTCCTTAGTAAAGAGACTTACCGTAGATCATGAATTTCTTTACATCTCTCTTTATATTCAATACTCTTCTTAGTGGTCATTAGATTTAGCCTGAAAAATATCCTCACTCTCATCACTCTAAGGATAGTGTGATCTATATGTTCATCTATACAATGCTTCATACAGAGCCATCTTGATGCTTGAATGGTGATTGTTAATTTTAGGCAAACTCTGCAATACAAAATCATAAAGCACGTGCTCCCAACAAATCATCAAAAAATTTCCACTATTAGAAGTTATATATCATGCCCCAGTCTACCATATTCAACGTTGGGATACTATATAGGCTGATGGTCTCATTCATATACAATCTGTCAGACTCTCCATCGATTGATCTAAGCGAATAGGTAAGAAGTGAGTTGATTTGATCAATAGATAAATAATAACATGATGGTATCTGATGATATTTACTTGCCTTGAGTAAATCAATAACAAAATCCATTGTGATATTCTTTCGATTCCATTATGCTATCTCCAAAGGTTGTACATAACCAATAGGTTTCAGATGTTCATTTTTTTAATTGTGAAACACTTCGAAATAAATTCAGAGCAACATTTTAGTGTAAGATTATCACCATAAACTCCATGTCATGATAAACAATTACTCTGTTGTAAGTTTTTTTTATACGGTGTACAATCAATAATCTTTATATTCTACCTACAATATGCTCAAACTTTGTCCAGCTCCATCATTGTAAACCCCAAACCTCTAGTGCATGATAGTAAGTTCATGTCAAAGTCAAAGTAAACTTTTACTTTATTTTTTTCTTTAATCGCGCTCCTATAAATGTATTGACTTTTCATCCTTTCTAATGAGGCATGTTATTGCAATATACTAGAAAGTTCTTATACTGATCGCCAATATATATTGTCACTCTGAAGATGTATGAATCCCTAACATATTTCTCAACAAACTCCAAAGTAATATAGATTTCATCTTAAGTCGGTCATCTTCAATCCCACCATTAAATATGACAATAGTAAGGAACGTACTTCCGTTTAACCAAATTTTTTATTTAACAAAATTTGTATAGAGTTAATGTTGACAAAAAGGTTTTGAATACAATATCAAGATGTATTTGGTATTTCTTCATATCACCGAAGTATATAAAAAATATCATCTACAAATACGATCATAAATTTATCATGATCTTTCAAAAATATCACATTCATAAGCTCTAAAAAGTTGCAAGGACACTTGTGAGATCAAAATGCCTGATTAAACCACGATAGCCAATCCTTAATCTGAAGGCTATTTTTAGAATGCCCTCTTTGTTTATTCCATGTTAGATAGAAAAAAGCTTTTCCCTCCATAATCAAATGAGCAAATCATTCATCCCAGGCAAATGTCAATCCCTCAAAGTCATATTCACAGTTTAATCATCAACGTAGAGACTAAGACATATCTTTACTTTTCGGAAATAGAATAAGTGCTCTTTATGGAGATTCATTGAGTCACAATGAAAAATTTCTTATCTCACTTTCACTAGAACCAATCCTTCAATTCTTTCGACTCAATAGGTGTCATTGTGTAAGGAGTTTTCGAAATTAGTGCAGCTTTTGGCATACATCAATGAATAAATCCACTTGTCAATAAGAATGTAATCTCGAACAATCATCTAGAAAGGTATGTAGAAAAATCTGAAAACATCCAAACTTTCATTATGTAGTAGAGATGATTGTGTACCAAGAACTAACTAAATATGTCGTGTAAAACTTACCTAATATCTCACTTGCTAGTTATTTGCATATGTCCTCTTTTCATATATATATATATATATATATCCAACATTGTAACTTGATCACATACTCTTTTACCATCATATTACGATATTGAAGATTTAAGAATTTGGATCGCTTTGAATAATGGGCATTCTCAAGGTTGTAGCATTCAATAGAGTTTTCAAAAAAAACTCCACTTAATGGTAGATGTCACAGAAAGAAAATCGATTTTTTTGACCTTCAGTCTATCACTCCTCTACTCTACACTTTTTCGTAACAAGTCCTAATATAACATTCTTCTCCATATGCCAACCTACAATTTCAATTGACATCTCCATCTTTTGTATTCGATTCTTAACCTCATCCATCTCTTGTATCTGATGCTCAACTTTCTTCATCTCATGTTCGCACTCCAAGATAGAGGGTTGTCGTTGTTTTGAATAAAGGTCTTCAGAATAAATCCACTTACTCCAGACGAGATGTTTTTCTTACTAGTAAGCCATCAATATCCCTCAACTCTAGTAATAGTTGTTGTTTATCTACGATCTCAATATTCAGTAATGACTCATGATCTTTGTTTGCCTCGGTCCCATGAAAAGAATCCATATCATTCCCGAATACAAAGAGACGATTACTTACATGTAACACCTAAGTCCTACTCTACGTATATAAGTCTTAGATCACTATGGTTGTGGATATCCTATACCCAGAGGAACTCTACCTCTGATACCATTTGTAACGGAATGGGTCGCGCGGACCAGCGGAAGCATGCAACATTAATTCGCGGACCCGAACCATCACCGATTCATGCATGGTGATCAATGAGAAACAAAAATCATTCTAGAAAATAACCATAAAATCCAATTCAATCGGGAGTTCCATTATTACAACATCACAAGGGGTATACTTGTAAAAGAAAAAAAAATTTTACAGTGTGACTCTCCGTTCCAGTGGGCATACAGATATCTACCCTAATCCAAGTAATTATTCATACCACATTCAATGTCTCATTGAGTCTGCCACACGAACATGAGTGCTTGGTCAAACTTGCTCTTCACCTGAAATAAGTAAACATAATTTTGCATGAGCCTAATGTCCAGTATGTATCGGGGTCCATGCATGGGAATTCTAACGGTCTTTTAACCTGTTATAATTCATGTACTTAACTCCCAGTGGAATAACATTACGTGCCTAATTGTCCCATGCATGTCTAAGTTCATTCCCTAACAAATTGCATATTGAATTCGACATGAATATACATGTGCAATGTACATAAAAATATATAAGCCATCATTTTTCATTATAAGGGGTATGTTTCATGAAATTCATGATATGTATATGCATCTTTTATCATTTATATCATTCTTTCGGATTAACCCCTTAAAATAGCTTTTGCAAGACTTGTGATGGTTTATTAATCTTAAACCAATTCTTTCATAACATATAATGATTTATCTTGATAAAAATCATTTTCTCGCATAACATGTAATGGTTTATCATTATAAATATTTTCTTTCATAACATGTAATGGCTTACTGATGAACCGAAAAACAACCCGAGCAAGTAAGGTAGATGAAAATATAGCTAATGTCATTGCGACCTCAGTCGCTCAAGAAATCAATCGGATTAATCAAGAAAAATGTGATAGCAGACCACCAAACATAAGAATAAAAACAATCAACACAAAGATAGTGGCCCTGGCTATTATAGCCTAGTATAGCGACCAGGGTCAGACTCAGGGAGCACGAGATGGCCTTGCAACCTTCGGAGTAGTCAACAAATAGAAGCAATAAAAACAAATGATTTTTGGTGGATTTTTAATGTTTTTGTATTTTTTTAGATTTTTCAATAAAGAAGAAAATAGGAAAAACAAGGAAACAAACAAATACACACAATTATTTAACTACCCAAATAAGCTCAGAAAAATCAAACAAAAATATTTTTATGTTTTTTTATATTTTTTATTGTTTTTGGTCAATTTTTGGTAATTTTCTGATTTTTATATAATTTTCTAAAAATAAAACAAGACTGAAAATGCAAGACACTGTCCAGTTAGGCTTAGAGGACCAATTTAAAACATAAAATGGTCCTAAAAAGGCCTGGAGGTAATTGTTATGAAAAATATAAAACAATGAAGAAAATTCAGGAAGAGAGTTTATTATTTTTGGAATTTTCTATATTTTTTAGAATTTTTATGAGTTTTTACAAGTTTTTCAATTTTTAGGGTTTTTATAAATCTACAAATGACCAAAATTGGTCAGAAAATCAAACACAGCAAAACAAACAATATAGAATTTTTTTGTAATTTTTAAAGGTGTTTTAATATTTTTTGTGATTTTTAGAAGTGGATAATAGGAAAAATGGCTGTTTTCGAATTTTTAAAAATAACAAAAATGCTCAGAAATGTCTCCAAAAATTAGAGAAAATTTTACACCATGGCAGGAGCCATGTGTCCAATTTTCATCAAATTTGGAGTAGTTTTGTTATTTTATTAAAATCAAACACAAAGGCACAGTGCATAGGGACCTAAATGCAAGAAAACATGTTTGCAGGTGCTGAAATGTAACAAATACAAGAAGTAGGGGGTCCTCGTGCAAATTCTCCAAAATCCCACGTGCGATGCACGTGTTCTGGGCACAAAAGGACCAAAATGTAAGAAAACTTACTTCTGAGGACTTAGTAGCAACACGTGCTACAAGTCCAGGGAAGAAGTTGGAATAAGCCCAGAATATTCAGCACATGTCAAATAAAACCACGCACAGGGGTATAAGTGCAAATATCAAGAAAGATTTTTCATTCAATAACATATCAGGACTACAACCCAAATAATGCAAATATCCCAGAAAGTCATGTGATGATGCACATGTTCCACAGGGGTATAAATGCAAATAAAACAAGCATGAGGTCCTAAGTGCAAAATATCTAGAATAAAAACAACTAAACTAAATATTTACAGGACTAGAACGTAAATGACAAAGCAGGAGGGGCCTAGGAGTAAATTACCCCTTATTAAATGCCGATGGTCGGATGCATGCCACGTGGAGATCTGACGGTGGAGAAGAGGCGCGGCTAAGCAAAGGACTCCTCGGCGCTAATCCAACGGCTGGGGACGCGCCAGGTGGCTGATCAACGGTCGAGAGGTGTTGGGTTCCCTTCGCTGGATGGAGGGCTGAGAGGAGGCCACGTATAGATCCGGCGGTGGCTGCTGGGCCTCCTCTTAGCCCTGATCGGACGGTCCGGGCATGATCTGGAGCTGGAGGGCGATCGGACAGTCGGGGAAGATGCTCGATGAACTCGACGCCGACGAGTTTCGCCGGGCTCGTGCGTGTACAGGAGAGCCCCTCGGAGGCTGCTGAAGATCGGAGACGATGCGCCTGGGCCTCCCGTGTCTACAGAGTTCCTTCGATGACGCAACGGAGCTTCGGAGAGCTCAGGCGACACGGCAGAGGTTGAGCTGCTGCTCCAGAACGACGAGACCTCAGATGGACTTGCTTGGACCTGCAAAGCACGACAACAAGCTCCTGGGTCGAGGGCAAAGTGCCTCGACCCGGTTAGCGGTGGTGAAGGTGAACGGTGTGGCGGGGCGAACGAGCTCCGGCGGAGCGACAGAGATGAAGCTCGATACCCAGTTCCTGTGCGAACTGGGGTGAATGGATGGGTGCAGAAGATGCGCGGGGGAAAGGCGAAGGTGGTGGGCGATTCCAATGATCGAGATGTAGGAGAGGGTGGTCGGAATCAGAGGTCGTCAGCGATGGAGCGATATGGGCGAAAAGCTAAATTAGAGAAATAGGAAAGGAAAGAGGGCTACCTACTAGATGAGATAGACTGGGGAAGAGCTGGGGAAGCTCCAGGTCCTAGCCTCGAGGGCCGTCGGTGCCCGAGGCTCGAGCACCACGTCGGGGCGGTGCACGACGACGTGAAGTCGCCGGATCAGTGGTCTGGTCGCTCCCTCCTCGCTGCGACACGGCCGAACGCAAGCTGTCACTCTCGCGGTGGCTATAGAGGTCCTAGGGTGGAGTGAAACGATCCAAAGATACGTGAAAAGGAGGCGGAGCTCAGACTATATACGAGTGAGGGTCCGGTAAGAGTAGGTCGGGCAGGGCACGACGAGGCTCGGATCCCTAGGTGGATGATCGGGCGTGGGTTAGTGATGAATCAGTGATAATCGGGGCCGAAGGTTTCGATTAATGGAAGTCGGATCATGCTAAGAAAAATCAGTGAAATCGGGTCAGGAGCAAGGATCCACGGGTCTGTGGTCCAAGGGGGAAGTTGACCGGGAGGTCAACGTCCCCCGTGGACCAATCAGAAAAGGCCATGTCAGAATTATTTGGAAATTGAAAATAAAATACTAAATGGTTGAATTAGGAAAAACTTAAAACATAAAAAATGTTTATTTTATTTTAAACTATTTTTTAGTGATTTTTATTTATTTTTCTGATATATAATTTAGGTATTTACAAAATATTATTATTATATACATGTATATACATATGTATTTTTTTTATTTTTAATTATTTATTTTTATACCAATTATTCCAATTTTATATTTTATTTATTTAAAGGATAAAATTTGGAATATTTTAGTATTTTTATTTTATTTTTATTATTTATTTACAAGGGTAAATAAATAGATATATACAAGTATGTACATGGTATATACACAATGTTTTATTTTGATTTTTATTCTTTTTATTTTATTTTTGTTTTTATGGTTTTTATTTTATTTATTTACATTCTGAAGTATAGAATATATACAATTTTTATGGAATTTTAATTGATTTATTTATAAAGATAAATAAATATACATGATCTTATGTGCATGGTGAATATACACAAGGGAGGAGGTTTTTATTTTATTTTTATTTTTAATCTTTTTATTTTGGTTTTGTATTTTCAAATATATACAGATATATACAAGCCTATTTTTATTTTATTTTTAGAGAAAAATATTTTTATTGTAGTTACAGGTATATTTACACACATGAGCTTTCTTATCTCTCTCTACTTGGGCTTTTACGCGGTCAGGCCCATGTTGAGCCCTCCCTTGGGATTAGGTTGCTCAATATTTATTCTAAATATCTCCCTCTTTTTCTTTTATCTCTTTATTCTTTTATTTATGCACAAAAACATGTTAATTATTTACTTTTATACAATGCATGCACTTTGGTAATTATTTGTATTTACAGAGATATACATGTATTTACAAAGGTTTTTGTAGCTAAAATATAAGAATAAAGAGTGATGATTGGGTATTCATCTCCCCCCTATACTTAACTTTGCTAGTCCCTTAGCAAACACTTATTTGGAAAAGAAGTGAAAAAGAGAAAGAAAAAGAAAAAAGAGGAGAATATATATGGATTAAGGCTGATTATTAAACTTTCCTTCATTAAATTGAAATATGGAGCTCGATCAGATCTTTGGATTATTAATGTGTCGGAACCTTATTTGGACTTAATCTTAAAACTCAACAGCCTCTAAGTTCCACCAATCTATGGACAAGACTCCTTAATAAACCGGGTCAGAACAAGGCTACATACACAAACTCTAATGACCATGAATCTTTCCATGCTGTATAAGTGATATGTAGCTCCCCACCTCAGAAGTAACAAAGAAACAACCTCCCCCAACCTGGTAACTCTAATGCCTCGGTCTAGCAACTCTTTCCTCGAGAAGTGGGGTATTCCCTTCTAAGTTCAAGTGCAACCGGCTCAAGAAGAGGGGGAAGAAGAGAATGGACCATGGCCAGTGTAGCCACGTATCCTTGGGAGCTCTAACCAGTGTAGCTGAGTCTCCCGCTGCAAGCTTCATGAGATGTAACATGTATACCGTAAGCTTTTGCTTTATTTGACTATATACACTCCAGTGGGGTTATTAAATTTTCAATCCGACCCACCACTTTTTTTTGGAGTTCTTTTCTTTTTGCACTTTTTTTTCATGTGCAACTGTACAACATATCTACATGGTGCAACATATATACAAGGAGTTTTTCCTCTTGAGCCAGTAGACTATCCCTCTTTTGAAGCTTTATTGCACCCCAGAACTTCTGTCTTTAGACTTCATCACCACTAGACCAAGTTGAGGTGCACTTCCTTCACTAGAAGAAGAAGAGAGGTTCCGCCTAGAAGTACTACCCGCATATGCTACCCCAAGCCAAAGGAAACTGCCTCCTCACCACCTCATCCGTAGAGAGCTATGTGTAAAGTGCAGGTGCAAGTCAAGCCATTGTCTCAAAGAGTCATGCGTGTGTTGTTAAGTTCTCTACTTAGGCTCATCAAGATGACATATGCTCATAGCCTAGTGGACTCAAAGAATTAAGTCCCAATGGACCTGAAAAGCCTTAACCCTAAGCCCTATAAGGTTCCTCTCAGAATTAGGTGGATTAAGATCTTAATCAAGCTCTATTTCTCAATTTAATTCCAAGCTATTTTAAATGTCAACTAGGATCCAAGAAAAACTATACAGATATTTATAAAGATGCTATTTACAAATATGCACTTTACAAATATTTACAATTATGCAAAATTTTTGAAAAATGTTTGAAAACATGGATGTGTACATGAATGCGAGTTTTGCAAAATATTTACAAACATCTACAAAGTTTTTGCAAACTTTTTGTTTTCAAAACATTTTGGAAAAAATTTGTACTATATACATAATTTTGATATGAAAATTATTTACAAATCCTTTACACAAATCATTTTACAATCATTTGTACAGAAATAATTTGTATAAATAAATACGTATGTGCAAGATGAATTTTATATACAAGGAAATTTTTTTATTTTTTATGGTTTTTTATCCATTTTATTTATTAACACACTCACACAAAGTACGAGTTATGACTAAAGTATATATGAAATATATACACACACCCCTATACTTAGCTCGAACGATGTCCTCAGAGTGATCAAGAGCGATGAAGAAGACATAACTCGTGCTTAGTATAGGGAAGTGAAAAGGAATGGCTGAATACAGAGATGAATGAAATAATAGAATGAGGAGAACTCGGTATTTTCCCACTATACTTAGGATCAAGTAATCCTAAGTATAGAAAGCTGTACATGAAGGGAAATCCGAGTGAAGGATGTACAGAGTCTACCCCCCCCCCCCCCCTATACTTAGGGCGAAATATCCCTAAGTATAGGCAGCAAAACTGGGGTGGAAAGAATCAAAAGAATATCCTAAGGTCCTACATCCCCCCTATACTTAGGGTTAGCATAATCGTAAGATGAGAAAAGGGATGTGGGACAAAAGAATATAGTGATATGGACAACTGGATATATACAGGTCGGGAGAACGGTGATAATCAGGCGTGAGATGCAATAGATGTGAGTCAAGAGACCACATCTCATGCAAAGTGAATAGGGGAAACATCAACGACCCGCGGCTCATGATCTAGAAATGGCTTGAGCCGTTGGCCATTCACTCGAAAGGTACTCTCAGAAGACAACTCAGATATATCAATGCTCCCGTTGTCGTGTACCTTTCTCACAAGATAAGGTCCCTTCCATTTGCTCTATAGCTTCCCTGGAAATAGACGAAGCCTAGCATCAAACAGCCATACTATCTGTCCAGGCTCAAAATGCTTGTAGCTGATATGAGAATCATGCCACTCCTTCACTCTCTCCTTGTACTGTAGGCTGTTTGGAAGGCAGTATCACGAAGCTCCTCCAGGGCTGCTAGCTCTACCTTTCTCTGGTCTCCTATACTATCTGGATCCAAAAGAATATCTGTAACTGCCCAAAGTGACCTGTGCCTCAACTCAACTGGTAAATGGCATGGCTTGCCATATACGAGGCGAAAGGGAGATGTACCCAAAGGGGTCTTGAAAGACGTCCTATATGCCCACAAGACCGAGTCCAAAAGCTGTGACCAATCCTTTCAGTCAGGGCGGACGACTTTCTATAATATAGTCTTAATCTCCCTGTTCGACACTTCGGCTAGACCATTCGTCTGTGGATGGTATGGAGTGCCAACTCGATGGTCTATGCCGAACTCGCTAGCAAGGGCCTTTATCTAGTCGTTGATAAAATGAGACCCCCCATCTGAAATAAATACTCGAGGTACCCGAACCGTGTAATGATGTGCTTCCTCAAAAATCTGCAAACTTTCCTGCCATCAGCGGTTCGGGCGGGGATGGCCTCAACCCAACGAATCACATAATCCACGGCTAACAGAATGTACTCAAATCCCTGACTCTTAGGGAATGGACCCATGAAATCGATGCCCCATGCGTCAAAAACCTCACAGAAGTGTATGGGCTACATCCACATCATATCATGTTGTCCACAAGTGCCCATCCTCTGACAGTCAGTACATCTCTTCACGAACTCATCAGAGTCCTTGAAGAGAATGGGCCACCATAGGTCGGATTGGAGCACTTTCTGTGTCGTTCTCCTCCCTGAGTGATGTCCTCCTGCCTCAAGCTTGTGGCAGTAAGTAAGGACGCTGTGATGCTCCTCCTGAGGAATGCACCTACGCCAGATACTATTCCCTCCCTCATGGTAAAGGATGGGATCCTCCCAATGGTAAAACTTGGCCTTCGCGAGGAAGGTCTCAAGTTTCTGCCGGGGCCAATCTTGTGGAACTTTCTTGGCAACAAGATAGTTCACAATATCAGCGTACCATGTGATGAATCTGCAATTCATCACTCTAAAAGTTGAAAATAGAGCATTGTTCCCGAGTAATTAGAGGCATATTTCTACTTATATTGTATAATTAGCATTCATGCATGCATTGATAACATTTAAATTTTAGCACTCATATTTGCATAAAATAAGAAGCCAATTTCACTTGTAAATATTCACCTGTATATTAGATAAAATACCTTATTTGTATATATTTTATACTGAATCCAAATCCAATAAAATCAACTCCATAGTGTATATATTACTAACACTAATCAAGGAAAAATATCAAGAAAATACTAACTTGCAAAATGGACCAATAAAATCCCAATCCAAGTTTGAGACCGTGAACCTTAAAATGCACATATCTCTCTCATACAGTGTCCGAATTAGGTCTACTCACTAGGGGGCAGAGCGACTTCTATACTTTTTGTAATTTTAACTCTCCTACGCTTAGCACGAGCTATGTCTTTTTCGTCGCTTTTCGTGCTCTGAGGACATAGCACATGCTAAGTATAGGGGGGTGTGTATATATTACATATATACTTTACCCATAGCTTGTACTTTTGCGTATTTTCGAGTATTTTTGTATATATTATGCAATAAGTACGGGGTGTGTAAAAATTGAAAAAAAAATTGTATACTTGTATAATATGTATAAAACAAAATGTAAATAATACTCTTGTACTATTTGTTGTAAAATAAGATGTAAACCCAAAAAAAATGTATGTTGTATACTATGTATATTATGTGTAAATTAAAAACTTGCTGTAAATAATAAAATTTGGTGTATACCAAAAAAAATAATATATGTTGAAAATAAAGGCTTCTTATTTACTCTTGCATATCATCCTTGCATTTCAAAAAAAAAAGAGTCTTGCATTTCATTCATAGCATGTCATCTACACCTCATCTGCATATCTTGCATATGCAAGGTGAAAAGCTAGTGGGTTCTGAACCGAGTTATGAGTAGATATTGAGGATGGACTTGATTTGACCTTAATCCACCTAATTTCAGAGGAATCTTATAGGAACTGGAGTTAAGATTTCTCAGGTCAAGTGACTTAATTCTTTGAGTCCGCAAGTCTATATTCACATGTCATCTTGATTAGTCTAAGTAGAATATCTCGTGCATACGCATGGTTCTTTTAGACAGTGACCTAACTTAGACAAGCACAAAGCACGTAGCTCTTCATTGATGAGGTGGTGAGGAGGTAGAATCCTTTAGCTTGGAGTAGCACATGGGTGGAAACATCCGTCCTCCTCTAGGGAGGGGAGTGCATCTCAACCTAGTCTGGTGGTGTTGAAGTCTAAGGACAGGACGCTGTGGATTGCAATAATACTTCAAAAGAGGGATAGTCTACTGGCTCAAGAGGAAAAACTCCTGATGTACATGCTGCACCTTGTACATAGTTCCAAAAGAAAAAGAAAAAAAAGAAGAGAAAAAATGCAAGAACTCCAAAAAATAGACAGGCCAGAAATTAAAAAAAGTTATTGCCTGTCGGAGTATGTATATTAGCAAGAAGTCTGCAGCCGGATGACTTGGCTACACTGGTCAGGCATCCCGGGATAGGTAGCTACACTGGCTACCGTCCATTCTTTTCTCTACCCCCTCCTCTTGAGCCGATCGCACTTGAACTTAGAAGGGAATACCCCGCTCCTCGAGGAAAGAGTTGCTGGACCGGGTTATTGAGTTACCTTGTTAGAGGAGGCTGGTTCTGAGCCATTTCTGATGTGGAGAGTTACATTTCACTTACACAGTACAAGTAAGAATCATAGTCATCAGAAATTTGCGTTTGAGGATTTGTTCTGACCTGACTGTTGAGGCGTCATGAATAGAAGACTTGTGGAACTTGAAGTCTGTTAGGTCTTAAATTCAGATCCCAATAAGGTTCCGCCACACAATTAATCCAAAGGTTGAGTCAAGCTCCATTTTCAACTTTTTTTCATGACCTTGGTATGGAACCCAAAATCATTTCACTCTTGCATTTCATTTTAGTTGCTCGGGGACGAGCAAGGTTTAAGTATAGGGGGTTGATGAATCTGCAATTCATCACTCTAAAAGTTAAAAATAGAGCTTTGTTCCCGAGTAATTAGAGGTATATTTCTACTTATATTGTATAATTAGCATTCATGCATGCATTGACAACATTTACATTTTAGCACTCATATTTGCATAAAAATAAGAAGCCAATTTCACTTGTAAATATTCACCTGTATATTAGATAAAATACCTTATTTGTATATATTTTATACTGAATCCAAATCCAATAAAATCAACTCCATAGTGTATATATTACTAACACTAATAAAGGAAAAATATCAAAAAAATACTAACTTGCAAAATGGACCAATAAAATCCCAATCCAAGTTTGAGACTGTGAACCTTAAAATGAACATATCTCTCTCATACAGTGTCCGAATTAGGTCTACTCACTTTTAAAGCAATATACATTCAGAGACCTTCGAAACAAGACAAATTTCACTAAAATCGGAGCTCGTATGCAGAACTTGGGTTTTTGGGCCCCTTTTGTACATTGTACATAATGACCGTTTTGCCCCTGTATTTTATCATTTTTATTTTCTTCATTATTAAAAATCCAAAAAAATTTAGATTAAATTGTAAATATTCTCCTCATATTTTCTCTATTTTTATTTTGATTTTTTTGTTTTTTTTAAAATGACAAAAAATGTAAAAGACAAAAATGTGGTATTTTATACATATAAGGTGCCACCCAAAAATACATTTTGTACAGATGATTTCATTTGATTTTTAACCCTTCACAAAAGTTGTAGATCTTGTCAAGAGGAGCAACTTTCGTGTTGACCACTTTTTGATTTAATCCCTTTTGTTATTTCTTTTTGATTTTGTTTACATTTAATCTTTGAATTTTCTGGGAGCGACATGTGGCAGCTCCTGGAGCCGCCACATGTCACCCCATTTTCTTTATTTTCGAATAGTATTTTATTATTACTATTTTAATTATTTTTAGTAGCTTAATATATTAATTATTTATTTAATCTCTCTTTTACCACTTCTCCCCATTCTTTTCTTCCACTTCAAGCCAATAACCCCCCACTACCCCACTCTCTCCATCCTTCTCCAACCTCCTCCTCCTCCTCTTTATATTCTCTTCCACTCCTCCCTTCATCTTCATCCGCCGTTTTCGAGAAAAGAAAGGTTCGAGCCCCGTTTTAAGTTGAGAGGTGACAACTTCCCCTTAGACGTTGAGCGACGACGACCTGCAGGGAGATCCGCGGCATCACCATTGCCGCGTCGTGAGATCCTTATCGAACTTGCTCAGCTTCGAAGGATTCCGCCATCCTTCTCGAGGCCACGACGGAAGCCGCAAGACACGGCTCCACTTTCGGCAAATCACAGGTAAGTATTTTCCTCCTTTCCCTTGTCACTTCATTTTTATCTAACGAATTTTTTTTCCTTGTTGAACATCATCACAAACACACCAATCTATCACCATTATAATCACCATCATCATACATTCATCAAACGTCACAACCAACACACACACTTCATTTCCATTCATTTCACTATTCATTTAACTGTTTAAAGAAACTACAAAAAAATTGCAAACAAAAAAAACAAAAACAAAGGTTGCAGGTCCGGTGGTTGCCCACCAGGAGCGCCGTCGACCTCCGCCAACCGCCGCGGTCTTTGTCGCGCTCTCCACGATCGCGCACCCAGCTCCGCGTCGACGCGCGCCACCCGCGCACGGCCCGCCGCCTCCAGCATCACGGCCCACCGTCCACTCCAGCGCTCCCCCCTCCTATTCACCTCGTGCACTCCAGTCTAGATCCCCGCGACCGCAACCCGTCCACCGTTCGCCGGAGCGCCGCGCGCTCCCCCGACCTCCGCGTGACGTCGCCCCCCGTCGGAGACTTCCAACCGCGCAGCCCCTCCCCTGCGAGCGACGCGCCCTCGCGCCCTTGCGCTCGCCCCCTCGCGGTGCGCCGCGCGCTCAGCCGCGAGCCGACCTCCAGCCCGCCCGCGCCACCGCCGGTCACCATCTCCACGCCAGCCCCGCGCCTCCTCCAGCGCGCGTCGTGCGCCCGCGCGCCCTCAAGCCTTCAACCCCGCGCCTCCTCCAGCGCGTGCGTCCTGCGCCCGCGCGCCCTCAAGCCTTCAGCCCGGCGCAGTCCTCCGCTCCTAGATCCCGGCGCGCGCCGCCCAACCGCCAAGCAACGCCACGCGGCCTTGTCCTCCACCCGCGAGCACTCCGACCATCAAGGCCACCGCCGTGCCTCATCGCAAGCCCAACCCCCTCTACTCGTAGCGTGCCGTCCTCCGCAGCCCCCGTGCGCTGCCACCTCCAAGGCGCGCTGCCTCCGCGGCCGCCCCTCGAGCCCTAGCCGCCCCCAGTCCTGCGTGGGAAGAAAGAAAAGAAGAGGTCCTTTTCTTTAATTTTTATATCTTGTGAAAATTGCATTTGCATATTTTTAGGTTTTTGAAATTGCACAAGTATCCCTGTGCATAGTAGTTTGTTCATTATTTCACTTTCAGTATTGCATTGATACCCCTGCCTTTGAGTCTTGATTTGGACCTCAAACTAGCATCATTTGATTCAATAAAAACTATCATGTTATAAAGCAATTAGTTATTTATCTTTTGACTATTTATTTATATTTTTGTGAGCTATGGATATTTTATTAAAAATCAGAGATTGAAATTCTGTGATATTTTGCCCATTTAAGCTCTGAAATTCGCACGTGTTCATTTATTATTCCAAAAATTGCAAAAAAATTGTGAATGATGCCTCTAAGTGTGCTTTAATTACTGACCAAGTTTCGTCCAATTAGGAATTGTCATTTGCACAAAATAAATTCTAGGGTGATTTCTGTAATTGATTTTTAGTTAATTCCGCGAATAATATTTTTGAGAAATTTCAAGTCTCCTGAATTCCTTGTTATAATATCTATTTAAGATAAATCAATCTTTGGATAATTTGATTTCGTGGATTTATTAGGAATTAAATACCCTTAGTCACTCTATTTTCAGTAAAATATTCATAAAAAATCAAAAAGTGTCAGAAAATTGTAAAAAAAATTAATGTAGCTTCATTTCATCCTATTTAACTTCCAGTGAATTTTTCATAATTTTTGCATGTCATTTGCATGAAAATTTGCATAAAAACCCCAAAAACGTTTGCATTTTTCATTTGTGCATTTTAAATCCAAAAATTCCAAAAAAAATATATTTTGCATTCATCATTGGATTAGGTTTACAGGAAAAATATAATTTGGCTAATTTGAACTAATTTCGTATTAAAATTAAATTTGGCTAAATTGTTGATTTCTTAATAACCTAGTTCATTCATACATTGCATTTGGCATTTTTATTGCATAAAAAAATACCAAAAAAATCACACTTGGAAAATCGTAATCGAATCACTCTAACTTGATCCCGAGTTGTTCCTTTGCCTCCTTGAGTCGACCCTAGGGCTTGCCCAGGCTAAATAAACATAAAACCGCGCATTAATTCATTTGACGATTTAATCGATTTGTGCGGTTATTTTTGATCGACGCGGATCTATCCGACTGCAACGCACTAGTCAATTCGACATTATTAACAAGGGTAGAATCCGCTGTTCGTCACCATGGGAGCGAGGCGATAGCAAGGATCACCTCATCTGGAAAGGTCTCACAAATAGGGTCAATCTGCTCAGAATCCTCAAGATACTCCAATCGGGAGAGATGATCCACCACCACATTCTTGACTCCAGACTTATCCTTAATCACTATGTCAAACTCATTGAGTAGAAGGATCCATCTAGTCAGCTTGGCCTTGGCATCCTTCTTTGTCATGAGGTATCTGATGGTGGTATGATCAGTATAAAAGGTCACTCTAGATCCAATAATGTACGATCTGAACTTATCTAGGGCGAAGACTACGGCTAGCATCTCCTTCTCTGTGACTGTGTAGTTCCGTTGCGCGGAATCCAATGTGCGGCTAGCGTAGTGGATGGCAAATGGAACTCCATCCCTCCTCTGTCCTAGCACAGCCCCCACGGCAAAATCGGAGGCGTCCGTCATGATCTCGAATGGGAGTGACCAATCGGGTGGCTGAAGGACAGGAGCCTCTATCACACATCTCTTGAGAGTCTCGAAAGACGAAAGACACTTGTCATCGAGAAAGAACTCGGTGTCTTTTGTCAGCAGGTCAGTCAACGGTCGGGCAACTCTACTGAAATCACGAATGAATCGCCGGTAGAAACCAACGTGCCCCAGAAAAGAACGTAACTGCCGCAAGTTGGACGGTGTGCGAGTTTGCTAATGACATCCACCTTGGCCGGATCAACCTCCATGCCCCTGTTGGAGATGATGTGGCCAAGCACCGTCCCTTGAGTCACCATGAAGTGACTCTTCTCCCAAGATAATACCAGGCGAACCTCTATACATCGCTGAAGTACACGATCTAGGCAGTCAAGACAGGAGTCGAATCTGTCGCCGTAAATCGAGAAATCATCCATGAAGACCTCCAAGCACTCCCCTACCATGTCCGAAAAGATCGACAACATGCATCTCTGAAAAGTCGCAAGGGCATTGCATAGCCCAAATGGCATGCGTCGGAAGGCGTATGTGCCGAAGGGACAGGTAAAGGTCGTCTTGTCCTGGTCCTCGGGAGCGATGGCCACCAGGTTGTAGCCCGAGTACCCATCCAGAAAATAATAATGGCTCTTCCTTGCCAGTCTCTCAATGATCTGATCAATAAAGGGCAGGGAAATGATCCTTCTTGGTGGCATGATTGAGTCGTCTATAATCTACGCAGACCCTCCAAGAAGTGGGTACTCGTGTAGCGATCTCCTCTCCGGACTCCGTAACCACTGTAGTGATGCTCGTCTTCTTGGGCACCACATGTAACAGACTGACCCACTTGGAGTCAGAGATGGGGTAGATAAAATCGGCGCTCCACCACTTCGAAATTTCCTTCATGACAACCTTTCTCAGATTCAGGTTCAGTCGTCGCTGGAACTCACGCGACGACTTTGCCTCATCTTTGAGATATATGTGGTGAGAGCACAGAGCCGGACTGATCCCTTGGAGATCCGCTAAGGTCCATCCTATCGCCTTGCGGTTCTTTTCAAGAACCCCCATCAGACGAGATTCTTGCTCTCCAGTCAAATCGACGGAGATAATGACTGGGTACATCTCATGCTCACCCGCAAGGAACCTATACTTCAGCGATGCAGGTAGTGGCTTCAGCTCTGGACAAACTGGTGCTGGCAAATCTGGCTTCTGAAGAATCCGAGTGTTTGTGGCCAAATTTGCCCGAGAAAATGAGAACTCTCTCTCACAAACTGGATCTGGAGAAGGCTGCTCAACTGGACTGTCTCTGCTCTGCTCGGCATCTACCTCCTCCCTAGCTGCAGGCTCAGTGGAAGTCAGATCTGGTATGTAATCATCGAATTCTGCCCAGTCAAAACCTGACTCCAAGGGATCTGTATCATACAAGGTGACCTCAGTACCACCATCATCACAAACATCAGTCTCGCGGTCGAGAACCGGCTCTGCTGCCTCACAAGTATCCTGAACCAGGAATGTGCTCTCCAAGCTATCCTCTGTTGTCGTCTCTGCATCAGCGGAATCTGAAAGTGAGAGGATGGTCTGTGCGTCAGGATCTGCCCAAACTGCCTCATCATCTGTAATCACAAAGTCGCAATCCTGGTGGATGTCTGGCCCAGCATATATCATCTGCTCTGTGTCTGAAGTAGTCTCTGAGCATGATCTGTCTCTGGCTCTGCTGTCCTCGACGTCTCTATTTGTACACTTTCGCCCTCGACGCGAAAGTATACCTTCCCGCTATCATGGTCAGTCACTACCTTGGCTGTGGCCAAGAACGGGCGATCTAGAATGATGGGGGTATCGGTCACTAACTCAGGGATCTCCATGTCCAACACTACGAAGTCCACGGGGAATTGCAGGCCCTGAATCGTGACGACAACGTCTCTAAGCAACCCCTTCAGCCTCTTGACAGATCGATCAACAAACTGAAGGACTATCCTGCTCTGTCTAAGAGTGCCCAACTCGAAGCGATCGAGAAGGGCTGCCGGAAGTAGGTTGATCGACGATCTACTGTCTAATATAGTACGGTCGAACCTCTGCTCATTTATATGGCATCTGACATATGGGGCTCCTGAATCTGGCCTCTTGGCCGGCAGACGATTCTGGATCGCGAAACAAGTGGCTCTCGTCAGCACATGAATCTCTGAATGGTGGTTCCTCCTCTTCCTCCTGACTGTGGTCCTGTCTCTAAGTGAACGCTGAAGAAGAGGAATGTGCTGCAAAGCCTCCTGAAGAGTCAGCTGTATGTGAAACCGATCTATCATCTACTGGCTGAACTCTTCCTGCTACTTTTTTTATGTTCATTTTTCTTCCCTTTCCCCATCTGAAGGGCTCTAGGGAAGGGGATCGCAGGGTCCTTCTCAAATGAAGGACTAGGAGAGGGTCTAGACGGCTCGACGGCCAGATCCACACATACATCAAGCACCACAGTGGGACCAGAAGAACATAAACCCTTTCCTTTATCCACAATAGTGTTTCGAGATACATCAGTAATAGGAAAAACAACAGGAATCTCAGAAGAACTGGTGGCATCAGCACCACCATCGGCTGGTAGATGGGCGACCTCAGTACCGCGCTCTGTCCCGGCAACATGGGTGGCCTCAGTACCACCTCCTCCAACTGGTGAAACGACGGCCTCAGTACCGCCGGTGGAATCAGCATCCCTGGTGGCATCAGTACCACCGTCATCATCTCTAGCGGCCTCAGTACCGCTCTCCTCCTCGCCTGGCGCTCTGGATGTATCCTCAGGGTGTCGCTCAGACGAGTCGCCGCCTGCTGGCATCCTACCGCTCCTAAGTGTGACAAAGTCAGTATCAAAAAGATATGCAGACTTATCACCAAAAACATCACTCGGAGTGGCATACTCAGTACAAACTACCTTCTCAGACTTCCTCTTGAGGTTGTTCGGATTGGGCTCGATCTGGGCAGGGATGGCGACCTTCCCTCCCACAATGTCCCGCATCTCCTGGCAGAACTCATCCATCTCCCGTCGAAAAGTAGTCTGCTGATTTGTGAGAATGCGGGCTATGTCATCCAAGGCAGGGTTCTCATAGGTTGGTCCATGAGAACCTGACGGGTAGCCTCTCTGGTAATGAGGCTGCTGCTGCTGGTGCTGCTGTGGGTGAGAGGGGTAAGATTGTGGATGCTGCTGCTGATGAGGCTGCTCACGCCTCCAAGAGTATCCCTGCTGATGGGGACGAGGACCATACTGTGGTGACTGCTGTGGCTGGGTATATGTTGGGGGCTGCTGCTGGTGATCCCTCTGATGGCTATACTGGCCACCCTGTCCTGACGGCTGCTGCTGGGGCTGGGCACCTCTGGCCGCCCAACAGAATCCGGGATGGTCTCGTCGGATACCGGGCTGGGGGTAGTCGTACCAAATCCCGTTGACATCCATCAACGGCTCTGAATCGTAAGGGTCTGGCGGGAGTACTGCCAGAGGCTGATCTGGCTGGTATACCACCATCTGAGTGTCAGCGGATGGTGGTGCTTGATAGGTGAGCTGCGGCTGCTGGTACGGCTCCGCCTGTACAAGATGGACCTGTCTAGGCTGCTGGTGGGAGCTGGAGCACTGGGACGAGCTGCAGCTGCTACTCGGATCGCCTCGTGCCTGAAGACGAGGCTGTGAAGTCGTCTATGCCTCCTGGAGACACATGAGCTGTGTCTTCAGGTCACTCAGAGTCTATGCCATCTGCTCCATCTACGTAAGGCCCTGGCACTGCTTCTTCTCGATAATCTCCATCTGGTCCAGCTTCTCGCTGATGATCCCCATGTCTGCAGCTGTGGACTCGACCTGTGCTGCTGCTACCGCTGACGAACTGGATGGACCGGCGTCGACCCGTGCTATCTTCTGGTACTGCACGATCTGTGGCTGCTGAGGTCTGCCCTGTGTGTACAATCGGGTCTGGGACATCACCATATAGTTCTCGGCCATCTCCTCGTAAATGGCCCAGACCTGATCGTGATCCTTGGCGAAGTAAGACCCGCCACAAGAAGCGTTCACCAAGCCCTGAAGCTCTGGTGTCAGCCCGCTGAAAAAGCTCTAAACAAGGTTCGGCTTGGAAATGTCATGGTACGAGCATCTCTCAGTCAGCTCTCTGAACCTCTCCCATGCCTCGTGAAACTGCTCATTGGGGAGCATGGAGAAATTACTGATCAGGGCTCTAGCGGCGTTCGTCCGCCCGAGTGGATAGTACTTATGCAAGTACTCGGCGTGGAGCTGCTCCTAGGTGTAGACAAACTTCCCCAAGTGCTTCAGCCAGGTGGCTGCTTTGTCTGCTAAGGAGAAGGGGAAGGCAATCATCCGTATGGTATCCTGGTCCACCTGACGATCGTGGACAGTGCTGCAAATTATCTCGAACTCCTGAAGGTGGAGATGGGGCTCCTCAGTAGCCAGCCCATGAAACCGGGGAAGAAGCTGCAAGGTGTTTGGGGGGAACTTGAAGTCCCCCACGATAGCTGGAAGCACCACCCAATGCTGCGTCAAAGTCAATCCGGGGTTGTGTAACTCCCGCATCGGTCTCAGCGGTCCTGCTGCTCTTGCTACGGCTGCTGCTGCTGTGGCTGCTGTTGCGGCTGCTGCGGCTGCTGCCGCATCGTCGGGTCCTCCCCTTGGGCCATGCTCGCGGTCGGCTCTCATCCGCTCAAGCTCGCGCCTCATCTCTATCATGAATGCTCCATGATCCCTCAACTTCTGCTGAACTGAATCTAGTGAGGCGATCAGGGAGTAGTTGATCGCACCCTGGTCCAAGACGAATGTCTGATCTCCTCGGGGACCTCCAGTGCGATCATCACTGCTGTCGGCCATAGTCTCTGAAAAATCAAAACATCCAAACTCAGGTGTCGATAAATCATCTGTCTATCTCTCCTCTGGTACTGGTATCTCGGTCTCAGAAGAAGAAGGGGGCTCGAGGGGGAACAGGGCGGAATCGAACTCAGGTTCGGAGAGCGGGTATGAGCTCCCACGAACTGACCTAGATGAGTGGGCTGGAGTGCTAAAAAGCAGTGCAGTCAGAGGCTGCCTAAGAGACCTCCTGCCCATCATCGTGATCTGGCGAGTAGTGCGGATGGGATCTAGCAACAAAATATGATCACAAGCAAACCCCCGATTCACCAACGCAACGCGAGCTGAAGACCGTAAAGGCTCGGTCAATTATCTTGTCAATTTTATTTTGGTGATCAGTCAGGATAGCAGAGCGATTACGTGACCTGTTGGGTTACTTGATATTTTCTCAACCGATTGTTCCGTACAGAAATAGCCGATAATCAGTCGAGAAGAATATCGGAGGGCTTTACCTAGTGTGCGGGGTCACTCTCTCGCGCAAGCAAACCAGACAATGAGGGGTTGCTCTCTCCAAGATAAAATTTTTAAGTGAGGTGTCTTTTAGGGTCGATAATATTAGCAGTCCCAAATTTTATTGTTTTTCTTTTTAGATATTTTCATTAATCAAACAAATCGCCTAACGAATTTTTCGGTTCTCCTGGTTATTAAGTCCAAAACAAGAGGGAGAAGACGAAAAAGCCGATGCGCGATGAAATCAATGATGCATGCAAAGTAAGAAATGCGTACCTGACTCCAGCAGTCTACATGCAAGTTGATCCGCGCAGAATTGAAAGACAGAAAATAAACTACCTAAATGGTGCAGGCGGAAAACCGAGTCCCTAAACAACAGTGCTACTCGAAAGAACAACTAGCTGACCACCAGCCTCCAATCCAGAGAGTCCGGTCTAGACCCACCCCTCCTCTTCTCGACAAGTCGAGTTCAGCAGTAGCGCTTGACGAGGTAGGCTCGTGGCACGTAGGCTCGAAGGTAGTGAATCAACTATTTTATTAATCTTTTATTATAGGTCCAATTACCGAACTATAGGAACATGCAGATATATTAGGGTATTCAGATCCTAATTATTACGTCACAGTCAAGCAGAAAATCCTACAGCTAGGGGCTCGAAAATCCGTGAGAAATCGGAAAAAGCAGTAAAGGAAACAAAAATCGTGTAAAAAGCCGCGTAAAATCGAGGTGTCCCCCGAGCACACCGGTGCTCGGCGAAACAAACCCCGAGAGTCTAAGTGTCTAAAGTGAGTGTCATGTCCCTGTTTTATTACAATAATAGCTCAAGTAACTGCTGAAAAGTAAATCTAATCTAACCCTATTCTACGGCTAATCCCCGCGGTTAATCCGCGGCTCACGCACTCCTGCTTGCTCCTCGCGTCCTCCTATGGCTTTGTAGTGAAGAGAGCTGCCTCTGACTCCCGCGGTTGCTTCGGCTTCCGAAGAAAGCCGCCTCGGTCCTCAATCCCTTGCAAGAAAACAAACAGAGTGTCAGACCAGATTATTTGAACAATTACGCAAATAAATGATATATATATATATACACACACAAAATATGCATAAAAAGCCATGAAAAGAAAACCGCGGAAAAATCAACTATGACTACTAAGCCATGCTCCCTGGCAACAGCGACATTCTGATGACCGAAAAACAACCCAAGCAACTAAGGTAGATGAAAATATAGCTAATGTTGTTGCGACCTCAGTCGCTCAAGAAATCAATCAGATCAATCAAGAAAAATGTGAGAGCAGACCACCAAACAGAAGAATAAAAACAATCAACACAAAGATAGTGGCCCTGGCTATTAGATTAGTCTAGTATAAGCTGGGTCTGACTTAGGGAGCCCGAGATGGCCTTGTGGCCTTCGGAGTAGTCAACAAATAGAAACAATAAAAACAAATGATTTTTGGTGGATTTTTAATGTTTTTATATTTTTTTTGGATTTTTAAATAAAGAAGAAAATAGGAAAAACAAGGAAACAAACAAATACACACAATTATTTAACTATTCAAATAAGCTCAGAAAAATCAAACAAAAATATTTTTATGTTTTTTTACATTTTTTACTATTTTGGTCAATTTTTGGTAATTTTCTGATTTTTATATAATTTTCTAAAAATAAAACAAGACTGAAAATGCAAGACACTATCCAGTCAGGCTTGGAGGACCAATTTAAAAATAAAATGGTCCTAAAAGGCTTGGAGGTAATTTTATAAAAAAATATAAACAATGAAGAAAATTCAGGAAGAGAGTTTATTATTTTTGGAATTTTCTGTGATTTTGTAGAATTTTTATGAGTTTTTAAGATTTTTTCACTTTTTAGGGTTTTTATAAATCTACAAATGACTACAAATGGTCAGAAAATCAAACAAAGCAAAACAAACAATATCTAATTTTGTTGTAATTTTTAAAGGTGTTTTAATATTTTTTTGTGATTTTTAGAACTGGACAATAAGAAAAATGGATGTTTTCGAATTTTTAAAAATAACAAAAATACTCAGAAATGTCTCCAAAAATTAGAGAAAATTTTAAACCATGGCAGGAGCAACGTATCCAATTTTCATCAAATTTGGATAGTTTTTCTATTTTATTAAAATCAAACATAAAGACATAGTGCATAGGGACCTAAATGCAAGAAAACATATTTCCAGGGGCTGAAATGTAACAAATAAAAGAAGTAGAGGGGTCCTCGTGCAAATTCTCCAAAATCCCACGTGCGATGCACGTGTTCTGGGCATAGAAGGACGAAAATGTAAGAAAACTTACTTCCGAGGACTTAGTAGCAACACGTGCTACAAGTCCAAGGAAGAAGTTGCAAATAGCCCAGAATATTCAGCACATGTCAATTAAAACCACACACAAGGGTATAAGTGCAAATATCAAGAAAGATTTTTCATTAAATAATATATCAGGACTACAACCCAAATAATAGAAATATCCCAGAAAGTCACGTGACCATGCACGTGTTCCACGTAGACAGGGGTATAAATGCAAATAAAACAAGCATGAGGTCCTAAGTGCAAAATATCCAGAATAAAAACAACTAAACTAAATATTTACAGGACTAGAATGTAAATGACAAAGCAGGAGGGGCCTAGGAGTAAATTACCCCTTATTAAATGCCGATGGTCGGATACATGCCACGTGGAGATCTGACGGTGGAGAAGAGGCGCGGCTAAGCAAAGGACTCCTCGGCGCTAATCCAACGGCTGGGGACGCACCAGGTGGCTGATCAACGGTCGAGAGGTGATGGGTTCCCTTCGCTGGATGGAGGGCTGAGAGGAGGCCACGTGTAGATCCGACGGTGGCTGCTGGGCCTCCTCTTAGCCCTGATCGGACTGTCCGGGCATGATCTGGAGATGATGGGCGATCAGACGGTCGGGGAAGATGCTCGATGAACTCGACGTCGGCAAGTATCGTCGGGCTCGTGTGCGTATAGGAGAGCCCCTCGGAAGATGCTGAAGATCGGAGACGATGCGCCTGGGCCTCCCGCGTCTACAGAGCTCCTCCGATGACGCAACGGAGCTCCGGAGAGCTCAGGCGACACCGGCGGAGGTTGAGCTGCTGCTCCAGAATGACGAGCCCTCAGATGGACTCGCTTGGACCTGCAAAGCACGACAACAAGCTCCTGGGTCGAGGGCAAAGTGCCTCGACCCGGTTAGCGGTGGTGAAGGTGAACGGTGCGGCGGGGCGAACGAGCTCCGGCGGAGCGACGACGATGAAGCTCGATACCCAGTTCCTGTGCTTACTGGGGTGAATGGATGGGTGCAGAAGATGCGCGGGGGAAAGGCGAAGATGGTGGGCGATTCCGATGATCGAGATGTAGGCGAGGGTGGTCGGAATCAGAGGTCGTCGGCGACGGAGCGATTTGGGCGAAAAGCTAAATTAGAGAAATAGGAAAGGAAAGAGGGCTACCTACTGGATGAGATCGACTGGGGAAGAGCTGGGGAAGCTCCAGGTCCTAGCCTCGAGGTCCTAGATCGACTGGAAAGTATTACCACGTGTCTTTTGTAACCAGAGTGCGTTATATTATATCGGATAAGTTGTGAATTCAAAACGTAGTACTACTAAATTAGTAGCCTAAGAAATATCCGTTTAATACCACCATGATATCTAACCAGTTACAAAAAAATCTATCGACTTAGGATAAATATATGTTAGCAAAGCCTCTTTTGATTAGATGGTTAACATAATTTTTTTCCATACACTCAACTTAAGTAGAATCATCATATATGAACTAATCAACTTGAAAGTTCTAATGTTCCTCATCGGATTGCAATGGCCTCTACCATAACAATATAACGACCATGTGCAGACAACCATTGTGTTATTTCTTTTTGACGAATGTAACTTAATTATATTGATGAATCTCATTAAATGACTAAGTTTGTATGCAATCCATTAATTAGATATGTGGACACCAATTAACAAATGCTGAACGTATGTAAATAAAGAAGTGATTAACTTATTTTGTATAGTAAACCATCAACAAAAACTAATTACGCCGTACATATGATTTGATTAGATAAAAGAATATCCGACGCAGAAACTTCTCTGGCCTTAAGTATGAACGTGCAATATATTTCCAAATTCATTGTTCATGTGCATCTATTTCACAAAAATGCTCTTAACAAACCTAGCAAATATGCGTTAATGACCTTCTCCAAAGGGGATCTATATTACCTAGGACAAATCCTAGGGTTCAACATATACATTTGGATATCTTGTTCAAAATAAGTCATTGTGTATATGATAATCCTATGAAATCGGCGGATACCCTTAAAAATCGTAATCCTAACCGATACATATTTCGAATCCGAATCAAGCACCTCCAAGCTGTGGTTGCTTGATTGCGACTCCGTGCCCGTCATCAATCACCTCGCTCCCTCGATCCTTTGTCGTCGGCTCCTATGATGAATGACCATGGTAAGATCTCTCTCTCTCCCTCTCTCTCTCTCTCTAACTCTCTCCTCATCTCACTCTTTGTAATGGAAAAGAGCTGACGTGGGGAGAGGAATGGATTTTTTATGGACATCAATTGAAGGAATTAATGGAGCCATAATGCCCATTTAATTAGTATAAAAAAATATCTCCAATTGAAATTTCATTTTTGCTTCTCTTGATGGTAGATATTGGAGAATAAGGAAAATGAGTTAATGAATTAAAAGTGCATCCGTTACTGGGTGTAGCCGCAGGTGGGCTCGAGGGCAAGCAGTCGGGGGCAGAGGACGCGGGTGCATGCGCGACTGAGGGCACAACCGATGGGGCATCATACGATTCTAGGCGGGGTTGCTGGAGGGCAGCGCAGATGCGAGCATCTACTCGGCTACAGGTGGCCGCGGTGAGCTGGAGGTGGCGAAAGCCGGGCGTCGAGGCGACGGTTTAGTAGAAGGACGCAGGCTGGAGGAGCGGGGGGTCCTACTAGCTTTTGGTTTTTTTGTGAGATTTTGATTTTTTTGATTTTTTTGTTTCTTTGAAAAGAAAATCAATAATGAAGGTGAAATGGTGGATAGTGACGAGGGAACAAAGTGATGTGGTGATGTCAGATGAAGGGAATGAGTAGTAGATGTGGAAGATGGTATGTTTAAAATAATGAGTGTTGAACAACAACAATAAAAAATGAGTGTTAATTTAAAAAATGAGGATATGAAGATGGAAAACTTACCTGTTTGTTCATCGGATGATGGGGGCTACGGTGCGCAGCTTCCATCACGGCCTCAAGCATGTAGCGAAGAATGCGAGGCTGCATAGTGATGTGAAAGAGACTGCGACATGAAGTAGAACTCTGTGGATCTCACCAATGGACGATGAACTCGGAGACTTATTCTCGCTCAATGTCGAAAATGAGCTGTCACCTCAGAGTTTCAACATTGATGGAATTCTATGCTCTCTTGTTTAAGGAATTGGTGGATAAAATAGAATGAAGCGAGGAGAAGGGAATAAAAAGGAGAGAAGTTGGGTGGAGGTTGGAAGAGCGGTGGAAGATGAGGGGAGATTGGGAGTTGGTGGAAGGATAGTAAAAAATAAATTAAAATAAATAAATAGTTTTTAGAAAGTAATTAAAATAAAAATAATGAATGAATGAATGAATAATAAATATAATAAGTAAATAAATACATAATAATTAAAATAATAAATTATTAAAAAATAAAATAAAATTATGAAAATAATATAAGATGGGGTAACATGTGGCGGTTCATAGGGGTGTAAACGGACCGAACCTGAGCGAACCTATATTTTTTAGGTTCGGTTCGTTTATTTAATCGAGCCTAAAACTTGTGTTCATGTTCGGTTCGTTTATTTTCGAACCGAATCCGAATCGAACCTCTTTTTAAACGAATCCAACCTAAGCGGATATCGAATTTAAGAATTCTCTAGTAAGAGGGGGTGAAGAGAAGAGAAATGGAAATATATGCGTGTCTGCAATTACAATAAATATTCATTTAGTTTTTCTCTATCTAACTCATCTTCATATTTTAGAAAATAGACTAATAAGGATTCGTCTCTTTGAAAAAAATATAATTATAATATATTTTTATATATGCTCAGATGGAGATAAGGAATAAGAATAATGTCGAGATATCCGACAAGTAATTATACTTGTTCTGTTGATTTGAAGATAAAGAAGGAGAAAAATACTAGACACATAGATGATGGATGTTGTAACTGCGATGTGACTATTTATTTTTGGATAGTTTTTCCTGAGATAAAACCTATTTATCATGTAAATATTCAGTTATCTCTAGACAAATGTCACTTATCCTTAGACAAAATCCACTTATCTTAAAAACAAGATCCACTTCTACTGAAAATGATTTGTAAATATGTGTATGTTTATCGAGCTTTTAACGAATCGAATCTGAGCGAACCTGTGATTTTTATGTTCGGTTCATTTATTTAACCGAATGATGAATACCCATTCATCACTCTTTATTCTTATATTTTAGCTACAAAAACCTTTGCAAATGCATGTAGATATATGTAAATATAAATAATTACCAAAAGCATGCATTGTA
>JAZKJV010008288.1:600000-792439 GCA_037367405.1 Ottelia alismoides | reverse complement strand
TATACTTTATATATTTTCTATTTTATTACGTTAGCTTTATACAAACATGTTCTGAATGCATATTAATTTTCTGCTTCGTGAATTTCTCCGATGCCTACTGACCTTGCCGCGAAGCGCGGGTACGCTCCCTACTATTTGTATTATTTGCAGGTAAATTGACAGAGAAATAACTCCAATTACGGGGGAATTTAGGTCAGCATTATCAAGCATAGAGATATAAGCAGGAATAGGGGATGGTGGACAAGGATAATGGAATGGTTAGTGAAATCTACTTCTTGTTTGCCCATATTTCATTTGATTGTGATTGTTTTGACTAAATTGTGTAGTCCTTAATCAAATTAATAAACTGTGTGTCACTACATATGCTAAATAATATTTTTGTGTGCACATTTATGTTCCTTAATAACATTGGAATACAAAGAATCATGTAAGATCTAATTTCTACTTGTAACAAATAAACAATAGATCGACTTCATGTCATTTATCAAGATATTTCATATACGAGGCACCTGACTTCTGTGACATTTTCTGAAAAGAAAAAAAGCAGATAAACAGAAATCAAAGCTCTGCATTTTATAAATGACTAAATAAGGGATGCTTATTAATTTATTACCTGTTCATTACAAACCTTGTTGTTTTCTTTGAGAAAATTATATTTAGAGGATGGAATTGGTATAAATGTAGCAATCCTCTTAAGGGCATCATGCTTTTGGAATGAAATTACAACACAGCATTACCTTCAAACATAGATTATGCCACAAAAATTTAAACTAAATTTGGATATCATTTTGATGCCAATTAACTGTAGATACTTGCGACCCATTTATATAATCTGCGTACTTGCTAGAATGGGTCAGGTCGACCCCTGACGCATTAATGATGGGTAGGGACGGGTCATATGATCGAACAGGTTGGGTACTCGTCCCGTGAACACCATTACTTATTACCCTAAACAATCTCATCCTTCAGATTTTTGATAGACGGGGCAAGTACGAGAGATCTGATGTCATTCCGCTCACAATAGAAGATCTGAACCCAACATTTGTACCTGGAAGCGTAGTAGTGAGGATATCCGGTCATGTGGAACAGCAATGAACATCAATTTTCCTTCCTAACTTGGCCTTGATCAAAAGGATACACTTGCAATTTACTGTTTTCCTACCTTAAGTCCCAACCTCCTTTTTCTTAATAATCAAACTGACTTGTACCACACAACCTATTCCTTCTTTTTTTTCTGTCTATGGCAAGTGATTCACATACATGACCATCGAATATCAGCGTTTGAGGTAACCCAATTGAAATTTGTGGAAACCGAGTCGAACAGAATGAACATGTAACTGGATGTTCATCTTCAGCTTAAAAAGGCGTCAGTTGGCTGCGCCAGCTGATTCAATCTACAAGGAAAATGTTTTATTGCAAATCCAACATCACAAGGTATACTTATCTAGCTTACTAAAACATCAGGTCAGGGCAATTTTACTGGTTGGATAGACGCTTTCAGCTCCATTCTGTAAATGCTGCTGGACAGTCATCAGTAGGGACGCAAACGGATGCGGTTATATTCGTATTCGTTCGTATCCATATTCGTTTTAAAGAGGTTATGGATCTTGTTTTCCTAAGACAGACGAATACGAATACGAATACGAATATTGGAAACGAATTTTTTGCGGATACGAATACGAATCCTAACTTAACGAATACGAATACGAAAGTTAAAACGAATACGATTACGAATACGAATATTCGTTAATAAATGAATTATTTTATTTAAATTATTTAAAACATAGGGAGTAACTTAATAGGGTTTTCGGTTCTTGCCCCCTCCCACTCCCACCCGAGACACCGACGCCTCTTCTTCCTTGAGCCCGCAAGCCCCCTGCCGTCCTCCTCCAGCGCTCCTGCCGCCCTCCTCCACCATCCGCCCAGCACGCGCCGGCCCCCTGCGCCCCCCCTCCTTCCTCCTCCAGCCCGCGCCGCCCCCCTGCGGCCCCCCTCCTTCCTCCTCCGCCCCCGCCGCCCCCCTGCCATCGCCCTCCTTCCCCTCCGCCCCTTGAGCCCGCACGCCCCCCCGCCGCCCCCCTGCGGCCCCCCTCCATCCCCTCCGGCTAGACCAGCCCCTGCGGCCCCCCTCCATCCCCTCCGGCCAGACCAGCCCCTGCGGCCCCCTCCTTCCCCTCCGCCCAGCCGCACCCACCGCCTACCGCCCCCCTTGTGCCCAGCCTGCCTCCCTCACGACCTCCACGCCCCACCTCCCACCTCCAGCCGCTCTCCCTCGTCCTTCCTCGCAGCCGCAACCGCAACCATCCTCCCTCATCCTCCCTCATAGCCAGAGGCAAGCGCCTCCCTCGCCCTCCCTCGCAACCGCAACCAATCTGGTATAACATCTTATTCTTCTAATGTTCATTCAAGTCTACTATTTCTTATGTGATTGCACAAGAGGATCTCTTATATTATGGCATATAATGTAGATTTTATACAGCATATGCTGCTTGTTTGAAGCATGGAACGTGATTAAACAAAAGATGAAAGTTATGCGGAAGTCGTCACTAAATAATCTAGGTACACTTTTATTTATATTTTTATATTCATGCTAAAGTTAACATTCATTTGTATATTCGTATTCGTTCGTAAAAGATTCGTTTCGTGTTCGTATTCGTATTTTATGGATATGGATCTTGATTTTTTATATTCGTGTAACATTCGTATTCGTATTCGTATTCGTAAAATAATATGGATACGGTTATGGTATGACATGAATTCGCATTCGTATTCGTTCGTTTGCATCCCTGACTCATCAGCGTCCACAGGCACATGAATACTTTGCCAGCTCTGAACTATTCAACCGACGCCAACCAAAGTTCAAACTAAAGAAATTAACTAAAAATAGCTCTTGCATACCATCTTCAACACTATAGTTAATAAAACCTATCATTGTAAAGCATCTTGTACTATGTCAATAGCAGTAAGCATTGTATTTACATAATTGCTAAGTAGAAGTATCTCAGTGGACCAATCTGATATCGACCTCTATCAAGAATCCACACCATAAAAATTAAATTATTTGTACTCATTATCGAGCCAGATGCTATGTGTAGAAGCGGACCATTCGATTAATCCGCACACTGGAACTAAAATGGAATTAATGCGCATGCATATATTTTCGCTCCCTCCTTATTTCAGTGCTAGGAACAATCATTGTTACAGTGTTTAATGGGTTTGATACAACAATACTTGCTTTGCGAAATTTTTGTTTCATACAGTAGCAGGTTTCTTCAGGGGAGATCTCACCCTTCGGCAAACCAATAAAGTAAATGAACCTTGATTTAGGATGCAACACTACAAATTTGGCATAGATAAATATCACAAAGAATTTAGGATGTCCCTCACCACAGAGATGATTGCACTTTGAGAAGAACCGGTCATGCTTTCTAATAAGATACCATCAAGTCGAGCTTGAATCCCCTCAGGTGCTGAGCCCAATTCCTGCACCACTTCGATGCCCTTGTTTAGTCCCATAAAGCTAGAGAAGGCTCCTAGTAGGGACACCCTTGGTTTTATTATCTCCACCAGCTTGACCTGTTATGTGCAAAGAAGGTGAATAAGAGGTAAAGAAATCATCTTGCAGTAGTGCGCACACAACATGTAGATCTCATATATGCATATTGGCATCGAAGGAAGACTTTTAATTTTTTTGCAATAACAATATCAAAAATATCAGCATAAGTACCAGTTATTTAATAGACCTGGAACTCACTGCAAAAAGATATAATATTGTTGGAAGAAAAATAAGAGATGTTTATTTCTGAGAACCTTAGGCTCTCTTATATAGAGGAGAGACCTATGGGTAAATTACATAAGAAGGAAAAATAGAAATACAAATAAGCAAACAATACTTATAGAATATAGAAATACACAATATCTCGTCACTCCCCCTCAAGATGGAGCATAGATATCAATCATGCTCAGCTTGGACGAACACTTCTGTAATGGTCCTCTGAGTAATGGCTTGGTAAGGATATCTGTTGTTTGCTCCCCAGAACTAACATGAGAAGCGGAAATCAAACCCTTCTGAATCATATCTCTGGTATAGTGACAATCTACCTCGATATGTTTTGTTCCCTCATGGAACGCAGGATTATTTGCAATAAATAGAGCAGCCTGGTTATCACAATGTAACTCCAAGGGTAGAGGAACCTCTATATGCAAGTCAACTAAAACTGCTCAAACCCACATCATTTCTGTACTAGCTTGCGCCATAGACCTGTATTCGGATTCAGCACTTGATCTTGCTACAACTGTTTGTTTCTTGCTTTTCCAAGAAACAAGAGAACTGCCAACAAACACTGCGAAACCCGAAGTCGATTTTCTATCTTTAGGACAACCTGCATAGTCTGCGTCAGCGTATGCGGATACAGAGAGTTTCTCCTTTCTTGAAGAATAATCCTGCTCCTGGAGACGACTTTAGATACCTCAATATCATGTATACAACATCCATATGTACTTGTCGAGGCTGCTCCATGAACTGACTTACTCAGCTCACTGCAAAGGCGATATCCGGTCTGGTGATTGTAACATAAAGAAGTTTTCCCCCCATCTCTCTGTATCTTCTCTTGTCGACTTCATCTGTATCATCATCATATAACTTCATGCTAGGATCCATAGGGATAGTAGAAGGTCAACACCCAATCATGCCCGTCTCTGCAAGCATGTCTGTAACATACTTTCTTTGGGTCATCACAAGACCCTGTGCATTCCTAGCAAATTCCAACCCTAAGAAATACCTTAGGGTACCCAGGTCCTTAGTTACAAATGTACTGCCCAGAAAATCTTTTGCCATCTTGATTCCCTGCTCATCTTATCCTGTAATGATTATATCATCAACATAAACCAAGATACCAACTGTACCTCTGGATGTTCTCTGCACAAACAAGGAGTGATCTGCATTTGACCTCTTGAACCCCTGTCATTCAATCAGATCTGAAAGCTTTTGGAACCATGCCCTAGGGCTCTGTTTAAGGCCATATATTGCCTTATGGAGCCTGCAAACCTGTTGACACTCCCCCTCAGCAGCAAACCCCGGAGGCTGCTGCATATAGACCTCTTCCTGTAGGTCTCCATATAAAAATGCATTTTTAACATCAAGTTGGAATAAGGGCCAGTCACGTACCACAGCAACTGAAAGGAGAACACGTAAAGTGGAATGTCGAGCAACCGGGGATAACGCGTCCATGTAATATGTAGAGAGTATTAGAATTATTATATGCGTTATGTACTGTTTAGTATTTTCGTATTGTTCTCTGGACTACTCTGTACTTTACCCATTAGGTCTCTCCCTATATAAGAGAGGCCAGGGTTCTCTTAAATAATCAGTTGCCTATTTTCTCCCAACATGGTATCAGAGCCTAAACCCTAGGGCTCATCCCACCACCCGCCCCTACCACCCCCCGCGGCCCCTTCCTCCCGCCGCTGTCTCTCCTTCCGCCGCCGCCCCTCCAAAGGATATGGTATAATCCTCAAGCGCATCACGGAAGCGTGAGCGTCGTATCGAATACGACGAAGAACGACTAGTCGCACTAGTTGTTCTATGCAGCGGAAATTAAAATTTTTTTCATGCGACGAAACCACATGATCCAAGAACACTTCTCGGATCGTTTCGTCTAAACCACAAACAAGTAATAGGATTACTTCTTGAAGCGTGGTTGCGATCGAGTCTCTAAACGAAGAGACCTCCTGTCTCAAGTCCGATCCGACGAAGGAGACGCTTGCGAGCACGGGGATGAACCGCGTGCTTCTCGCAATCTATGTTGATGATCCAAGTGGTGGATCTCCTGATCTCGACATACGAGATCTGACGTCTTCTTCACGAGCGAGGCGCACCGAAGGAGACGGAGATCCACGAACAAACGATCGGGCAGCATAACGACGACGCTGCGGCGATAGAGAACCTCTCTAGGGCATCCATGGTGGACGGCCACATGAGAGGGAGAGGAAGAGTAGACGTGTAGAGAGAAAGAGAGAGATATGCTTCTCAAGCATTGTGTCTTGTGTCAAGAAGAGTAAAGGGGTGCCTCTCCTTTTATAACATTTTGGGATCCATGGATCTTAATCCATGGGACAACACAAATCTAATGGCTCTCATTGATTGTGTTTCTTTTAATGGTCAAGATTTGTGTTGGTAAAAACCAACAACAATTAATTTAATTTAGATTAAATGTATGTTGATAAATCAACACAATTTAATCACAAAATTAAATCATCAATACATGGAGACAATGGAAGAGAGAATGCCTCCTTCCATGTGGAGAGGGGGAACGACCACCCTTTCCTAATAGGAGTGGTGGCCATCCACCCTCCTCCTTTAGGAAGGTGGCTATTTTGTCTTCTATGTAATCTCCATGATTTGCAACAACTTTTGTTGCAAATTATTCTACAAAAATAATTCACAATTATTTTGTAGATATTGCAATCTTGCCATTGAAAAATTTGTGAATCATGTTCACAACCCAAAATAAATTGTAAATTACATTTTCAATTTTATGTTCAATGTGAATCCAATTCACATTAACATTTAATTAACAAATGTAAATGACAATCATCTCTCTCTTATATATTATAAATCATATTTATAATATATATGACTAATATGGATATTGCTATCCACATTATTCATATCCATGATAAATAAATCATATTTAATCATCTTGGATCTCTATTCTCTTGTGCCTAAATAATATGAATCACATTCACATTATTTACATCTTTGATAATTAAATCACATTTAATTATCTAAGACAACTCTCTTTATAATATGAATCAAATTCATATTAATCATGATAATTAAATCACATTTAATTATCCATTTTCTCAATGCTCGGATAAATATTATCAACAATGAAATTATCCTGAACCCTTTCAAGGATAATGCGCTTTCTCCGCGAATACTTGGAGATAAGGACAAGGCGATTGTATTGTTCCACGTATAGTGACTTGGATATTGAGATCATATCTCAAATCCAGATCGCGGGCCTCCCATAGATGCTTGATTAAATCAAGATCACAAATCTAATCTTCTCATTGCATCTGAATCATATTCAGATCAATGTCCAATAATTGGACCAAGATAAGATTACTTCTCTACTGAGAGGAGTCATTAAAATCCAGACCCGTTTCATCACTCCCTAGGAATGGAAGCGTCATGGTTATACAATCGTTTATGATCACATCACCCTCAGGTATTCCCAATACCTGTACATCCTGCATACTGGAAGACCCAGAATAAACCCGAAGTAATAGATCAATTTTACACTGTCTACTTCAGGGTTCTATCAGTAAGTTTCTCATTCGATCATTGGGAGTCGGTATCGATCATATACTTTCCAAAAGCATATATCATACCTAGGTCTTGATCATATACTTTCCAAAAGTATATATCAAACCAACAAATTCAGTCAAGCTTCCAAAGCGAGACGACCGTGCGCACGGAATTTGATTCTTCCCAATATCTCATGAATGAGCTCATGTCTTCCGATTCAGTAACTGAACCTGTATGATCCCTTTGAGAGATCGTATTATTCATATGCCCTTATATGCACACCAGCGCGCCCGTGTATAGACCTTGGTTAGGTCATCAACCTATTGGTCTGCCAAATGTACATACTCAAACATATAGTAACACATCTGTCTCCGGTCAGAGGATGCATGCTTGTATCATGACATCATACAATATAGGACTTTGGTTATCTCGATCTCGTTAAGTCAACTCTTTGACCTAACTAACCTGACACCTCCGAATCTCTATTCCTATGCAGAGGACCTGCATCAAGAGGTCGGTCAGATATCAACCTCTAGAGATAAGGATTGCCATCTCCTACTCAGGCTGGAGATCATCTCTTAACAGTCATTTGACGGTGCTTCATGAGTCCTCAATTTAACTCTTTAGATATTCATCCAAGCACCAGCCTCTATGATTCGATAGTTGAATCAACAACTGTATGATTATTAAGATGGCCATGGTACATAACCCTAATTGTACTAAGGGACCTATTATGCAAATTATTCATTCTTCATTCCAGATCAGGGAATGATATTTTGCAATAACATTTATTGCATAATGGCTCGCCGTGGGCTCGCATTTCCAACAATCTCCCACTAGCCCAAAGAGCCATTAATGGGCTAATCATTTAAACCCACACTCATGTGACAATCATAGGCTATTAAGAAAATAGCTTGGTAAGACGATCAGTCACTCTGTTCCCGCGAGACTATGCCAAGTCCTTTTACGGCACTTGCATATACCCAGTTACAATGCTCGCATCTAATACGAATGTTGCATCTTATGCAACCAATACTCAATCTTGTCAGTTATAGTTTCCTTGACACTATAGTTTAATAATCATCATAACCAGTATTTCCATAATCCTTATCAGAATACCTTTATTCCTGGAGATCACTATCTCTTAAGGTATCCACAATTAAGACCTTTTAGATCTTTATCTATCAAGTCTTAAGTTTTTGAAGATAAGACTTTGAGATCACTATCTCAAAAAATCTTGTCATTTATGAAGATTTTGTTATTACTGTAATCAAGTGTTTTATCTCCATAGTAGGTTAGCAACACTTTACTACTCCCACTGCATGGCAGATATCTGGCTTTTGTATACATCCAACATACACTCAGCTTCTCGTAACTAATGCACAAGTGCAAGTAGTTCTAGCATTCACTTCCTCAACTCTTTGAGGTGCTATCTCTTTAGATAGGTCAGTACCATATCTTAAGGGATGGAAGCCTTTCTTGGAATTTCCAAGAATGGAATATGTCCAAGGTGTACTACTATTGTGACAGTCACAATACCCTCTTCTTTTTGCTTCTGAACACCTTCAGAACTAAGATCTAAGAGGTATCGTTGATATCATATCTCAAGTTATGGAACAACCAGATTATAAAACACTTATTATTATCCTTATATCATTTTAAATGATTAGGATATCATCTACATTTAGCATGATGAACACAAAGGCACTCCCACTAAGCTTCGCATGGCTCATCAAGATTCCATCTGAAATCATAACATTTATAATTTCATCAAATCTTATGGTCCAACTTCAAGAAGCTTATTTGAGCACATAGATGGATTCCCTACCTTGCAAACCTTGCTTTCCTTAACCATGAAGCCCTGGGGCTACTTCATGTGAATATCCTCAGAGAGGTATTCATAGAGGAATGCAATATTGACTTACATCTTGAAGATGCAATAGTCAAGTTGTGTAGCTAAGGTTAGCAATATTCTAATGGTTTTAAGCGTGGTCACCGAAGAGTAAGTCTCATCGCAAACAATGTCTTCTCTTCCGGTGTGTAACTCATGGCTACGAACCGTGCTTTGAAGGTCTCTACCTTGTCATCAGGTTCCCTTTCTCTTGAAGATCCATTTACACCTTTATAGGTCTTACCCATATAGGTGGATCCTCGAGGGTCCATATACAACACTTGTATATGAAGTCTACTTCAGACTTTATTGCTAACACACATCTTTCCATGTTATGATCCTTAGGAATTTCATCACATGAAATCCGATCATTATCACATTTCTCTGACACATGGAATCCATCCTCAAACTCATTTGAAGAGGTATTAGTGTTTCATCTTTAATTGACCTTTTAGTTTCCAATTTCAGGAGCCTCATTATCTTCTCAAGATTAACTGAGTTCCTACACTTCATTTTCATCTTGATTCTCAAGAGTCTCAACCTCTAAGAATCACATTCTCAGAGATGAGATATTTTAAGAATCTCAAGGTCATAAAGTAGGTATCCAATACCATCCTTTATTTTCCTAATGAAGTAGTACTCTTTAATGCTCAATTCCAGCTTACTTGCATGGAATCCTGTTAAGGATATATATTGTAGTCTCTACTACACATATATACCTGGAAACTAAGGGATAATTATGCTAAAATTCATCATTGATAAGATCATGTCACACATGATCCAATTGTATCTCCCTATAACTCTATTGAGTTTAGATTTATCAGGAGGAGTGAGATAGGAATGATATTCCTTTCTCCATAAGGTATACAATGAATTCATATAATAGGTATTGATTACCTAGATTAGACCAAATTCATTTTCATCTTCCTTTAGACTTTGGTTCCAAACCAAAATTATGAACTCTTTGAACATTTCAAAGGTTTCTTTAGGTGAAGAGACGAAATCTCATATCATACATAATCATCAATAGATATCACATATCCATAATGTTTACTATGATATAGATGATCCGCATACATCAATATGTATGAGATCCTAAATACCTTGATATCTTACACCATTCGCAAAGAAGGGTGTATTGGATATTTTTCTTTTTGAATACAATATTCATAAGTATGTAAGTTTTGAAATTTTAGACATTATAAAGTTTCATCTCTTACTAGTCTATCGATCAAATCAATAGACAAATGTCCAAGGCTTGATGCTCGATCACTGTCAAATGATCTTCATCCTCCTATTGATCTTAAGGTTCAATTTCAGCATTTAGAGTTGTTAATGAACCATTCATTAATTTTCTAATTTAGTGGAGTCCACTAGATTTTTAGATTACTATCTAAAATATCTCCATCATAACTCTTTATGATAGATAAATTCCAGAATTCGTGTTTATCTCCAACATTTAGAAATAAACAGCAGTGTATTCTAATATCTGGATCATAGAGACATTCTCTATGACTAAGGGCTCCCACTGAAATTGAGAAGTCTATCAATTCAACAGAGATTGTTGCAACAATTGCATCAATATCCATGTAGAAGACTATAAATCTTAAGATCAAATTTTCCAGTCTTCTAAAACATTTGCAACCCATTGCAAGTGTTGTTAGAAGATTGAGATACAATTATAAAACTTTATCTTATTCAATAAGCAAGTTAATATCAATGATTTATGTTAGATTATTCTGATGCTCTATCCGAGTCCTTCTCTAAGGATTCTAGACAGACTTGATAGTCATACTATCAACACACCAACTTATTACAGTATTGGCATTTATTCAACTATTTGGATGTCATATGGAAGTCATAGAAGTAAAGTCAACTCTTTGACTTTCCTTCTTACTTGGGTCCAACCCATGCTTCCACTGCGCTCCCTTTATTTATAAATAACCATTGCTTAAGATTAAGGATCTCTTATATTAAATTCAAAAGAATTCAATGTAAGAGCATTTCTACATTTATACATGCTTCATTAATTCATACACTATGAATATTATGAAGCTTCATGAATGACAAGAGTACAGACAGTAGAATGATGACACTCATCGTATCTACATCCATCTAAATTCTTAAAACATAGGTTCAGGCAGGTACTCAAAAATTTGAATACATCATCTCTTATAGAGCTACCATTCTACATGATGCAGAGAACCATGTCACTCATGATTAAATGTGAAAGAGCACATATGTATGCCAGAATATCTTCATTGATTTTATAAGGATTATTTGACAATTGCAATCATCATCGACATGTCACTTCCAAAGTACATTCGATGAGAGATCAAGACTACAGAGACATACAAACCCTAGGGTTGTAGTCCTATTATCTATTTAATTGTCATTCCTCATTAGTATGAGGAGACTTGCATATTGCAACTACATACATTATGTGTCCAACTGCAAGCACAATATCTGGATCATGAGTTCAATCCATGATATTTTACTGGTTATCATTGAGTATAACATTGAGTGGGTTTAATGAAGGATTATCTGAAATAAGAAATTTGCATAAGTGTACATATTTATATATATACATATTTTACTTTGATTTAGGAATTTGTATATCAAAGTTGTCTTGCCTTGTCAACACTGAAGTTCATTCCCTTAATCACTTTTAATGTAAAAGATATACTTACCATTATATCTCAAGCAAGATCTGGGATCTCCTTCCTTATCTTTGTTGCATCCCAATAATATGAGAACCTACAACTCGGATAAAAAGAAGCGGGAACACATTCCGCCTTGCAAGTCCAACTTGCATCTCCCAATTCGATCTTTTACACCAGGGCCCACCACCCCTAAGACAATGTTGACCCGTCATTAATTGAACCAACCGTCAACAGGAATACAACTCGCTATGCGCAATCCAATATCACCCCCAATAATATGAGGATCCGATATTGGGGTCACTACTCATACGTCCTTACTCTTTCGAGAAGCGAAGAGCCCGATCCAGATGCGCTTGCATACAGGAGCTGTCACTTCGGACAGGTGTCTCCTACATACAATCCCTGGCGACGGAACCCTCCGCCTTGACGGGAGACCATGGATGTCATATGTGATCCTCCATATCATATTCAAATTTTTAATTAATCATTATGAATCATATTCATTACGATTAATTCTTCCAAGGGAATTGACAACTCTATTCATAATAGAGTGTTTTAATTTTAATTGGAATCCAATTAATCTAATCATATTAAATTAATGATCCAACTAATATCCAACAAACATTCTTAATTGTTACTTGAATTATGGTATTATCTCAAATACGTATTATTTCGAATTTTAATAATTAGAAATACATCATGATTTCTTAAGCATTATACAAACCCTACCCGCTGTCATGGCCAGTACCGACGAGAGTGGGACGGACCACATACGTTGCAACCCGCTACCCCAATGCTCTCCGACTAGACACCATATCCACCTCGGGAAAGCATAATGCAAAATAGATCACTTTGTACTTGAGATGATCATCGGTTCTTCAACCGAAATTATACCATATAATAATAATCAAAACAATTTTGATTAACATTATAATGAGATTTGCTAAACAAATCCCAAGTCCTATTCAAGCAACATGTTTGTTGGAATGTAGATCATGTAACCAATAAGTGATCTAGATCACATCTAATCAAATATTGGTTAAGGCAATGTCATTTAAGGAAATAAGTATCATCAAATATTTCTCAAATATTTATGCACAATTATTCCAGGAAATTAAACAATTTAATTTCACTAATTGATTAAATGACAATCACTAGGTTCTTGATTAGGAAAGTATTTTCAGCAGTGGCCCTCACTTACTAAAAATACCATATCTCAATCAATTTAAATCCAAATTAAGCAAAATAAGTTCCTAAAGTTTGCTAATTTGATTTACAACATAACTTAAGTGATTTGCACGCATTTCAAGGCGTCTCAAATCCGCAATTAACATCTTAATTACGTCATGATCCGCAGCCCCCGAAACAGTGGATACATGTTCACTAAAATGAGCATAACTTGAGAAAACGGAATCGAAATCACGCAAACTCAGATCCTACCGTTTCCTTATTTAATGGGGAACAAAATCTAATTATTATTTTTGTGTTTAAACAATTTAAACAATACCTAAACTAATCTCAAAACAGAGATGCGAAAATGAAATGCAAGAAAACTTTTGCAAGCCCTAATGAACCCAAGTCGTTCTCGGTTAATGGATCGTATCCAAAACCACCGACCTAAGGCTCTGATACCACTTGAAGGATATGGTATAATCCTCAAGCGCATCACGAAAGCGTGAGCGTCGTATCGAATACGACGAAGAACGACTAGTCGCACTAGTTGTTCTATGCAGCGGAAATTAAAATTTTTTCATGCGACGAAACCACATGATCCAAGAACACTTCTCGGATCGTTTTGTCTAAACCACAAACAAGTAATAGGATTACCTCTTGAAGCGTGGTTGCGATCGAGTCTCTAAACGAAGAGACCTCCTGTCTCAAGTCCGATCCGACGGAGGAGACGCTTGCGAGCGCGGGGATGAACCGCGTGCTTCTCGCAATCCATGTTGATGATCCAAGCGGTGGATCTCCTGATCTCGACACACGAGATCCGACGTCTTCTTCACGAGCGAGGTGCACCGAAGGAGACGGAGATCCACGAACAAACGATCGGGCAGCATAACGACGACGCTGCAGTGATGGAGAACCTTTCTAGGGCATCCATGGTGGACGACCACATGAGAGGGAGAGGAAGAGTAGTCGTGTAGAGAGAAAGAGAGAGATATGCTTCTCAAGCATTGTGTCTTGTGTCAAGAAGAGCAAAGGGGTGCCTCTCCTTTTATGACATTTTGGGATCATGGATCTCAATCCATGGGACAACACAAATCCAATGGCTCTCATTGATTGTGTTTCTTTTAATGGTCAAGATTTGTGTTGGTAAAAACCAACAACAATTAATTTAATTTAGATTAAATATATGTTGATAGATCAACACAATTTAATCACAAAATTAAATCATCAATACATGGAGACAATGGAAGAGAAAATGCCTCCTTCCAAATGGAGAGGGGGAACGACCACCCTTTCCTAATAGGAGTGGTGGCCGCCCACCCTCCTCCTTTAGGAAGGTGGCTATTTTGTCTTCTATGTAATCTCCATGATTTGCATCAACTTTTGAGATAAGGACAGGGCGATTGTATTGTTCCACGTATAGTGACTTGGATATTGAGATCATATCTCAAATCCAGATCGCGGGCCTCCCATAGATGCTTGATTAAATCAAGACCGCAAATCTAATCTTCTCATTGCATCTGAATCATATTCAGATCAATGTCCAATAATTGGACCAAGATAAGATTACTTCTCTACTGAGAGGAGTCACTAAAATCCAGACCCGTTTCATCACTCCCTAGGAATGGAAGCGTCATAGTTATACAATCGTTTATGATCACATCACTCTCAGGTATTCCTAATACCTGTACATCCTGCATACTGGAAGACCCAGAATAAACCCGATGTATTAGATCAATTTTACACTATCTACTTCAGGGTTCTATCAGTAAGTTTCTCATTCGATCATTGAGAGTCGGTATCGATCATATACTTTCCAAAAGCATATATCATACCTAGGTCTTGATCATATACTTTCCAAAAGTATATATCAAACCAACAAATTCAGTCAAGCTTCCAAAGCGAGACGACCGTGCGTACGGAATTTGATTCTTCTCAATATCTCATGAGTGAGCTCATGTCTTCCGATTCAGTAACTAAACCTGTATGATCCCTTTGAGAGATCGTATTACTCATATGCCCTTATATGCACACCAGCGCGCCGATGTATAGACCTTGGTTAGGTCATCAACCTATTGGTCTGCCAAATGTACATACTCAAACATATAGTAACACATCTGTCTCCGGTCAGAGGATGCATGCCTATATCGTGACAACATACGATATAGGACTTTGATTATCTTGATCTCGTTAAGTCAACTCTTTGACCTAACTAACCTGACACCTCCGAATCCCTATTCCTATGCAGAGGACCTGCATCAAGAGGTCGGTCAGATATCAGCCTTTAGAGATAAGGATTGCCATCTCCTACTCAGGCTGGAGATCATCTCTTAACAATCATTTAACGGTGCTTGATGAGTCTTCAATCTAACTCTTTAGATATTCATCCAAGCACCAGCCTCTATGATTCAATAGTTGAATCAACAACTGTATGATTATTAAGATGGCCATGGTACATAACCCTAATTGTACTAAGGGGCCTATTATGCCAATTATTCATTCTTCATTCCAGATTAGGGAATGATATTTTGCAATAACATTTATTGCATAATTGCTCGCTGTGGGCTCGCATTTCCAACACCCTCCTCTCCCCGACCCCTCCTCTCCACAGTCGGATCCGCCTCTAGGCGGTTGACAGCCCAGCTCCCACGCCTTGCCCTAGCCGTTGCCATGCCCTAGCCGTACCCTAGGCGGCTATCGCAGCCCGCTCGTCCTCCGGATTTATGGGTTTGGGTGCATAACGTCTACATACACACTCAAATCCTATGTAGTCTCTGTAGACATTTATCACTCAGTCTACAAATCCTAGTTCTTCTCCAATGGCGATATGTCAGAATCTAAGATGGATATGCCATCCATAGGCGCGTTCAAAGGTCCCACGCTAATAGTGAAGATGGATGGTTCAAACTACGAGCTCTGGGCGATGCATTTCATGAGCCTAATGAAGTAAAACGGTAAGAAGCACATTCTTATCGAGGATGAGCCAGCAGAGAAGACAGGGATTTATGCCTCGTGGGAGGCTGATGATTCGTATGCCAAGGTTTGGCTGTCAGGCACATTGTCGATGGAGATTGCCAATGATGTCCTCAATCAGCCCACTGCCAAGGCAATGTGAGATATTCTGGCTGCAGCATACTCACAAGTGAGGAATGAAACCAAGATGTTACAGCTTCAGCATGATATATTCACGATGAAGCTAAACAGCAGACCACTGCAATCCTTGTACACGTCCCTGAGAGGGATGTTTGAGAAACTCTACAGTACCATCCCACTCTCAGCAACCCCCGAGCAGCAAAAGACGTTTCGGAATGCCACCATGGTGGATGTTCTACTTGCAGCCCTAGATCCTGAGTACGAGGCTGCCCGCTCTCAGATTTTGGCAGATACAGTTATTCCTCCAATGGAGGATGTTTACCGGAGGCTCAGTCGCATTTCGGTGCCTTCCAGCTCATCTGTTCCACCCCCTTCGGCGATGGCGGTATCGCGTGGAAGAGGTGGTCAGTCTTCTGGTCGTGGACGTGGTCGTGGAGGTGGTAGGGATGGTCGCTTTCGTCACCCCTGTTCATACTGTCACCGCACATGCCACTCAGAGGATACATGCTACTCTAAGCATGGCTTTCCAGCATCAGTGAGGTTAGCTGATCATGTGTTGCCCCAGTCAGCATCCAATGCCGACAATCGTTTTGAGGAGCTCGTGGCACGTTTGCGTGATATTATGCCACAATCTGCTGCTGATTCTCCTGTTGGACCTTTTGATGTCGCTGCCTCTGCCAGTTCCTCGGCTATCGCCAATACCTCTGGTAGTGCTATTGCATTTACTACTTGTCATGATATATCAGATTGGATTATAGATTCTGGTGCTACACATCACATCTGCCGAGATCGAGAGAGACTTGAGTCCTACAGGGACATTTCCCATGGCCGTTCAGTACAGATCGCAGATGGTACTCATTCCCCCTTGTGGGACAGGGGGAGGTCTTCCTATCTCCTTCTATGCATCTACAGAATGTTTTACATGCTCCTCAGTTCTCCATGAATCTGTTGTCCATTAGTCAGATTACGAAGGATTTGCACTGTCGTGTTATATTTGACCCCTCTTCTCTTATTTTTCAGGACATACTAACGGGTAGGGTGATTGGTTGTGGCTCTGAGCAGAATGGTCTGTATCGCTTGGTCCGAAATTCTTATGCGGGTATCTCTTCTTATTCAGCCGGTCATGTTTCTCCGTACATCTGGCATCTTCGCTTTGGTCATCTCCCGCTACAGAAAATGCGACATCTTCTACCTCAGATCTCTCCCAGTTCTTCATTTCGCTGTGATGCGTGTCAGTTGGGAAAGCATCATAGGTCCAGCTTTCCTAGTCGTCAGAGTCGGAGCAGTAGCTCCCCGTTCGAGTTGTTGCATATTGATATTTGGGGTCCAAGTCGTGTTCCTGATCATCAGGGACACAAGTTCTATCTGGTTGTAGTGGATGATTTCTCTCGTGTATCTTGGGTCTTTCTTTTGAAGAATAAATCTGAAGCAGGAGATGTGATTAAAAATTTGATTAATGAAGTGTAGAATGTTTTTTCCTCTAATGTCAAATATGTTCGTACAGATAATGCCCTCGAATTCTGTACAAGGTCTATTTCGCAGTTTCTCTCCTCAAAGGGCATCATTCATCAAACTACTTGTCCTTACACATCTCAACAGAATGGAGTGGCAGAAAGAAAGCACCGTCATCTTCTTGACATTACACGAACCCTTCTTATTCAGAGTTGTGCTCCTATATCGTTCTGGGGGGACGCTGTCCTAACGGCTTGTTACCTAGTCAATCATATGCCATCTTCTGTCCTAGGTGAGAAAATTCCTATGTCTATTATTTTTCCTGATAAGGAATTATTCTCACTTACTCGTGTCTTCGGTACTGTTGCCTTTGTTCATCTTCTCACTCCAGGACTTGGCAAACTCTCTCCTAGAGCGGTCAAGTGTGTCTTCGTTGGTTATTCTCGGACTCAGAAGGGCTATCGCTGTTACGACCCCATAAACAAGAAATACTTTGTCAGTGCTGATGTCACGTTCTTTGAATCTGTTATATATTTATCTCCTGCAGGTAACAGGTTTGGACCATCCACTACCAATAACGATGTCTATATTCCTCCTCCTACGTGGGGTTCACCTGAGTCTACTCCAGTACCATTTACTACGTCATCTTCACCACCATCACCTCTGCCACCACCACCTCCATAACCTCCCATTCCACCTTTACCAAAATTCTATACGCGTCGGTCAGGTCCTGTTCAGGCTACACGTCCGACATCCAGCACGCCTCAGGTATGTGTTGATGACATTCCTACTGACGGGTCAGATATGGTACATGTGCAGGATTCTTTACTGCAGGAGGACACGACACCATCCAGTTCAGTGGATGATGACCTAGATGTTCCTATTGCTATTCGGAAGCAGAGGAGGACGTGTGCTTCTTATCCCCTTGCTTATAATGTATCTTTTCATCGCCTCACAGGCGATTTCCAGAGATTTGCAGCAGCTTTGTCATCCGTGGACATACCACGGACCTATCAGGATGCGTTGAAGGTTGATGTCTGGCGATTGGCTATGGAAGACGAGATGCGGGCCTTACAGTCTCGTGGCACATGGAGCTTGGTTAATGCTCCTCCTGATGCATCAATTGTTAGCTGTAAATGGGTATTTACAGTGAAATACCACGCAGATGGCAGTCTAGATCGTTACAAGGCTCGGTTGGTAGCTCGAGGCCTCACACAGACGTATGGTGTGGACTATATGGATACATTCTCTCCGGTGGCTCGTCATTCTACACTTCGCATACTACTATCTGTTGCAGTGGTACGTGATTGGACTGTATCTCAACTTGATGTCAAGAATGCTTTCTTGTATGGAGATCTGCAGGAGGAAGTCTACATGCAACAACCACCATGGTTTACTGCTGAGGGGGAGAAACATAAGGTGTGTAGACTTCACAAGGCAATTTATGGCCTTAAACAGAGCCCAAGGGCGTGATTCCAGAAACTTTCTCATTTGATTGAAAGACAGGGGTTCAAGAGATCGAATGCAGATCATTCACTGTTTGTTCAGAAGTCCTCTATAGGTACGGTTGTCATCATGGTCTATGTTGATGATATTATGGTTACAGGAGATGATGTTCAGGGAATAGAGAGGGCAAAAGCGTTCCTAGGCCGTCAGTTTGTCACGAAGGACCTTGGAACCCTAAGATATTTTCTGGGGCTGGAATTTGCCAGGAATGTACAGGGTCTAGTGATGACCCAAAGGAAGTATGTTACAGATTTCTTGACCGAAACAGGCATGGCTGGATGCAGACCATCGAGTATTCCCATGAATCCGAGCATGAAGCTGTATGATGATGACACTGCGGAAGTAGACAAGCGGAGATATAGAGAAATGGTGGGTAAGCTCCTTTATATTACCATAACTCGACCTGATATTGTCTTTGCAGTAAATCGGGTGAGTCAATTTATGGAGCAACCAAGGCAAGTTCATATGGACGCCATATACATGATACTGAGGTATCTAAAGTCTTCTCCAGGTTCAGGGTTGCTATTCCGAAAGGGCACAGATCTATCTATTTCAGCATGCACAAATGCCAATTATGCAGGTTGCCCTAAGGATAGAAAGTCAACCTCATGATTTTCCATTTTTGTTGGGAGCTCGTTGGTATCTTGGAAAAGCAAGAAGCAAACCGTTGTGGCAAGGTCCAGTGCAGAATCTGAATATAGGGCCATGGCGCAAGCAAGCACGGAAATGATGTGGGTTCGATCTGTGCTAGAGGATCTACATGTAGCCGTACATGTACCTATGCAACTTCTGTGTGACAATCAGGCAGCTTTGTTTATTGCCAACAATCCAGCATTCCATGAGAGAACCAAGCATATTGAAGTTGACTGCCACTACACTAAGGACTTGATCCAGAGAGGCTTGATTTCTACATCTCATGTGAGCTCAGGGGATCAGACTGCTGATATATTCACCAAGCCGTTGCTCAGAGGACCCTTCCAGAGATGCTCTTCCAAGCTGAGCATGATTGACATCTATGCTCCACCTTGAGGGGAAGTGTAGAGAGTATTAGTATTATTATATGCGTTATGTATTGTTTAGTATTTTCGTATTGTTCTCTGGACTACTCTGTACTTTATCCATTAGGTCTCTCCCTATAAGAGAGGCCAGGGTTCTCTTGAATAATCAGTTGCTTATTTTCTCCCAACATAATCAATTCCATAGGTCTGCGTAAAACCACGTGCGACCAACCTTGCTTTGTAACGATCAAGGCTCCCATCTGCATGGTGTTTAACAGTAAACACCCATTTGCAACTGACAACAAACGCTCCAGGAGGTAGAGAAACTAGACTCCAGGTACCACGGGATTGCAAAGTGGCCATTTCCTCTTCCATAGAAAGACGCCATCTGCTATCCCTCAATGCATCTTGGTAAGTCCGTGGAATTTCCACGGCAGATAGAGCAACTGCAAATTTCTGGAAGTCCCTTGTAAAACGATGAAAGGAAACCTGAGAAGCAACCGGATAGGTCGCACAAGTACGCCTCTGCTTCCTAACGGCGATAGGTACGTCTAGGTCGTCAGGAGCCTCATCATGCACTGATCCCTGTATAGAAACATCTCCTGTGAGGCCCGCTCTCGCGGATCGGAATACCCGTTTACATATCACCCGTAGTATCACGTTTGTTAAAGATCACATTAGAGTACTGAAAATTTTGGGAAAATTTTTTTATACGGATGACATTCACGTTAACTAACAGGCCACAGAACTATAACATGTCACACTTATATTGCATAAATTTCCATATCAGTTTATATGTAACAACAAAAATTGCATTATATACATGTATCCCAATTTTATCAGAAGAGAAATAAAAGCATAAATATCTTGAACAAACTATAACATACATACCTGATATGTTTTACTGCAGAAACTGACATTCGACTCTCCTAATACAATGGTGCAGGTATTTTTCCTGCAATCCATGGAATAGGGAGAAAAGAACATCAACAATTGTTGAGTAAATCTTAATTAATTAAAATAACAGGAAATTTAGTGGTTCCAAAAGAAAGCAAGTAATTTGGCCCTGACAGTTAAAATTTAAAGCTACTTGCAATGAAACAGGCTTTCAAGTTGTTTGGTATGTAAAACCCCAGTCTACTCATCCTACACTAATTACCCACATAATCATTTATATATAAATATCATGAGGTCCATATTTGAATCATTACCTTTCTATTAATTATAATATAAGTTTGGTTGGTCTTGAAAATGTGATAGATGAAACTCTGATATGATCATTATCTCTATTAAATGCTTATAATGATTTTAAGAATCTTGTGTATTGATCATAGTAAGGGTATATAATGGATATAGGGTTTTGATTCTTTTCTTGTTGATTTTCTCAAGCCTAGTAGATAGTCTGATAAGGATGATTTCCATGATATGATCTTTTCTCTTTGCCAGGAATTATTGGCAGAAAAGTAATTAGTTCAACGTAAACCAACTCAACTGAAATTCAACTTTAGCCAACTCAATTGTGACTCAATCCAATCTCAAATGTATCCTTTTCAGATTCAACTGTAACTGATTCAGATGTAGCCATAGAGGATTCAGATGTATATATGGATGATTCGGATGTAGCATCGCCAAGTCTGCTGGCGAAAAATAAACAAAACTCAAGCGGTGAGGTAGCCTACAAAAGAGGCTCTTCCGTCTCGCCCTCTAATTGGAAGGGCGGTCCAATAGAGGGATAGGTCTACTCCAAAACTACGCCACTGAGACGGGTGAGAGAGACTCTCTAGAAAAGTCGCTCTAAAAGAAAACCGGCCCGACCGGTACGGGCTAACGAGCTCGAAAAACTAAAACCAAGGGTCCTCCAGCCTAGGTACCCTAAAGAACAAGGGTCAGCGGAACCGGTCTTTAAAAGAAAACCTGTGGATCCCAGAGAGGCGTAAAAACTGCGAGCGCTCGCGAAAAACCGAGAAAGAGACTGGGATCCTAGACCCGCGCATCAAGCGGCTGCTGCCCTAACTGGGCTTCCTATCTCCCGCCCAGTTGAGGGTCACCGCGCCCTCGCACAGTCAGGTGTAAAGGTCACCATGACTGGCATTCATAATTATAATTCAACACTGATTCATCATCACTAGCACAATTCCTCATCCTTTCTTGATCTTTTCTTTGATTGACCGTACAGATTTAGGCATTTCGTCTTTAGTGTTATCAATATTGATCTAAGGTTAGTAGGGTATACTTAAAGGATTAATTTATGAAGATGATGGATCTCCGTGATCATATGTTCATCACTTCTAAAGTTTCAAGGTCATCACATATTCATTAGATCTGGATCTAAGTTTGATTAGATATCGAGATTCTATCTTTCTTATTTAACACCTAATTTAGTGGAGCACTTCTTGGTTTGTATAATAATCATTACAAGTTACAGAAGAATATAAAACTAAAAAAAACTCTAGGTTACCCCGTCAGAATTCTCATACTCAAATTAGCTTAATCAAAAGCATGATCAGATGGTTATCCTAAATATAAAGGTTAAATAGGTTTAAAAGAAATATACATCCAATTTTTTTAAAAATCAATATATCGAGCATATACATATGTCAACAATTCTTCAACTAAATGTCATTTAAGTTTGTATGCTCACAGATGATATAGGATGCCCTTATAGAATCAAGACTGTTATCCTTCTTAAAAGATCCTAGTTTCTTAGAAAACTTGTTAGAATTTCACAAAATCTTTAATAGTTGATGATAGTATGAGATGCATTTTTGCATTCAAAACTAAGTGATAATTTAAGAATGTAGAACCCAGATAACCAGTGCCTAAAGGTTGTATACAAACATAAGACAATCAGAGAACCAATTCTTACATAGAAATGTCACTGTGAAAGTGGAGAGTGCTCAATTTTAGGAAAAGATTTTTTTTATATCATGTTAATAATCCAATAAAACAGATTCATATAACACATGATTTATAATTTCTAACTTAATAACACCATTTTTATAAAAGAATTCAAAATCATGCATGATCACTAAAGTCTAAACAAATGGGATATTAACTAAGTATCCAGGAGATCACCAACAGGAATGTATTTGTGAGAATCACAATGTGATGATCTTATTAGATGTTGAACAATTATTGCGACGAGCCGAAGAGGATAGTGGTTATCTCATATGGAGGAAAAACTGTGAAGTTATCTCAGTAAGCTGGATATAAGAAGAGAACAATAGCTATCTTAAATTTAATAATGATAAAATCTTCATGGTTATCTCACATCATGTAGGAATGTTTAGGAATGGCTGAAGTTTGTACAAAATGAGATGAAGGCCCTTGAGGAAGATGACCATCAAAGTACTCATGCCACCCTCCAACAAAATAAAACCAAAAGTTCATTTTTTTTACTATTTATATATATATATATATATGCAAGGATTAGGCTACACCTAATACAACATGAACAACCTTTACGATACTGTTTTCCTCTTCATACAAGATCGAAAGTTCAACATTTTTAGAAGAAATGTATATATGAAAGGATTAAGGGAAAAGCCCAATCAAGCAAGATGAAGATCAATATCCTTTTTGCTATCCAAAGACCTCACTTCAAAAGTCTAAACACTGTGATGCTTAAAATTTTGATGATCTCCATCTAAACTTTGTATTCTTATTCAACTTAGGAGACAAATTATTAAGCTGAATTATGCATGGAAGGCAGCAAGAGGGGGTTTTAGATTGTACCTCTTGAAATCTCTCAAATTTGTAGATTTAATTGCATGCAGTAGCAGCCCTAAATGATTTGTTGTTCTCGGAGAGATGCTGGAAATAGCCTCTTGCAGCTTCAAGAGTTTAAGGAGGAGCAGTTGCAGCTCTTCCTTACTTGGACAACCCACCTACTGCTAATAATAGCAGAAATTCCAGCAAGTTGTTGACAGTAAAAGAGGGGAAAAATTTGAGTTTCTCTTGTGGTGTTTCTTGTAAATTTGGAAAAGAAGAAGGAACTAAAGAAGAGAGGGGAGGGGAACAGATTGTACCCTTAGATCTTAAATTTGAAGATAAAAAAAAACAACATGCAGTGACTTTAAAAGTAAGGAGAAGCGGCTTGGATCAAATGCTTGGATTCAAACATGCAGTAGCTTCAACTGGGGCCAACAACAACATCAAATGGAGATGATTCCAGCAGCTTCCAAGGCAAGAAGAGCTGCTCCAGTTGCAGCCGCACATCAGTAGCAAGTGCTGCTGCTTGCAACAGCTCAACAGACGGGGAAGGGCAGCTGCTTGGGCAGAAATTTGAGCATGAAAGAAGGTTGGGAGGGTCTCCTTCGGCAGGGGATTAGGAGAACAGTTGGGGAGAAATAAATGGGAAGAGGGTGGTGTTATAAATAAGGGAGTAAGGGCTGTATGGGTTTGACAAGTGGGGGAAATCTGAATGCCAAGTGGAAGAAGAGGGCTAACTGCTGTGCTGGAATAATTTGCACTAAAAATATTTTTTTTTACTTTAACTCTCACATCTCTATAAAACCGAAGTCGACCGTATTTGCACCTCGAGTGTCGGATTTTGGTGTACAATAGCTCGTTTTGACCGTCTCTGAATGACGATCAAAATGAGTATAATATTACTATACTTCGGATCGAAGACGAAGCTCCGAAATTTCCGAGATACGGTATTGGTTTATGGCTAAATTTTGCGGTTTTAAAATATCAAACGACCTCCGATCGACGAACGGTCGATTTCGTTGGTCTTATTTTGTCGAATCGGATTTTTGGGTGGTCTCGGTGTGTTTCGCGGTTTTCGAATTTTTGTCGCGGTTTTTTCGGGCACGCATTACGATGTGATCGATTTTTGATCGATTTTGCCCGAACGACTTTCGATTCACGATCAATTGATCGATTTATGTTATTTAATGTTGATTATTGACTTTATTGAGTTATACGGACCCTAATCGGGCCGAGTTCGGGTTTTTGCAGATACGGATGTTATATCTCCAGAGCCATCGTTAGAAACCATGTTATCAGGACAAACTTGGGGCATGCTAGTTGATTGGCAATGACCATGAGCAGAAGATGGACGACGGGTATAGAATTTTGGTAATGGTGGAACCACGGTCACATGCATCAGAGGTGGCGGAGGTGATGGTGGTGGTGGAGGTGGTGGTGGAGATGGTGGATGTATGACAGGTACCGGAGATAACTGACTTGTAGGTAGAGGTGACATGTAGACCTTAGTGTCAGATTCGGGAGTGGTCATTCTGTCACCTGTAGAAGAGAAAAACATCACAGATTCGAAGAATGTGACATCAACACTAACAACATATTTTCCACGAACAAGATCAAAGCAACGATAACCCTTCTGAGTTCTTGGGTACCCTACAAATACGCATTTGATAGCCCTGGGAGAGAGCTTATCAAGATCTGGAGCCGACTGGTGGACAAACGCGACATAGCCAAAAACACGGGGCGTAAGAGAGAACAACTCCTTCTCAGGAAAGGCTATAGCGAAAGGAGTTTTCTCACCCAAGACAGACGAGGGCATGCGGTTGACTAGATAACAAGCTGTGAGGACTGCATCACCCCAAAAAGAATGTGGAGCACAACTTTGAATAAGTAGGGTCCGAGTAATATCCAATAGATGACGATGTTTCCGCTCTGCAACACCATTTTGTTGTGAAGTGTAAGCACATGATGTTTGATGAATTATACCACGGGAGGAAAGGAACAAGGAAAGAGTACGAGTACAAAACTCCTTAGCATTGTCAGAGCGCACAATTTTCACAGTAGAAGAGAAAACATTTTGAACTTCATTGATGAACGTTTGGATCATATTTCCTGCTTCAGATTTATTCTGTAACAAATACACCCAAGATAAGCGAGAAAAATCATCAACTGCAACAAGATAAAACCTGTGTCCCTGATGATCAGGTACACGACTGGGACCCCAAATATCAATATAGACTAACTCAAAAAGAGAGCTACTGCTCCGACTTAGACGACTCAGGAAAGTGGACCTATGATGCTTTCCCAACTGACACGACTCGCACTGGAATGATGTCCTTGGAGAAATATGTGGCAGTACACGACTCATCTTCTGAAGAGGTAGATGACCAAAACGGAGATGCCAGGTGTATGGAGAGTTTGATCCTGTAGAGTGAAGAGATGCGCTGACATAGGGAGTACGGACCAGATGATAGAGTCCATTCTGCTCACAACCACCCCCAATCACTTTGCTCGTGAGTATGTCCTGAAAAACAAGAGACGATGGATCAAAAATGGCTCGACACAAATCCTTTGTAATCTTGCTAATGGACAGCAAATTCATAGAGAAATCAGGAGACTATAACACATTCTGTATTCTCATGGAGGGCGTTAAGGTAATTTCCCCCTGTCCTGTAATCGAAGAATGTGTCCCATTAGCTATCACTACAGTCCGCCCTGGAGGAACCTCTCTATATGCAGTAAGCTGCTCTTTGTCCCCACATAGATGATGTGTCTCTCCAGAGTCCATAATCCATTCTGTAAGCATAGAGCCATCACAAGAGGTGAGAGCATAAGAACTACCTGACGTACTGGCAGAAACAAAGGCTGCTACATCTGGTTGGCCGCCTAGAGCTGGGTCAGGAGGCATAACGTTCCTCAGTCTGGCAACGAGATCATCGAAACGCTGGTCCAACAAAGAAGGTGCCGATGACTCAACTTGTGCTGCTACTCGGGCCGAAGCTGGAAACCCATGCTTAGAGTAGCATGTATCCTCAGAATGTCCAGGGCGATGACAGTACATGCAGGACTGACGGATCCGACCCCCACAGCCACGGGGACCACGTCCACGAAAGGTAGATGAGCCACCTCGTCCTCTGGAAGCAGCCATCGCCGAAGGTGTCTGAGTAGTAGTAGAGCTTGGGACGGTGATTCGACTAAGTCGACGGAAAGCTTCCGCCATGGGAGGAATAGTGGCGTCAGCCAGAACCTGAGAGCGGGCAACATCGTACTCTGGATCAAGTGCAGCCAGAAATACACCCACCATGGTAGCATTCCTGTATGTCTTTTGCTGCTCGGGAGTAGCCGTCAAAGGCATAAAGCTATGTAGCTTCTCAAACATTCCTCGCAGAGATGTACACAGTGAGTGGAAAGGACGTCCACATCGCCTTTGCTGTGGGCTGATGCAGTACGTCGTTGGCGATCTCTATCATCAACGTCCCAGATAACCAGACTTTGGCATACGCGTCGTCCGCCTCCCATGTGGCGTGAATCCCTGTTTTCTCCGTTGGCTCATCATCGGTAAGAATATGTTCCTTACCATTGGACTTCATGAGACTCATGAACTGCATAGCCCAGAGCTCATAGTTCGTCCCGTCCATCTTGACAATCGGTGCCGGACCTCTGAAGGCACCTGTGGCGGATACGTCGACTTTGTTTTCTGACATGATGCCGAATGAAGATCACAGGGTATGTAGACTAAGAGAGATTTTGTCTACAATGACATATGGGGCTTTGATTGCATAAGTAGACCTATGCAATCAAATCCATAATCCGAGATGTGCGAAGAAGATGAAGGTCAACAACGGAGACCGACGACCCTTGAAGCCGGCGGCCTAGGCGTTCTTCAAAGGCTCCACGGCCTAGGCGAGAGACCACCTAGGGCTGGGCGGTGGTAACGGTATGCCGCCAAGAACTGGGCGGGGCTGTGGTGCCCCCTGGCGGCGGTTGCGAGATGCCCACGAAGGCTGGGCAGTGCAGGCGGGGTTCCGCCAAGGGCTGGGCGAGGCGGCGAGAGGGGGAAGGCCTTGGCGGCAGCCGACGAGGGGCCGGGGTGACCTCGGCAGCGCGGGTGGAGAAAGAGGGGAGGGGCGGGTGGGGAACTAGGGTTAGGGTATAGGAGCTACGGTCTAGGACCGACGCTCTGATACCATGTTGGAAGAAAAATAAGAGATGTTTATTTCTGAGAACCCTAGGCTCTCTTATATAGAGGAGAGACCTATGGGTAAATTACATAAGAAGGAAAAACAGAAATACAAATAAGCAAACGATACTTATAGAATATAGAAATATACAATATCTCGACAAATATTCAGTTAACATGCTTCCATGCGATTGTCGTCCTCGCCCGTTGCCGTCGATGACCATTGCCGTTATGATTTTGCCATTGCTACTACCATGATGCCGAGCCCTATCCCGAGCGATGATCAATATTCTGAGGGGACTAATGACAGGAGAGCAGGGAAGAGATACATGCATAGGAACATGTCCAGGTCTTCACGATCTGAGGCGCAATCGTGCTCGACCTTAAAGAATACCATTGCAGAGGCCGCGGGGGTGGCCCACATTCAGGGGAGGCGCGAAGGTCCCAAATGAGAATTCTATCTAGGAACGTGCGGGGGCTCGGGGACCCGAGCAAGCGGAGGACGCTGGGGTCGAGCTGCGACGTCATTTTGCTGCAAGAAACGGAGCTTCAATCCACCACGGATGATCTGTGGAGGTCTTTTGGTGCGGGTGGCATCGATCAGTACAGAGTGGTGGATGCGGTGGGCACTTCTGGTGGGATGCTGGTGGCGTGGAGGTCCTCAACGTTGGCCTTCAACTCGATTATTCGCGGGAGGCATGTCCTATCGGTCCTATTCGTGTGTACGGATTCCTCTATGCCATTGGCTATCTCATGTGTTTACGGACCCTGTTGTCATGTGCTATGTAGAGAGGTATGGGAGGATCTTCTCGAGGCGGGAAGGACGTTCAAGGATGTCCCTTGGCTCATTGGGGGGGGGGGGACTTCAATGTTACTTTACGAACTTCCGACAGGCCCGGGAACAGGGGGCAGGACACGGGGTCGGTCGATTTTGCCGACACTATTGATTCCTTGGGCCTTGAGGTTCTGGATGCGGAAATGTCACCTACACTTGGAGAAGCTCCAACTCGCGCTCCCGCATCGATCGTTTTTTGGCATCGCCTGAGCTCCTAGATTCCTTCGCAATATCCTTTGTGGGGGCCAGGCCGCAAACTTTATCCGATCACGTGCCAATTGTATGTGTTGACGCATATAAGATAATTGTATCTCTTTGTTATTTTATTTTCTTGTTATTCTCTTTATGTAATTTACCCATAGGCTACTCTCCTATATAAGAGAGTCTAGGGCTATGGAATAGAACATCTCATTCACGTTTCCCAACATGGTATCAGAGCGACGGTCCTAGACCGGAGTTCTCGAAACCCTAACCCTAACCCACCCCACCCGGCGGCCTCTCTTCTCTCTCTCTCTCTCTCTCTACTCGGCGCCGCCCACCTCAGCCGATCGGCGGTCTTCTCCGACCTGCAGTGCCCCTGCGCACATCGCCCGCGCCTTGCGCCTTGCGCATAGCGCATCTCGCGCCTAGCGCGCCTCTCGCGCTTAGCGCGCCTCTCGCGCTTAGCGCGCCTCGCGCCTCTGCGCGCTGTGCGACAGCGTGCGCCAGTGCACGCGATAGCGCCTGCGCCAACCCCGACGCCTGCCTGATCTTCTGTGCACCTCCAGTTGCGTGCGCGCGTGCTCCTTGCACGTGCCTACGTGCCCTAAGCCCCAAACCCTAGGGCACACACACATCTTGATCTACATGGGGTTAGTTGCTTGACGTCTACACACGCAACTAATCCCGTCTATGTCATTGTAGACGAAGATTATCTTCTCTTAGTCGCTCGAGTCTTCCGTCTCCAGTATGTCAGAAAGCAAGGCAGATATCCTATCTATTGGCGCATTTCGTGGTCCAGCGCCCATTGTCAAGATGGATGGTACGAACTATGAACTGTGGGCAATGCAGTTCATGAGTATGATGAAGTCTACAGGTAAGAAGCACATTCTTACCGAGCCCGAGCCTGCAGAGAAGACTGGAGTCCATGCCTCATGGGAGGCCGATGATGCATATGCCAAGGTGTGGCTATCTGGCACATTGGCTATTGAAATCGCCAATGACATTCTACATCAACCTACAACCAAAGACATGTGGGATATCCTGGCAGCGACATATTCTCAGGCAAAAAACGAGACGAAGATCCTGCAACTACAACATGATATATTCACAATAAAGCAGAACGACCGTCCTTTACATTCTCTCTATACATCATTGAGAGGGATGTTCGAGAAGCTCTATAGCTTCATGCCTCTTACCGCCACGCCAGAACAGCAGAAGACATACAGGAATGCGACGATGGTGGGTGTATTTCTCGCTGCACTGGATCCAGAGTATGAGGCAGCACGTTCACAGATTTTAGCGGACTCGACTATTCCTCCCATGGAGGAAGCTTTTCACAGATTGAGTAGGATCACAGTGCCTTCAGCAGCTGCGAGTCAGAATCCCTCAGCTATGGCGGCCAACAGAGGCCGCGGTTTTCATCACCAGGGCCGTGGACGTACTCCTCGTGGAAGGGGTGGCCGCACTAGGCCAACATGCTCATATTGTCACCGAGTCGGACATACTGAAGACACATGCTACTCGAAGCATGGATTCCCTGCATCTGCACGAGCCGCTGAGCAGATAGATCCCCCGTCTGCTTATACACTGGATCAACGATTTGATGATTGCCCGCCTCAGGGGCATTGTCCCACCATCTGGTCCAGCACCGACTACAGAGAGTCATACTGATGCTGCTGCTTCTGCCTCTGCCTCTGCCTCTACTAGTACTTCAGGTAGTACACTTGCACTCCACAGTAGTAGATCTGATACATTGCCATGGATCATGGACTCGGGCGCTACACATCATCTATGTGGCGACCAGAGTCTACTTACAGGATACACTCAGATTCCTCCAGGACGGACAGTAGTGATTGCCAATGGCACACACTCCCCTATCACGGGTCAGGGGGAGATTAGATTGACATCTTCTATGCAGCTCAAGAATGTCCTACATGCACCACATTTTTCTATGAATCTGTTGTCAATTAGTCAGATTACGAAGGATCTCCATTGTCGAGCTATTTTTGATCCATCTTCTTTGATTTTTCAGGACATCCGTACGGGCAACGTGATTGGTCATGGCTATGAGCAAGGAGGCCTTTATCGTCTGAACCAGACCCCATTTGTCGGAACCACATCTTCTGCTGCTGGACAAGTATCTCCTCTCCTGTGGCATCTGCGTTTTGGTCATTTACCGCTTCAGAAGTTGCGTCTAGTTCTACCCTATGGTCTCTCTCACACACCTATCCAGTGTGAGGCATGTTAGTTGGGAAAGCATCACAGGTCGTCTTTTCCCAGTAGTCAACGTCGGAGTAGTAACTCCAAGTTTGAGTTGTTTCATGTCGATGTCTGGGGTCCGAGTCGTGTTCCCGATCATCAGGGACACAGGTTTTATATTGTATTTGTGGATGATTTCTCTAGAGCGTCATGGGTCTTTCTAATGAAAAATAAATCTGAAGCAGGAAATATTATTATCCACTTTCTAAATGAAATTCAAAATGTTTTTTCCACATCTGTCAAGATTGTGAGAAGTGATAATGCCTTAGAGTTGTGCACCAACATTCTAGCCAATTACTACTCCTCAAAAGGAATTATTCACCAAACATCTTGTGCTCATACGTCTCAACAGAATGGGGTTGCTGAAAGAAAACACCGTCACCTTCTTGATGTCACAAGGTCACTTCTTATTCAGAGTCATGTTCCGTACTCCTACTGGGGTGATGCAGTCCTTACTGCATGTTACCTTATCAACCGTATGCCTTCGTCTGTCTTGAATGAACAAATTCCTTTTTCACTCATTTATCCTGACAAGGATTTGTTCATTCTTACCCCTCGTGTGTTTGGGTCAGTCGCATTTGTCCATCAGTTGTCGCCTGGTACTGACAAGCTCTCTCCTAGGGCTGTCAAGTGCATCTTTGTGGGGTACTCCAGAACTCAAAAGGGGTACAAGTGTTTTGATCCTGTGCGTCGGCGGTATATGATCAGTGCAGATGTTACATTTTTTGAATCTGTTATGTACTTTTCAGAATCCGGAAACATGCAGCCACCACCTATATCTCCTGATGCCGTATTCATGGAACCACCATCACCATTGCCACAAACAACACCACAGTCACCACCACCGCCACCGCCACCACCACCGCCACCACCACCACCATCACTAGTATCCCCGCTACCATTCCATTACACCCGCAGGCCTCCTCCAGCTCATGGTCCTGACCCGTCAACTAGCTCGCCTATGGTATGTAATGAAAATATTAATGTTGATGGATCTGACGACATTTCTCAGCAGGATGCATTACAGGAGCATGGTGATAACATAGATGATCTGGATGTTCCAATCGCCCTACGCAAGCCGAAGAGAAGTTGTGCCAAATATCCATTATCAGCAGCTGTGTCTTTTGAGAGGCTATCTGGAGACTTCAGGACGTTTGCATTGGCACTCTTAGCTACAGACATTCCACGGAACCACCATGATGCTTTGCAGGATGCTAGATGGAGGCTAGCAATGGAAGAAGAGATGGCGGCACTTCAGTCTAGAGGAACCTGGAGTTTGGTTCCTATACCTCCAGATGTTAGCCCGGTGAGTTGCAAATGGGTGTTTACAGTTAAGCACAATGCAGATGGTTCCATTGACAGGTACAAGGCACGCCTAGTTGCACGGGGCTTCACACAGACATATGGGGTAGATTACCTTGACACGTTCTCCCCTGTGGCGCGTCATTCCACTCTACGGATCCTGTTATCAGTTGCAGTTGCTAGAGACTGGCCACTCTATCAACTGGATGTGAAGAATGCATTTCTGTATGGAGACTTGCAGGAGGAAGTCTATATACAACAGCCACCTGGTTTTGCTGTTGAGGGGGAGTGTTCCAAGGTTTGCAGATTACATAAGGCCATCTATGGCCTTAAGCAGAGCCCCAGAGCATGGTTTCAGAAGCTTTCAGACCTCTTTGAGAAACAAGGATATAAACGCTCCAATGCTGATCACTCCTTGTTTGTACAGAAGACGACGAGAGGTATCATTGTAATCATGGTTTATGTTGATGATATCTTGATTACAGGTGATGATGACCATGGCATTAAGCAGGCAAAGGAAAGGCTGGGGACCGAGTTTGTCACCAAGGACTTGGGAGTCCTTAGATATTTTCTGGGGCTGGAGTTTGCTAGAAATCCATATGGATTAGTCATGTCACAGAGGAAGTATGTTACAGATCTACTGAGTGAGACATGTATGCTAGGGTGTCGACCTGCTACGACACCAATGGATCCTAGCATGAAGCTGTATGATGATGACACAGAAGAGGTGGATAAGAGAAGGTACAGAGAACTGGTAGGCAAACTACTGTATGTCATGATCACTAGACCTGATATATCATTTGCAGTGAGTCGTGTGAGCCAGTTCATGGAGCAACCACGTCAGGCCCATATGGATGCAATACACATGATTCTGAGATATTTAAAATCATCTCCAGGTGCAGGCTTGCTATTTAAGAAAGGAAAGGAGATCTCTATCACAGCATGTGCGGATGCAGACTATGCAGGATGCCCCAAGGACAGGAAGTCTACATCAGGATTTGCAGTCTATGTTGGAGATGCTATAGTTTCGTGGAAGAGCAAGAAGCAGACAGTAGTAGCTAGATCCAATGCTGAATCTGAATACAGGGCTATGGCCCAGGCTAGCACAGAAATGATGTGGGTGAAATCCTTACTTGCAGATCTATGTCTTGATATACCTCTTCCTATGATGTCGGAATGTGACAATCAGGCCGCCTTGTTCATTGCAAATAACCCAGCCTTTCATGAGAGGACCAAGCACATTGAGGTCGACTGTCACTACATACGTGACATGATTCAGAAGGGGTTCATTGCTACATCTCACGTCACATTAGAGAATCAGACTGCTGATATTTTCACCAAGGCATTACTTAGAGGCCCATTCCAGAAGTGTGCGTCCAAGCTGAGCATGATTGATATCTACGCTCCATCTTGAGGGGGAGTGTTGACGCATATAAGATAATTGTATATCTTTGTTATTTTATTTTCTTGTTATTCTCTTTATGTAATTTACCCATAGGCTACTCTCCTATATAAGAGAGCCTAGGGCTATGGAATAGAACATCTCATTCACGTTTCCCAACAGTATGGGAGTCCAGTGATGCCTCTACACAAAGGGGGCTCTTTAGATATGAAAAGTCTTGGCTTTTGGAGGAAAACTTTAGGGAGGTGGTGGCCTCTCATTGGTCAAACGTGGATGCTTCCGGCTCCGCTGCATCTCGCTTTGTTCAAAAGCTTACCTCCTTGCGTGTAAGGCTGTGTGCCTTCAAGAGGGAGTCTAGAGCGACCAGATGCGCTGCGAGGAAGGAGGCTGAGGAGGTGGTATGGAGGTTTGATGTGCTGGAGGATGATAGGGAGCTCTCGGGGGACGAGTTGGCTACTCGATCGACTGCTCAAAAGAAGGTTGTGATTGAGGATCGCAAGCGGGTCACTGAGTGGAGGCAAAGGTCGAGAAATGCTTGGCTGCGGGAAAGGACGCTAACACGTCTTTCTTTCATCACGCAGCTAGTGGGAGACTTCGGTCCAATGCACTTCAATCGGTTACGATTGATGGGGTGCGTGTGGATGGGAACAAAGAAATGGGAAAAGCTATTGTCGAACACTTTAAGGGCGTTTCTTTGAGGACTATACCGAGAATCTGGAAGTGGTTGGGTCTCGGGGCCACGCCCGTGGTGCCCTCTTTTTGTGACATGGTCACTATGGATGTGTCCTTGGAGGAGATTAAGGATGCGGTTTGAGACTTGAAAGCAGATGGGGCTTCGAGCCCAGATGGCTTCCCGATGGCTTCTATAAAGACTTTTGGGATTTGGTTGGCTCAGAGGTTTTGGAGGTCGTTTCTGAATTCTGTTTGGGCAACGCGGGCTTCGAAAGGATTAACCGAGCTTTGATTATTCTACTGCCCAAGTCTCCGGCGCCGGAAAATATCGACGACTTCCGTCTTATTGCGGTTTCTAACGCTTTATATCTGATTATCGTGAAGGTGTTCGCCATTAGGCTGAGCCGTGTTCTTGAGAGCACTATCTCCCCGCTGCAATCTGCTTTTATTCCGGGTAGGCAGATATCGGATTGCCTCACTCTAGCATCGGAGATCATTGCGGACTAGAGAAGAAGGGATGAGCGCGGTGTGCTGTGGAAAGTGGACTTTGCGAAGGCTTACGATAGCCTTGACTGGAGATTCCTATGGTCGGTGTTGCGGAGGAGGGGGTTCCTGGAGAGGTGGATCTCTTGGATGAGGCGTTGTGTGACGTCTTCTTTTACGGTCATGGTGAATGGTCGCCCGGAAGGGGGCTTCTTCATAGAGGGGGGAGTAGTGGAGGCCAATGGCATGGCCGTGGCTTTGGATATCATCAGTAAACTATCCGGTTTGTTGAAGAATGTTGATAAGTCGAAGGTCATCCCTATCGGCCTTTCTGCGGATGAGGTTGATGCTTGTGCGTGAGCGTTAGGGTCGGACTGCAGCTCATTGCCGATGGATTATTTGGGGATGCCCTTGACTGTGGGCAGAACGAGGACGAGGGACTGGCTCAGAGTCGTGGAGAAGGTGGAGGCGAGGTTGGCGGGGTGGAAGTCGGCCGTTTTATTGGGGGGGGGGGGGGGGCGTTTGGTCCTCCTCAAGGCGGTCCTGTCCTCCATCCCTATTTATTTTCTATCAAACCGCCGTATACCAAAGGGAATTCGTGATCGGCTGGAGAAGCGTATGCGTGGGTTCTTATGGGGCAATCATAGGGAGGAGGCGAGGGGCATTCACCTTGTTGGGTGGGAGGAAATTACGCTCTAGAGGAATGAGGGAGGGCTGGGGGTAAAGCGTTTGGAGCAAATGAACGGAAGCCTTGCTTCTTAAGTGGGCAAGCAGAATTTGGGATCCTGGGGAGGATCCTTGTTGTACCGTCCTGCGTAAGATCTACAGTATTGGGGGGGCACCACCTAGGCCGGCTGCTCGCATGGATTCTCCCACTCCGTTCTGGAAGGGGGTGGTGGAGGTTTTCTCGAAACATATATCTTTGTTTAGACCGATCCTTGGCAGGGCGACTCCTTCGCTTTTTGGTCTGATGATTGGACGGGAAGGGGGGCCCCTTTGCTCACGGTTCCCACGATTGTATGCTCTGGCGGATGATAAAAATGTGAAGGTTGCGTCTTGCTAGTCGGATGGAAATTGGTTCCCGGCCTTATGAGTTTCTTAAAGGACACTAATTGCTTTCATGCTCTTGAGTTTCTTAAAGGATACTAATCTCTTTCATTAATTACACCGACTTCAAATTGTAAACAAGGACAATGAATTTTTGCAAGAAAAAACCAGAGAAAATGTTGAGTAATTATACACTTTAGAAATGTGAGTTTAATTTGAAGTGCAGAAATGATGCCATGAACTGTAATCCCGGTTGTCTTCTTTCTAATGAATTGAGAGAACTTCAGGAAAATTAATGTAACTTATTGGTATAATTAAAATCATTAACCTGTCTGCTTTGTGGTATGCTGGCCTTCTGTTTTGCGATTGCTATTGCCCGAGAAATTCCACCCACAGCATCAACTAAGCCTTTTGAGACTGCTTCTAGTCCAGTCCATACCCTTCCTTGTGCCACCTCTTCCATCTGATCCACCTGGAGTAGGAAAAAAAATATTATACATCAATATAAAGTATAAGCACATAATAAATACCAAGTACAACTGAGATGTACGGTCATCGATCGTGACAGTGCAGCTTTGTCACGGAATTGTGTATAGAAATTCTGTGCACGTTTGGCAAAGAGTTCAGCTTCCTCAGGTCTGTATAATCCCAATAGTCATTAGACATAAAACAACAAGTCAAAGTGACAAGCTGCAAAAAGAGAGTGCAATCAAAGGAAATGTCCTCAATGGACTGTCTTATGATGTTTTTTTTTCATATTGAAGAAACTTAGAAATTCATACAAGTCAGTTCAATTAGAATAGTTCTCTCAGATAAATGCAAGATGAAGGGCAGAGATGCCATCTCAGGAAAATATCGAAACAGCCCTGGTCTCCATAGTCAAGACAGATGGTCTGAAATGCCTTGCAGGCACTCATTATTAGAACTGTCGTAAATTTTTAATGTTAGAACAAGCCGTATATTTTTTTAAAAAAAACTACCCTCCCAGGCAGTTGGCATTTCTTTTTTCTTGTGGCTCATGTTTAATTGAAGGGATGCATCTTATATTGGACGATTGCTTTTGGTGTGGTGGTTGCCTTAGTGGAAAGGTGACTATCATGTTGTAAGTTTACATTGAGACCCACTCCCTTAACAAAAAATTGTTTGCAAGAGAATTTTTTACTTAAAACTTTTTGTTGGAGTGGAATGCGATGATGGCGAGGTTGTTGCCGCTGAACTCCGTGAAGAGATGGAGAACTTCTGCATATGTATACAATAGCACGTCCTTGAGGTGCCATAACGGTTTCAGAAAACCCTAAATATATTCTAGAACTTGATCTTCAGGACATTCAACAACACCGATTAGGGTTTCAAGAAAACATTAGAACTTGATCTCAAACTGGAATTAACAATAATCAAAATACCAAAATCGATTGAAAAAACTTCTTGAGAATCGAATCGCTCTGATACCATGTTAGAAAATGAATTATGCAGAAGCAAAATGATAACAGAGCAAGAAGATATATGAAGTTAGAATACAAGGATTTTTACGTGGAACCCTACTCCCTAAGGAACGGGATGAAACCATGAGAGAAGTCCTCAGATGACTTATGTGTCTATTGACTTTCTCATTGGATGCATGAGGTCTGAGGCTTCTTATATAGCCTCCACACTCTCCAAGTCCCACTACTGGTAGATGTGGGACTAAACTCTAGATGTAGTAAATGGATCTTGGAAGGATCCATTACCCATCTTACAGAAGTGATGCATATACTCCAACAAGCTTGAGGGGGAGTGTTGGAGAATATGTGTCACTTATGTAAGACAGGTAAATAGATCCTTCCCATATCCATTTACCACAACCAGATTTTAGTCCGACATCTACCAGTAGTGGGACTTGGAGAGTCTGTGAAGGCTATATAAGAAGTCCCAAACTTCCTGTATCCAATGAAAAAGTCAATAGACACATCAACCCTTTGAGGCATTCTCCCATGGTTTCATCCTGCTCCTTAGGGAGTAGGGTTCCACGTAAAAATCCTTGTGTTCCATGTTCATATTTCTTTATCTCCTTGCTCTGTTTATCATTTTGCTTCTGCATAGTTCATTTTCTAATACTTTCTGTTGCCGGGACTTGAACCTGGGTCTCTCGGGTGAGAGTTGAGTATCCTGACCAACTAGACTACTTCACTCAACCATGGCCGGTCCCAAACTCGGGTAAATTGAGGAGGGTTGCACGTTATGTAGCCGACAACCAATGCAAGAGAGATAAAATCCTAAATAATGTAACTTTTTAAGACATTATTTAGGAAATTATCTCAAAACAGTTTGGATCTTTTCACATGGATTTAAGCAAACATTTAGATTTTATTGGGCATTCCCTACTAGCGACGCATTGTATCACCCGAATGCAATGATAAGTTGCAAGGGTCGCTACATCGTTGCTCGGATGTAGTTTAAAATTTGCAAGGGTTCTCGCATGAGGAACACATGCAAGCAAATAAGCTTAGTTCATTTGCATCACCGCACCGAATGCAGTCCAAAATTTGCAAGGGTTCTCGTTTGATGGACGTATACGGGTAAAGAAGTTAGTCCAAAAGAGGTTGCAAAGGAAGTTGCGGATATGTAGTTGGAATATTGGTACTTTGACTGTAAATCGAAGGAGGTAGTTGATACAATGGAAAGAAGAAAGATTCAGGGGTTGGGCTTTAGATGGCGACTGCGAGAGGGAGCGTGAGCGGTGCGAGCGGTGCGAGGTCAAGGGCGATCATTGGAAGTGCGAGGGAGGATACTGCGAGGGTCTCTGACGAGATTCTCCAGGGCGCAACGCAGATACAAGGGGGTTTCGCTGATGGTTTTAAGCAAGTGGTTGGGGCTGTGAAAGGAAAGGGAGTCGTCTTCCTCGACGAGGGTGCTGAGGCTCAAGTAACTATTGCGGAGGGCGAATGGACGACGGTTTCTCACAAGAAGGCAGGCAGGCGCTGCTTCCGGTGTGGGGAGAGGGGACATCTCGCCTCTCGATGTCCCATTCCTCCTCGTTGCTTTGCATGCGGGGCTACGGGGCACCGTCGTGCCTCTTGCAGGTGGGTTCGTCAACGACGCTCGTCGCAGTATGGGGTGCTTCACTCTTCATTCTCGGTACGTTCGGTGCATGGCCCTCGTCCCGCTCACTCCGCGTGGCGGGAGGTCCCTGTTCGTTCGTACGCACAGGTCGTTGCTCCTCGTTCTCAACCCCCGCCTAAGGTCTCTCTCGATAACCTTGAGCGCTCTCATCACCCTGTGGAGTCCGCGGAGGGCGACTCTGTGTTTGGTGCTTCTTCGTCAGCGCAAGGGGGCTCTATGGTTGGTGCAACTACTTCGGCTCAAGGGGGTGCCTCGACGAAGGATATCTCTCTTGCTCAGGGCTTACATGTGTTGGGCCCGTCTTCGTTGGGTTTGGAGGAGGGCCTCGGTTCTTCTCGCTCGGTGCTTATTGGGGTTGCATGTCTACCCGACGTTGAATGGGAGATGGTGAAGACGCATGTTCAAGACACTCTGGGCCCTTTGTTCCTTGGGGACTTCTGTTTGCTGGATCAGTCTCACTGCTGCGTGCGAGGTTTTTCCCTACAGCTTCGGGATTGCTTGCTGGATAAGGGCTCTAACGATGATGTTTTTTGGAGGCCCGTTCGGGTGGCTGATGGTGCTTCTTCTTCAACCGAGGTTTGCATGGCCTCTATTACAGGCGTTCCCTTCCTTTCTAGAACTCTTCCTGTGCTCAACAAGGCGTTTCGCCGCTGGGGGTTTGTTCTTTCCATCTTCGACGATGGCCTCACTCCGAAGGCCGACTGGAAGTCTATTACGGTCCTCTTCGAATGCAGTTCGGGATTCCTCAACGAGGCGACTGGGCGGACGTTCTTTGGGTCTCTCAAGATTGGCCGATGGAGGTTCAAGCCCGAGTTATCTGTTATTCCACCTTCTTCGTCGGTTCTCGTTTCGCCGGAGTTGGCCGTCGCCCCGACACTCCATTCTTCGCCGGTCGTCGTCGGGTCGGGGCGAGAGGCCGACGCTTCGATTCCGCCTTCGCACGTGGAGCGTGACGCTTCGTCTCCGTCGTGCCACGTGGAGCGCTCTGTGGTTTATTCCGAGGAGTTGCCATGCACGCATGACGTTTTGGGATGCTTCGAGACGCCCTTTCAGGTCCCGCATCTTTCGCCTGTATCTTCTGAACTCCTTGTCGTGGAGGTTCCCGAGGTCGATTCGCCCTCTCATTTCCCTCGGTTAGGATCCGCCCCAGCTATGCGGTTTGCCTATTCGGGTTTTTCGGCGGATCTTCCCATCTCGCGGGGAGATGCGATGGGACATTGCGGTTCGTGGCCGAGGCCCATTTATAACAATATTCAGACATCTCTGCCCGACTCGTTTGTGATTCAAGTTGAGGCTCTACGCCTGGTTGATAACCCTACTCTGGTCTCTACGACTCCGGTGCGCACTTCCCCTATCCTTATTGAGGCCTTCTCCCCTCGGCCTACGAGATCTCCCCTTTCAGGTGCAGGGATGGACTCTTCTTTCAGACGCTTCGGATCTACATACAGCAAGCGCACTCCTTCTATCCATGCGGCTACTGTGGTTCAATTTTGCGCTACTATGCGGGAAGCAGTGGCTGAGGCTGCGGGTGTTCGCGAACTTGGAGGTCGCGAGGGAGGCCCGGAGGTGGATGCCCCTGGGGCGAGCTCCGGCGGTTGCTGAGTGGTGGCTCCTTCTTGGTTCATCCGCGTTCTTTGGGGGCGAATTTTCTGGTGTCTATTAATGAAGGTTCTTTCATGGAATGTCCGAGGCCTCGGGGACTCGGTCAAACGTCGGTCCCTGGGCTCGCGTCTCTCAGAATGGTGTTGTGACGTTGCGTTTATCCAAGAAACAAAATTGGCTGCTATTGACGACTATACATGGCGTTCATTTGGTGCCGGTCCCTTTGATGAATTCTGTGCGGTTAATGCGGTTGGATCCGCCGGGGGTTTCCTTGTGACGTGGCGATCTCGATCTTTCTCATTTAGCTCCATGCTTGCAGGTCGTCACATGATTTCGGTTGCGTTGGAAACAGTCGACTCTTCTGCGATGATGGTATTTTCATGCATATACGCACCTACGTGCCATATTTTACGGCGGAAATTATGGGATGATATGCGTGAGGCTGCTAACTTTTTCTCGGGGATTCCTTGGATTCTGGGGGGTGACTTCAATGTCACCATTCACTCTTCCGATCGGCCTCACGGGAGGGGTGGCCGCGACCCTGGATCGTAAGATTTTTTGGACGCGCTTGATGATTTGGCGCTTGTTAACTTGGTCCCGAACGATGTCTCTTACACTTGGAGAAATAGTTCCTCTCGCTCTCGGATTGACCGCTTCTTGGCTAGTGGCTTGGCTATGGACTCCTTCCCACTGTGCTCTGTTGGCTCTCGCCCCCGATCCTTCTCGGATCATTCTCCGATTATTTGGGACTCTGGTGATGGCATTATCCCTCGGGGGGTATTCCGCTATGAAAAAATGTTGGCTATTGGAACCTAATTTCAAAATTATCGTTCAGAATCATTGGACCCAGGTCCCTGTCTCGGGCTCGGCGGCTTCTAAACTTAATCAGAAACTTGCGTCATTACGGAGGGTCCTCGCTGATTTCAAAATTTCTACCAGACACACGCGGCGTGCGGCTCGCGCCGAGGCGGAGGACATTATCATGCATCTTGATTCTGCGGAAAACGAGCGTGAACTTTCTGTTGACGAGCGTCGGGCTCGCACTTCTGCCATTGCTCGGGTGCAGGAGGAGGATAAGAAGATAACTGTTGAGTGGCGCCAACGCTCGCGGAAAAAATGGATTAAAGAAGGCGATGCGAACACGGCTTTCTTTCACAGGGTGGCTAGCAATCGGAGGCGTTATAATTTTATGCGGTCCCTCTCTATCAATGATGCGATCTTCACGGGGGATAGGGAGATGGGGAGCGCCATCGTTGATCACTTCAGACGTATCTCTTCTGCTCTCCCTACACGGCGGTGGCGTTGGCTTGGGATTGGTGCTCCCTCTATTTTGGACGAGGACTCCGCGTTCCTTATTCGTCCTATTTCTTTGGACGAGATTAAAGCTGCTGTCTGGGGTCTAAATATGGACTCTTCCCCGGGCCTGACGGTTTTTCTGTCGCCTTTTATCGGGACTTCTGGGAGACGGTATCGGGGGACGTCTTCGACGTCGTATCGGAGTTTTGTGCTGGTAACCTCGGTTTCGACCGCATCAATCGGGCCAATATTGTGCTTATTCCAAAAAAAAGCCCGGCACTGCGCTTTGACGATTTTAGGCCTATTGTCGTATCCAATGGTATTTATCTTATTGTGGCCAAAACTTTGGCCAATCGCTTATCTCGGATCTTGGATGGCCTCATCTCACCTGTTCAAGGGGCGTTTATTAAGGGAAGGCATATCGCGGACTGCATTGTCGTCGCGTCGGAAATGGTGGCTGATTGGAAGAAGGAGAAAAGGAAGGGGTTCCTGTGGAAAATTGATTTTGCAAAGGCCTATGACTCCATAGATTGGCGCTTCCTCTGGTCCGCCTTGCATAGGCGGGGCTTCCCTAATCTATGGATTGCTTGGATACGCAGATGTGTCTCCACGGTCTCGCTCTCTGTTTTAATTAATGGTCGGCCGGCTGGTGGTTCGTTTCAGCCTCGCAGGGGGGTGCGTCAGGGCTGCCCCCTGGCGCCACTTCTCTTCGTCTTAGCCTCTGATGTGTTGGCGCGTATGGTTGACCGCGTCATTGATGCGGGCCTTACTAATGGGTTCCGCAAGGGGGAGTTTTGCGTGCCTTTAATTCAGTTTGCGGACGATACGATTTGCTTCATTGAAGGGGGTCCGGATGAGGTGGCGGGAATGGCTTATACTCTTGATATCTTCTATGAGCTTTCCGGGATGTCGATTAATACCGCCAAAAGCATCGTGGTGCCGTTCGGCATATCGCCTTCGGAGGCGGGAGGCATGTGGCCGATTGCTGGGTTCTGTGCCTGGGGAGCTTCCTCTCCCTTATCTTGGTGTTCCTCTATCGGTTGGGCGGGGCCGTGCTGCGGATTGGCGGGCTATCACGGAGCGGACGGAGGCGCGCCTTGCGGGTTGGAGGGCCACCTTGCTTTCTCGGGGTGGTCGTCTTATCCTACTAAAATCAGTCCTTTCTTCTATTCCGGTTTATTTCCTATCGGTGCGTAGAATGCCTGTGGGGATTCGCCTACGCCTGGAGAAGTGTATGCGCCGCTTCTTATGGGGTCGCTCGGGCGGCGGCGGTCGTGGGATGCATTTGGTCGCTTGGGAGGTGGTGACCTTGCCTAAGCGGTCCGGTGGCCTTGGCGCCCGGAGTTTGGATCGCGTCAACGACGCCCTCCTTCTTAAATGGGTGAGTAAAATCTGGGGCAAGGACGATTCTTTTCTTTGTAACGTCCTTCGTGCGCTCTTGGGCAGCGACTGGTTTGGCCTTCAGCGGGGGGCTTTGCAACTCCATTCCTCTCATTTCTGGCGCTGTGTCTCCTCCACGTTGACGAGGAATATTGCGCTATTCACCCCGGTCCTTGGGACGGGGGAATCTTTCAAGTTTTGGCAGGTTGACTGGCTGGGGGGAGGCCCCTTACAGGTGCGTTTTCCGAGGTTGTATGCGCTTGCTTCGAATAGGCTCGCAACTCTCGCGGATTGCTGGACTAACGGCTATTGGTGCCCTACGTTCTCTGGGATCTTATCTGATCAGCGCGTGGTTGAGTTCGCCTCGATGATGGAGGCTCTTAAATCTGCGGCCTCCCCCTCTCTGCAGCGGGACCATTGGCGTTGGAAGGAGGGGGTTTTTTCCACTCGCAAGGTTTACAGGGCTTTGCTCTCTCCCACGCCTGCCTTGTCTGCCCCCCTTGTGCGCGACTGTGCCTTCTTCTGGGGGCTATGTTTACCGGAGCGTATCGCCTTCTTCTTATGGTTACTTCGTCAACGACGTTTGCTGACACGGGATCGGTGCGCCAGGTTTTTTCCCCAGACTAACGCCACCTGCCAGCTATGCGGTGATGTCGATGAAACTGCCGATCACCTGTTCTTTCGATGCATATTGGTTGCGGGGGTCTGGGACGACGTTGCTTGGGCTCGTGCGGACAATATTGAGGACTTCTGCGACATCCTTTGGTCGAACAGGACGAGGGACAGAGCTGATGTTTTGGGTCCCATTGCGCGGTTTTGGTCCATCTGGCGTGCTAGGAATGAGGCTATCTTTTCGGGCATGCGCTTCTATAGGGAGAACGTTACCATTTTGGCTAATAGACTTATATCCGACTGGTGTACTTAATCGTGTCTCGGCAGTTGTAGGCAGAACTCATCTCTTGTATAATAATCTCCTTCTGCGTCTTTCTCTCCCTTCTACCCACTGTAAGTATATCTCGCCTTTCCCGTTATAGTTAATACATAATTGGGGCGAGCACCAACGAGTGCTTCCCCCTTTTCTTTGAGCCTCAAAAAAAGAAGAAGAAAGATTCATATACTATGTCTAAAATGACGAAGCCTGATCCCACTACAAATAGGTCGGCTACATGGATTCTTGCTCAAATCCATGTTGAAAGATTCGACTATTTTTTACGTTGGTTGTTGAATACCTAATGCAAACCCCCATAAGGGGGATTTCAACCCTGAACTTTTAGGTGGTAGACATACTGCACTGCCATCAGACCATTTAAGTGGGTACAATTCAGATACTATGTCTCCACGAGACAAAATGAATTGGAAAGAAAGCAAGGGAGATCAAGAAAACCAGCTTTAAGCTTTGGTTAAAAATAACGGTAGAAATGGTGTTGGAAAGGTTGTTCATAAAGATTTGAAGGATTGTGTGGTTGAGGTGCAAAGATTCAAGGATCAGATTACTTTGCTAAAAGTGGTGATTGGAGAAGAAATTTTAAATATCATCTCAGTTTATGCCCTATAAATTGGTTTAGATGAAAGGAATAAACAAGCTTTTTGGGAGGTTTTGGATAAGATTATACAAGGAATCACTCAAAGAGAGATGATTTGCCTAGATGGAGATCTTAATGGACATATGGGAAAGGATGCTTCAGGGTATGCTAGTGTTCATGGAGGACATGGCTTTGGGGATAATAATGAAGAGGGTAAAGTCATTCTAGATTTTGTAACAGCTTATGATCTTTTTTATAGCAAACATTCTCTTCAAGAAGAGGGAGGAGGTTTCATTTTATATAAAGCACGGGCGAGCACCACAGAGTGTTTCCCTCTATTTTTAGGCTTCAAAAAAGAAGAAGAGGGAGGAGCATTTAACTACTTATAAGAGTGGCTCGACTAGAACATAGATAGATTACTTTGCATTGAGAAGAAGAGATCGGTTGTGTTGCAAAGACTGCAAAGTAATATCGGGGAGAGTCTGACCACCCGACATCGCTTGTTAGTGATGGATGTGCAAATAAAAGGGTTGTTAAAGAAAATGAGGGTTTTCAAGTAACAGAAGTGCAAATGAGATATGGGAGGTGGTAGCATCTTGTATCTGAAGGGTAGCCGAAGAGATGCTTGGCGAGTCAAAGGGAGGAGCTATAGGCAAAACGAGGCTTGGTGGTGGAGTGGAGGGGTGCAAGAGAAGCTCAAAATTAAAAAAACATGCTTTAAAAGCTTTATCTAAGGATAAAACAGATGAAAATCACAAACTACAAAATAGAGAAGAAGGAAGCAAAGAAGACTATAAGAAAAGCTAAGTCAAAAGCTTATGAAGTTTTGTACAAAAATCTCGACTCTAAGGAAGGACAGAAGGATATATTTAGGTTGTCTAAAGCAAGAGAAAGAAAGACCAAATACATTTCTCAAGCGAGATGCATGAAGGATGATGAAGGATATATGTTACATGGAAGGATACAGAGTCTAGATGGAAGCAACACTTCCATATGCTTTTCATTAGAGAAGGAAATAGAGAGATCACTTTGGGAGATCTAGCTAGTAGTGAAAGTTACTTGAATCGTGCAAGTTATAGATGAATACAGATGAAGGAAGTAGAGGAGACTTTGAAGGTTATGAGACATGGGAAAGGTGTAGGACATGCTGACATTCCTATAGAATTTTGAAGAGTTTTAAGTGAGCGTGGTTTGACTTAGTGTACAAACTTATTCAATATTATTTGGCGAAGTAAGAAGCCTGAAGATTGGGAAGCATTGTGATACCTCTTTATAAGAACAAAGGAGACATTCAATATTGTTTAAATTACAGAGACATCAAGTTGATGAGTCACAATATGAAAATTTGGGAACATGTGATCGAAAGAAGGCTGATGCAAGTTTCCAAAGTAAAAGAAAACCAATTCGGATTCATGCCAGATCGCTCAACTATTGAAACCATCCACTTGTTGAGGAGAACAATGGAGATTTATAGAGCTAAAAGGAAGAACATCCATATGATTTTTATTGATTTGGAGAAGGCTTATGATTCTGTCCGATGGGAGATATTGTGGAGAGTTTTAGAGAAAAGACAAGCACATATCCTATACATTAACCACATAAAAGATATATATGATAGTGCTTCATCTTGTGTAGGGATACAATCTGGGAAGACCGACTATTTTGACATCAACATTGGTCTGCATCAAGGTTCAACTTTGAGTCCATTCCTTTTTACTTTGATTATGGGAGGTCCGGATGAGGTGGCGGGCATGGCCAATACTCTTGATATTTTCTGTGAGCTTTCAGGGATGTCGATTAATGCCTCCAAATCCATCGTGGTGCCTTTCGGCATGTCGCCTTCGGATGCGGAGGAGTGTGGCCGGCTTCTTGGTTCTGTGCCTGGGGAGCTTCCTTTCCCATATCTTGGTGTTCCTCTTTCGGTGGGGCGGGCTCGTTCTGCGGATTGGCGGGCTATCACGGAGCGGATGGAGGCGCGCCTTGCGGGCTGGAGGGCCGCCTTGCTTTCTCGGGGTGGCCGCCTTATTCTTCTTAAATCCGTCCTATCTTCTATTCCGGTTTACTTCCTCTCGGTGCGTAGAATGCCTATGGGGATCCGCCGTCGCCTGGAGTCGTGTATGCGTCGCTTCTTATGGGGTCGTTCGGACAATGGCGGTAGGGGGATGCATTTGGTTGCTTGGGAGGTGGTGACCATGCCCAAGCGGTCCGGTGGGCTTGGCGTTCGGAGCTTGGAACTCGTTAATGACGCCCTACTTCTAAAATGGGTGAGTAAAATCTGGGGAAAGGACGAGTCTTTTTTCAGCAACGTCCTTCAGGTGCTTTTGGGCAGCGACTGGTTTGGGCTGCAGCGGGGAGCCTTGCAATTCCATTCATCCCATTTCTGGCGCAGTGTCTCTTCTACTTTGCAGAGGAATCTTGCGCTATTCACACCGGTTCTTGGGACAGGGGAATCTTTCAAGTTTTGGCTGGACGACTGGTTGGGGGGAGGCCCCCTTCAGGTGCGCTTTCCGAGATTGTTTGCGTTTGCCTCGAATAGGCTCGCAACGGTCGCGGATTGTTGGTCTGACGGCTATTGGTGCCCTCGGTTCTCTGAGAATCTTTCTGATCAGCGGGTGACTGAATTCGCCTCGATGATGGAGGTTCTCAACTTTGCGGTTTCCCCTTCTGCTCAGCAGGACCATTGGCGTTGGAAGGACGGGGCTTTCTGCACTCGTAAGGCTTACTGGGCCTTGCTCTCTCCCCGCCTGCTTTGTCTTCCCCCCTCGTGCGCGACTGTGCTTTCTTGCGTTTTCCGGAGCGCATTGCCATCTTCTTATGGTTACTTCGTCATCGGCGTTTGATGACCCGGGATCGGTGCGCCAAGTTTTCCCCCCAGACGAACGCCACTTGCCATCTCTACTGTGATATCGATGAAACTGCAGATCATCTGTTCTTTCGATGTATCTTGGTTACGGGGGTCTGGGACGACGTGGCGTGGGCTCGTGCGGACAATATTGAAGCCTTTTGCGACATCCTTTGGTCGAACAGGTCGAGGGCCAGAGCTGATGTTTTGGGCCCTATCGCGAGGCTATGGGCCATTTGGCGTGCACGGAATGAGGCTATTTTCTCGGGCATGCGATTCTATAGGGAGAACGTTACCATTTTGGCTAATACGCTTATATCCGACTGGTGTACTTAATTGTGTGACGGCATTCTTTGCCGAGTGTCTCGGTTGTATTTCTTATCTCTTTCGGCGTCCTTCTTTCCCTTCCCCCCCTGTAAGTATCTCTCGTCTTATCCGTTTTAGTTAATACATACTTGGGGCGAGCACCAACGAGTGCATCCCCCTTTTTTGAGCCTAAAAAAAAAGGATGAGTTGACAAGTCACATTCAGGATGACATAACTTGGAGTATGTTATTCATTGATTATATTGTGTTGATTGATAGGACTAGAGATGGAGTAAATGAGAAGCTTGAAGTCTGTAGACATGCATTGGAGACTAAAGAATTTCGTATAAGTAGGGTTAAGACTGAATATATGGAGTGCACTTTTGATGGAAGCAATGGTGAAGAAATAAAGGCGAATATCGGTGACGATAACATTTAGAAGAAAGATTCTTTTAGATACTTAGGACCTAAAAGATGGCAAACATAAAATGTGCACATCTGAAAAGATGGCTCACATGAAAACCCTGGCCAAAACATAAAATGGACCACACAAAAGATGGCAAACATGTGCACATCTGAAAAGACCGTATACATGTGTGTGTTTGAAACTAGAAGACTCAAAACAATCCGACGTCGAGTCTGAATATCTGCTGTGGAGTCTGGAAATCTGACTGCTCTGGAGAATCTAAATCTGGAATTTGGATCCGACCTATGACTCTATACAATACTCCCCCTTTCTCTCATACTGGTCAGAAAATAAACATCGACCAAGTTGGGAGAAGACAAGACAAATGGGGAGAAAACAAATCTTCACTTAGCCGATAATATATATATTTTTTGTTTAGGATTTTCTCAATCAATTTTTTAAAAAATCCTCATCATTTTTTGCAAAAAAATCTCAGTTATTTTCTTCTTTTTTTAAAAAACCTAACGTACGACGTTTTCTTGTACACGCCTCTTTTCTTTCTTTCCTTTTATTGATATCATGACCCAAAGGGCCCTTTTTTTTGTTGCAACCCCTCAACCCCCCCTTCTTTCAATTTTATTACTAGGCTGGGCCCATATCCCCTTTTTTTTGGTTGAACGCAGGAGCCCTCCTTTTGGTCTTATTTAGGGTTCCCCTATGGGAACCCCCTTCCAATGCAAGCCGCCCCCTGGGGGGTCTCTGCTCCTGCTAGCGATGGTGGTCGGTGATGGTGGCAACCTGTGATAGAAGCAGCTGGCGATGGTGGCGGCTGGTATAAGTTTGAGGGTGGCTAGGACATGAGCCTTGAGAGCGGAAGACCATCTCTAGGGCTTTGATATCATGAGGAAATTCACAAAACAAGAAAATAAGTTGTTACTTTCTCATTCAATATGTGTCCCTTATATATAAGGAAGCAGGATTACTGAAACTATTTCAATCACACCCCCAAAATTGAGAACAATTGTTCGTAAAACAAAATATACTCCAATACCAACCATATACTTTATGTATACCATGAACAAATGCAGTATGCTCATGTAAGATAATAGTATCCAGGATACCATGTAGGCGGTTCCAAAGGACTTTGGCAATGATTAAATAGATGGCGCAAGCAGTGTAATCGGCCTAAAATCTTTCTCTATATTCAACAACTCTTGCGTTAGAACGTGCTCAATCACAGTGCGAGATTGGTGGAGGACTGGGGCGAGATCTAGGTCTCGGCTATTCCTTTGGGCTTGAGGGAGGCTGGTGTGCCTCTTTGTACAGTTTTTTTTGTTGTATTGTACAACCTTTTCCTTTCCTACTTTTATATAATTAATATATTGGGGTGAACACCGTCGAGTGTCTCCCCCTTTTTTTTGGCTTCAAAAAAAAACTCTTGCGTCAGAAGCAGAAATATGAGATCCTTGTTCAGCTGCTCAAATCCTAAATTCCCCTATTTGAACTCCTCACAACATCCCAGAACTCCTTGTAGAAAATACCAAAAAGCCATCCTCTTTGGGGCCTCCTTCCGCATTTAACTACCATAATGCTTTCTTGATGTCACACTTTGTAAAAGGAATAGCCAAGGAATCTACCTTCAGTAGGAATAAGACCTTCACCCCCTTCCATGCTAGCCCCATCCAACTCATCAAATCCTCCTGTTAAACACGTGATAGTGCACATGAAGAGCCCCTCCCACCTCCAAATCATCCTACACATGCACCCTATATACGGTAATACTATGGATGTAAATCCCGCATCTCCTACATGCCATTGAGTGAAAGAAGTGAGTATTGACATCTTCTTCGTGAAACCAACATTGCTGAGATATTTGCCTCCACTCAACCTCGTTCTTCTTATCCTCTAAAGTACTTCCTGTAAATGCTTGATCCTTGTTGGAGAAAATGAATTGCATAATATTCATAAGACCCCAGGGCTCTCTTATATAAGAGAAAAGCCCGTAGGTAAATAGCAAGAAAAATACATGAAGAAATGAAATAGAAAGAATAACACCAAAGCTATATAATGATCTCAATACTCCCCCTCAAGTTGGAGCATATATGTCTATCGTGCTCAGCTTGGAACAACATCTTTGGAAAGGGCCTCTAGGAAGTGCTTTGATGAATATATCAGCAGTCTGATCTCCAATGGAAACATGAGAAGTAGATATGAGACCCTTCTGAATCATGTCTCTCGTATAGTGGCAATCTACTTCTACATGCTTTGTACATTCATGGAATACATGATTATTTGCAATAAAAAGTGCTGCCTGATTATCACTGCAACATCTGGATCTGCACAAACCCGAACCCGACCGATTAGGGTATGTATAACGTGATAAAGTTATCAATCAACATTAAATGACCTAAATCGATCGATTAATCGTAAATTAAAAGTTATTCAGTCGAAATCGACTAAAAATCGAGCGCATCGTAATGCGTGTCCGAAAAAGTCGCAACGCAAATTCGGAAACCGCAAAACAAACCAAGATCACCATTAAATCTGATTCGATGAAATAAGACCAACGACATTGACCGTTTGTCAATCGTAGGTCGTTTGATATTTTAAAATTGTGAAATTTAACCCCAAATCAAAAACCGTATCTCGAAAATTTGGGGATCCAATCCCAATGAAATGTATACCAATATTATACTCATAATGATCGTCGTTTAGAGACGATCAAATCAAGATATTGAGCATCGAAATCTGAGGTTTGAGGTGTGAATACGATCCACTTTAATTATGTTAAATAAAGAAGAGAAGTTGGTTAAAAAAATTATTAAATTTCCAGACTCTACTATCAGTCTATTTCCAACTTAAAAAAATGATTTGTGACATCAGTAGGCTGATGTCAGCCTGCTGATATCATGAATAAGTTCCTCCAAACACAACAAATGGCTTCCTTCTCCCACGTGTTTCTCCCTATTTCCCTATTTCCAACGAAGCACTTCCCCATTTCTTCCAATTTTATCCCAAATCCACTCTTCATTCTCCCTTCTTTTCTCCAATGAAGCTTCATTTCTCTCCTCAAAGCTTCGATGGAAGCTGCTGCCAACATTTTCTTCTCCTGAAATTTCAGCCAAAGGGTGAACCGTACAAACCAACCTTCTTGCAACTGAAGCCTATTACTGGAATGAACCCAGTGCAACAGCAGCCTTTGCATGCAATTTTTCTCCATCTTTAAGAAAAAAGGGTACAATCCTTACACTTTTCCTCTTGCTGCGATGCATGTACAATACAGACCCCATTGCTTCCTCTATGAAAAGTGCACACATTTTCTAGGGACTTAGTGTCTATTGTTCATCTCCGATGAAACTAAGACATGTACTCCGATTTTTCTGTTATTGAGTGGGTGTGCGTCAGCAAATTTGGGGTTGATCAGATTTTTCTTTTATCAATTTCTGCTGATAACAATGGGGACATGGGTGACATTAAACTTTAAGATCCTGCTAATAGTATTTGGGGAAATTCTAAAACAAGATATAGAACCTTCTATGATGTCATGCCTGGACTGAAAATTTAAAGTGACATACTATATTACAATTGTGATGGAAGAGGTAGTTGGATGGAATTTGGACATAATAGTGACATATCAATGTTTTGAAAACATGTATAAGCTCTATGTAATAGTGACAAATTTCTGGATGAGTATTTTTAGGAACAATTATCCTTGATCTCTAAATTTCAGGCCATACCCGAGCACATTTTGGTTGGTTAATTAAATTAACTATATAATGAAGATATGGATGATATTCAAAGTTGCTTTAATAAATATAGCTTCAGCAATATTCTGCATTTGTGATTAGATTGCAGTTACTATTCAAGTAGCTTAAAGAATTTGACTACAGTCTGTTAAGATTACTTGCAATTTTTAGATTTTCTAAATATCCTGCGGATTAACATATGAATTCAAATTTAAAGTTACAAGCTCCCAAGACTCGATCTTTAATCTTTTTATAATAGTAATAACTAAGAGAGGTTTGTCTATATAAATTAAGAGATATGGGGGTATAAATAAGTATATTATATACAAAATTTTTGGTAATAATGTTTGGTCTTTGACACATCTCTCCAAGTGATTATAAAATAAGTTAGCAGTAATTATATATATAAAAGATTTGGATAATAATATTATTAATATCACATTCAGTAAAGACATCTGTCAATCTTAGATTGAGCTTTATGTTATCCTCTAACTCATATATGGAGCCTTCTTGCGTCCATCTATATGTTTAAAATTAATATTGTCCATTACTAAAATTCAGAATGGTACAAATAAAAGATTTCGATGTTAACATCTAGGGAGTTTACAAGTCTTAAGAAATATATCAGATAAGAGTACAACATCTCACATAACCTGTGACTAATGATTGATAATCTTCATAAATAATCTTCTAGGTGAAATCTACTAATATTGATCACTATTAATAAGGCCATTGACCAAATATCTAAATCTACAAAGTTAACCATATTGGAGATCGAGAAAGAATGAAGACTCTGGTAAGTGTTGGTGATTCAATGATGTTGCATGGTGATGGATATACATTCAAATAGTGATTGGCAAGTTCTATGAATCCACGATTTATGAATATTAGTGTCGTTCATGGTGATCCTTACACCTGGCCGTGCGAGGGTGTGTTGACCGTCATTTGGGCGGAGGAAAGGAAGCTCAGTTAGGGCAGCGACCGCCAAGTGCGCGGGTCTAGGATCCCAATCCCTTTTCGAATTTTACGTGAGCTCGCAATGTTTTTACGCCTCGTTTGGATCCCAACTTTTGACCAGTTCCGCCGACCCTCTATTTTAGGATACCCATGCGAGGATCCTCGGTTTTAGTTTTTCGTACGAGCTCGTTTGTCCGTACTAGTCAGGCCGGTTTCTAGAGTGACTTTTCTGGAGAGTCTCTCTCACCCATCTCTGGAGCGTAGTTTTGGAGTAGACCTTTCCCTCTTTTAGGCCACAATTCCAATAAGAGGTCGAGACGGAAGAGCCTCTTATGAGGCTACCTCACCGCTTGAGTTTTTGGTTATTGTCCGTCAACAGGCTTCGCTATGCTACATCTGAATCATCCATGACTACATCTTAATCATCTAGGGTTACATCTGAGTTAGTTATAGTTGAGGATTGGAGGAGTTACGATCAAAGTTGATTGGATTATAATGTATCTAGGATAAGAAATGAAATTAAGATGCATTACACAACACCGCATGCTTACGGAGGCACCCCAACCTTAAGGCACTCTACACGCCTTAGAGTCATAGTGTGAGGTCACACACAGTCCAAGACCACAGATCTTTAAACTTCGTCGAAGCTGAGGGAACGGATACGAGCAACATTGCTGATATCGATCGATACAACCAACTTCATGGATTATGAGCCAAGCGCACCTGAGATATCGATGGCTGATGACAGACCGATCAAATTGCTATACAAACAGAGAAGGGAGTGTGATGAATCTCATATTTATCACTCTAAAAATGACTAATTAAGCTCAAATCCCTAACATTCATTGGCATTTCTTCAATTATATTGCATAATTAGCATTCATGCATGTATTAATAATAATTGCATTTTATCACTTATTATTGCATAAAATAAGAAGCCAAAAATCACAACCAAAATGACATGTAAAATAGCCTAACTTTCATGATTTTTAACTAATTCATACCAACTCCAAATGACCTGAAACCACTCCACTGTGTACATATCACTACCAAGAATAAATGAAAAATATAAAAAATCACTAACCTAAATAAGTAGACCGGAAACGCAATACCTAATTTCAGGATTTCCAGACTAAAACCTCGATATCTTCCTCATCCAGTGCCCGATTTGATCCTACTCACTTTTGAACTAATATACATTCAATTACCTTCAAAACAAGATCAAGTTCAAGTGAATCGGAGCTCATATGTGAAAGTTGGGTTTTGGACTTCTTTTGCATATTTTGTATTTTACCTGTTTTTGACCTATTATTTTATATACATAATTAACTCATTTTATTTTATTTCTTTTTCATTTATTTTCTTTGACGAAAGTTTTATTAAAATGCATAAAATTCCAAATCTAAAATGAGATTGTAATTAAATAAACTATCCGAGTTCAAGTCTTCACTAACAGTCAATACAAAAGGTATCATTTTGATATTGTATTTTATTTCTTCATTTCTCTAATTATTAAAAATACAAAAAAATAGATTAATGTGTAAATATTTATCTTGGATTTTATCATTTTTTTTCCGGATTTTTATCTGATTTGAAAATGACAATAAAATTACAAAACCCAAAAATCAAGGTATTCTATGTACATGGGATACCCCAAAAATATCATTTGATGCAAATGATCAACTTTGGCTTTAGTCTCTTCATGAAAGTTGTATATCTCATCGAGACGAACAACTTTCGTGAAGAAAATTTTTTGATCCAAGGTCGTTTGCTATTTTTTGAATTATCTTTGTATTTAATTTTCAGAATTTTCTAAGGCTGACATGCGGCAGCTCCTGGAGCCGCCACATGTCACTTAATTTTGGCCTTATTTTATTTTATTTTTATATAAAAAATATTAAAAATTAATTAATTAATTAAAAATTAAAAAATAATAAACAATAATAAAACACCACGTGGCGAGATCAGGACCGCCCGATCTCGGCCGATCGGACGCTTCCCGTATCTCATCTCCGTCATCCCTTTCCTCTTTGGAACCGCCCCCTCCTTCACAAATCTCGGAGCCGCCCGCCCGCAATCTCCACCACGCCGGCCACCTCTCCAATCAGATCGCCGCCTTCCTCTTCTAGATGCGCCTCCTCCACAGATCTCGGCCACCGTTCATTCCATCTGTGGCCGGACCGCCCCCCTTCCTTCTTCGCCACTGCCGCAACTCCGTGAATCCCTCTCGCCCCAATCACATCTCCATCAAACAAAGAATCGATCGTCACTGCTAATATGCCATCTTAATCGCCCTCCGCCTCTCCTATTTAAGCTACACCGCCACCCCTCGACCAACCTATCCGTCGATCTACAACTACAGAGGAAGACCCATCTCAAGGCGGTGACAACGCCTTCCCCTCCGACAAGTCCTTCCTGCTTGACATGATCCGAGGTGTGCAACACCGCGTCGCAGCGCCTCTGCCGAGGTCTGCTCAACTCCAACACACGTCGTTGAGCCCCTTACCTCCAGCTACACCGCCCTCCTCGAACTTCATCTACGTTCCAACTTCCTCCATCTATCGACTCCACTCTGACCAACGCGATTCACCCCCTCCGCACACAAACTACTTCATCACCTCCCAGCACCATCGATACCTTTCTCTACCAGGGGCCTCTTCTTCCCCCGTCGACCCCCATCTCCTTAACATCAACGAAGCCACCGCAACAACACCTGCGCCATCAGCTGGAGTTCCGTTCTCCTTCGACTATCCACGCAACACCTCAGTCAACTCCACCTAGTGCTTCATAGACGCCTCCTGACCGGAGCCAGGAGTCATCATCACCAACAGGGGCCATCCATTCTTCCTCGACTCCAGACGAGCATTTCAGCCTGTGCTCCCAACTCAAGTGATCGGCCCTCCTCTTCCTGGAAGCTTTCGCCGTCCACATTGCACTTCACCGACGACCTCACCACGTTTCAGGATGACACTCCACCCTCCCTTCACCGGAAGGCTCACTCGAAGACAAAGGCCCCTGCGCACGTGACCACAACGTGCCTTGGGGGAAATTTTCAAGGGGCACCCCTGCCCTTTCGGTCAATCACCAGAAGACAACCGCTGAACAGAGGGTTACATGTTGCACATGACCCGTCCATAATTTTGCAGAGACACCCTTCAGGGTGCAGGTAATTACACATTAATCCTTCTATTACATTTTCTGCATTATTTATTTATTGTAATTTTGCATTGAGAGCCTTGAGTTCTTGCTACATTTTGAACCTAATTTTGTCATCATTTTATTTATCAAAAATTTGCATGATGTTCTACAATTAATTCTCTACATCATGGCATATTTGTGATATTTTTGTGGTTTGTGGTTAATCAATGATTAATTGTTTTGTGGAAAATTGCATATTTTACCTACTCTATGATTTGAAATTCATATTAAATTAACCGTAGCTCCAAAAATTGCCAAAAATTCATGGATTAGAGGATTAGCTGTGTTTTACATTGTGCCCAAAAAGAATTGCATTTGCATCCATAATTTGCTCTATATAAATCATTTTGCATATTTCAATCTTTAATTTTTAATAGGTATTTAATCTCATATTTTTAAGGTTTAGGATTTTTCTGAGACCAATCACCTAGTGATAAATCTTGAATAATTTTATCCCTTAAATAAATATGATTAATATTTATTATAATTAATTATTGAAATTCACTTTGTTTGCATTCATAAATTCATAAAATATTTATCTTGCATCTAAAAATTCTAAAAAAATTATAGTGCATTCATTTCATCATAAATGACATCTCATCCAAATTTCATAATTTTCAGACATCATTTGATTGAAAATTACTTTTTAATCCCTAAAATTGGCCTAATTTGCATTTTGCATCCCAAAATTGCATTAAAAATACCAAAAAAATACCGCATCAAAAATCATGAACGAACTTTGATAGACATTATCCTAGGTTGTTCCTTTGCCTCTTTGAGTTTGACCTTGGGACTTGCCCAAGTAGAATAAACATAAAACCACACCGATTAAAAATTGAATAATTAATTATGGTTTTTTCTTGATCGATTCTGATTGTCCGACGTAATTACGACACATTCATATTTTAAACGCTTAGTAATTCACATCATTTAAAGCAGGGCATTCGCGACTCCTCGGAGTGTAAAGGCTAGATCGATATATGTGATATTTTTGCAATATAAGGCATGTGTGCCACTTTTATATGAACTTCGTGTGTACATATCTCTTTATAAGGAGTGAGATGTTGTCTTGGGTTTTGTGGTTCCCATATTGTATTAGCTACCATGTTATATGTAAACATTTTATCCAACTAATCTATGAACTACATTGTATTAACTTTTTATACCATATTTGATTCACATGTTGTATGATTCTCATGTTGCACGATTTAAATCAAATTTATACTTCCTAAAAAAGGAGAAGCAGCAGCTCTGTTGGCATATGCAGAGATGGTGCTTCCATTTTTCTGTTCTGGATGAAAGTGCATGTTAAAGATGTGGCTTAGGGAAAAAGCCACCTCTTCAAGAGGTAGCTCTCGGCTAAAGCCGCCTCTTCAAGAGAGGCGGCTTACCTAAGGTAAATAATAAGAAAACTTTTTGCATACTGCTCATGGGCAATAAGATTAATAACTTACCGTAAGATGAAAATTCCTCACCAAAGGAGTCTCGGGTCGATGGAATGTCTCCTTGTCGAATTGGGTCCAGGGAGATTTGAGTCAAAAGAGTGCCTCCTTAATGGATTTGATGTAGAAAGAATATTTCGGTCATGAGAAGGTGTATCTGAAAAGGCATTTGAAACAACCGACCCGTGAACCACAAACAGGTTCGGAGAGCCTCCATTTTTTGGAGTCTTCAACTCATCAACCCCGAACCCTCTGGAGCCTCTATCAAAATTAAGGTGCAAAGTTTGCTGAATTGGGAGAGCAAGAATCACAATGATCGTAAATCTTCTGCTTCCCTCAGAATCCATCGACTGTCCATAGCATGATGTTGGCCCAGGAGAAATTTCGACGTCGCTGGTGGTGACACGCCCCTCCTTCACCACAATGTGGAACACTACCTTGTCCCACGACCTTATGATTGAGGTAAGAACCTTCCTCATATCGCCACCTCTGCCTTCATGCAGAAATTAGAACCCTTGGAAAGCCCGTCCAACAAAAGGCTATAACCATCATGTAGTCCATAATAGCCTCCCCGCCGTTGCAAGATCCCTCGCCCATAGTGGTAGCCCTTTGGACAGTAGAATCTTGTGGAAAAGAGTTCACGAGGCTCCATCACGCAAGGTAGGGCATCACCACTTCACCACACCCCCCTGGAGGACTTCTGGACAATGAATGGCTATTGTACACTAGAATGACTATTGTTGGATCTTGTAAGGATATGAAGAATGAATAATCTGCATTTGAACAAATGAAACACTTCATGAATGATAGTTGAGAGCTTCTCACAACACAATGTCAGAATTTTGTTAAGATCACATATTGATTTGTGAAACCGATATAACTTCTGAGACCGCCTCAACAATATATGTTGGTAGTTGATGCATGTCGACCTCTTATTCGAGGTCTTTGTATAAAAGGCATTCTTCACATCTAGTTGGTATATATGCCAATCCTTGTTGGCTGCAACAGTGAAGAGACTACGGAGAGAAACATGATACACAATTTGTGGAAATGTCAGATAACCAATGCCATAAGTTTGAGCAAAAAACTTGGCCATCAGTCGAGCTTTGTAGTGTGCATTACTACCGCCGATTTAGTGCTTCACTGTGAAGACCCACTTATAGCATACCACAACTACATTATCTGGAGGTAAAACAAGTGCCCATGTGTCCCTGAATTGTAACATGTTGAATTTGTCATCATCGCTTGCACGTGTCATCTATGGGTGATTCCTAATGTGTTTGGAATCACTATGTCTTAGAAGGCATGAATGCATTGCCTGTGTAATTGTGAGAGTTCATCAAGAGTGTACTAGCCAATGAATAGGTGCTTTGTGGAATTCCGCTTGCCTTTCCTGAGGCCTATTGATAGATCGGAGTCATCCGTAGGATCTGTCACATGTTCTTCTTGCTGAGTATTTGAGTGCTGCACAGAAACATCACTATTGATGCCATCGATAGAAGGCCTCCATGAAAAAAGGACCTTGAACAACTATATTATTTCCTGGAAGAGGTGGATCTAATAGGTTTCAGATCATCTTCCATTCCTCTTGAACCTAAAAACTCAGTACAAAGGATTAGATGCTCCACCATTTGAGGATACAGATCGACTACAAGAGAATTGTTGGCAAACTATCTCAATGCTAAAATTAATTATATTAGTTGTGTAGTTTATTCATGGAAGGACCAAGTTATAGGCACTGGCAGGTTGTTAGTATGATTCTGAAGTACCCATAAAGATATCCTAAAAAAGGTTTAATTTACAAAAACAATTAACATCTTGATCTTTGTGTTTATCCAGTTGTTGACTATGCTGGTTCTCATGAGACATACAGTCTACTGCAGGTTAAACCACTTTTCAAAGAGGAAAGTTTATGACAGAGAGAAGCGAAATCAAATGGTTATTTTCAGGTTGAGTGAGTTGTCGCTTCGAGTGTTTGTAAGATGGAATGGTGGACTTCTCTTGCTGAACATAATGGTGTTATATTAAACGACCTGTGTCTATATTTTGTGACAATAAGTCAGTTGCGTGCTCTAGTGATGCCTTTCATGAGAGAATAAAGCACATAGAGGTGGACTGTCATGTTCTTTTGTTCAGGACATTATTCTGGGAAAAAAACTAGTCCTTACATAACATTTGAATAAAACTTACCGAGGATTTTCAGTAAAGCAATCTCTTATTCCATGACTAGGTTGGTTGATATCTACACTCCAGCTCGAAGGGAGTGTTAGAATACATGTTTCAATGAGAAATTAGGACTCTTCATTTTGTTCATTCATCTCATTTTGTTCATTATTTATTTTCTCTGTTGTAGTCCTTCCTAATTTTCCCACCTAAGAGAGATCAGGATTCTTCATGATAATTAATCTATTCATTTTTTTCTCACGCATGCAAATAGCTTTCCTATCTAGAAATGTGTACCAGCAGCTGATGTTCGTGCAGGCACAGTAGCACTATATATAGCTTAGCACAAAACAGCAGAACCGACACCAAGGAAAATTGCTTTGAAATGCTCGACTCAATAATAGCAATTACATAAGAAATAGTTCTCACGTCAAAGGACGCTGGTCAGCAGACACAAGCTCAGCATATTTGCCGCGAGACAAAATCTCCTTATTGAAGCCAAGTTTTTCATATAACTTTTTTCTACGGAACATTGCTGCAACAATATCAAAATCAGTTATTATTTTCAGACTGCATTAACAACAGAAATGAGCATTTAAGAGGGAAAGAAATTGTCTATGCAGGTTTTTTCAGCTACTTGACGCACAAGATGTATTAAACAATCTTCCATTCATTGTCTGAATGCTGAGTAAAATGAACTCTAAAGGATGGTTCTCGCATAAAAAACTATACTTTCTGCAATGAAGGTTGTTGACATGGTATTGGAACAACTATAAATCTTAAGATGGATACTAGAATTATGGTAAGACTGTAATATTCGGATCCAATTAAAGACGAACCTGATTGATCTAATAATCAATATTAAATAACATAAATCGCTCAATTGATTGTATATCAAAAATCGTTCGGGCGAAATCGACCAAAAAGTTAGTCGCACCGTAATGTGTGCCGCGGAAAAGCCGCGACGCAAATTTGGAAACCGCAAAAAAAACCAAGACCACACAAAAATCCGATTCGACAAAACAAGACCAACGGAATCGAACTTTCATCAATCGGAGGTTGTTTGATATTTTTAAATAACAAAATTTAACCCCAAAATCAAAACTGTATCTTGAAAATTTTGGATATTTATACCCGATCCAAAGTATATCAACACTATACTAATATTGATCGTCATTTAGAGACGATTAAATCGAGATATTGCGCATCAAATTCTGAGACTCGAAGTGCGCATACGGTCAATTTTGTGTATGATAAATAAAGTGAGTTTTTGTTTAATAAATAAATATTAACAGTAATAATTTTTATTTTATTCTACAGACTCCGTGCAAAAAAAATAATAATAATTTTGTAATTATGATATCAGCAGCAGCTGACATCAGCTTGCTGATGTCACTGCTGATGTCATAAAGGATGATGTCATGGTTAATTAAAAAAATGGAGAGAAAGAGAGAGGAATGTTCCACGAAAGAACCTCCCTCCTCTTTTTTTCCCATCTCTCCCATTTCCAACGTTAAACTTAAAACCCATCTTCTCCTTCTTTCGTTATTTTCCTATTTCCCAAATTCAATTCTCCTCTTCTTCTTAATTTCCCCAATTTTGAATGTGAACAAACATCTTCTATCTTTTCCATCTTTCCCAAATGAAGCCTTTCCCTTTTTCTGCACTTGCTACGGCTGGAGACCAATCTCCAGGCAGATTTGGAAGTCCTGGAGAAGCCAAATTGCAGCAACTGCTGCTCCTCATCTGTAGCAAGTTGCTGCTACTTGACATTCGTCCAAGAAGGAGCTGTAGCAGGCTGTAGCTGAGGATTTAGAACCTTGTTACAGTTCAAATAGCTGACGTCCAGCAGTAGTATTAAGCTCCAAACTGAAATGATCAGAGGTACAATCCTTCTTCTATTTCTATTGCTTCCATGCATGCATTTGCTGTTTTTTTAATATGGAAATATTCAAGGGATAGACTATACCCCAATGGCTGCCATCCAAGAAGACAATTGACATTTTAAATCTTGAGCCAACGGAAACCGAACCCAAGTTATAAGCAGATTCTGGTGTTCTAAATCTAAAGACTGAGTTGGATTGGATCGATTCTGCATATGTAGTCTGAGTCTAATATGAATGCTGAACATAAAATTCTAATATGAATTCTGAACATAGAATCCAAACTTGTAACATCCGGGTCTAACTAAACCCGAACCCGACCCGATTAGGAGTTCGAGTGACCAATTATATTCAATTAATATTGAATAAATCTTAAATCGATCTATTGATCGTGAATCAAAATCCATTAAGTCACAATCGACCAAAAGTTGATCGCATAGTAATGCGTGCCACGGAAAAGCCGCACAAGGAAATCGAAAACCTCAAAAACAACCGAGACCGTCATAAAATTTGATTCAACCAAATAAGACCAACGGAATTGGTTGTTCATCGATCGAAGATCATTTAGTATCTTAAAAATAAAAAATTCAAACACAAACCAAAACTGTATCTCGAAAATTTCAGGGATACAATCCCGATCAAAAGTATACGAATATTATAATCATTTTGATCGTCATTTAGAAATGGTCAAAACGTGATATTGCGCTTCGAAATTAGAGACTTGATGCGCGAATGCAGTGAATTTTTGAGATTTTCAATAAATCTAAATGGGGAGAGAATGTTTCAAGATTTTAGTGACATCATTGATGACATCAGCTTGCTGATGTCACCATGTGATGTCACAAATGATGACATGAGTGATGTCACTTAAAGTTAGCATGACATGAGAAGCTTCCTTCCCCATGTCCTTTTCTCCCCTTTTCTTTCTTTCCTACATCTCTCAAATTCCAAAGAGAGAGAGAGAGCCACAACCCTCTCCCTTTTATATCCAAATTCTCCCTCCTTGTTCTCATCTTTCTCCCCTAAATTTTCCATCCAATTTCCAGACGTGTTCCCTTCTTTGCCTTTTCTTTCCCTAATTCTCCCCCAAAATTTCTCAATATTCTTCCCAAGCCCCAACCAAGAAAACTCTTGTTGCTGAAGAACTGCAACTCCTATTGCTGCTATTCAGAAAACTGCAGCTGGGAAGGCCTGCTGCTACCAAAAACTCCAGATCAAATCCTCCATTTTTGGAGATTTAAAAAGTACAATCTCAAATCCTTTCTATTTGCTGCCGTGCTTGTTCAATTCAACCCCAATGCTGCCATATATGTCGATTTATACACATTTCCATCCCATGCTTGATGTATTTTTCTTGTGTAAAGTGTTGGGGGAAATTGGTGGGTGTTGCTCTTATTCACTGGGTTTTGGTTAAGGTTCTTGGTGTCATTCTAATAGTCAGATTCCACAAGACTTTTCAACCTTAACCCTTTCATAGGATGAGCACATATTACCTTTTCTTATGGTTTGATTTCCTAATAATGATTTATTTACCAAATTGAAGTCAGACATCTGACAAGAGTAGTTTGATTTAAATCAGACATTAGGATCCTATTTCATATGCAGTAGGAGGAAGTCATTATTGATCAAATATCATAAAATGTATGCTTGGGAGTGCCACAATGACATCTAGTTGTATAAAGCACATGTGGTTGATGACACATTCATAATCAGACTAGTAGAATATGTGATTTGGCATATGAAACTTCTCAAAGCATTTCATTTTATCGGGTGAATGAATGAGCAAGTCGGGTCATAGATTCCACTCTTCTCTCTAACAAAATAAATCAGAGTTTGGATTATATTGGTGGCAAAAAAGGTCATCTCACATCTAGTGCTCCTTGCCCCTTCTGTTTAAAAAAATTGTCGTTGAAAGGTCAGAAGATATATGCAAGGATGTACATTACGAGTAAATTTTGATGAGAGCAAGGGTTCAGTATTGTCGAGCAGTTGTGAGATACTAATAAACATCCCCGTATGATAGTGATAGTAACAAATATTAAAAAGGTGGTTGAGAAAATGTCTCAAGGTGAGAGTTGATAATTTTTGTTAGAATCAGCAATCCTACTGTTTTAGTGATTTGAATTTCAATATTATTGTCAGTAGGCTCACTAATTTTCTGCTCACGACTGATACTCATAGCCATACTATTTCCTTGGCTACATAAACCCCCAACCTCTCCCTTCTATTCTCTCTAATTTCTCCCCCAACTCCCAGCCGTAGAGCCCCCCTTTTTTTTGTTATTTCTTTTGGAAGGTGGGGCTGCTGTCCACCTCCTTGTTGCTGCATGTGGAAGCAACAATTGATGCTAGGAGCTATTGGAGCAACCTGCTACTACTGCCCCTTCAGAAATCTGTAGTTGCACGAAAGTTTTTCTCCAAAACTTTAGAGGATCAAGGTACATTTACCCCTCCTCTTACTGTTGTAGCAAATTTCCAGCAGCATGCAACTGCTATTGGAGCCCATTCCCTCCTGTTGGAGCTCCAACAAGGGGAGTTGCTGCTTTCCTCTGCTTCAACTGAAGCAATAGTTTTTTTTCCCTCAATTTTGGTGCTCCTCCAACCACTACCACTGTTGCTTCTGGGGGGGAGAAATTGATACTGCTAAAGCCTCCAATTCAACCACTTGCATGCATGCATTTGATCTCCAATTTTAAGATCAATAGAGGAACAATCTATCCGTCCTCTTGTTGCAATCCATGTTTTTGTACAACTATCCTCCTTTCACATACAAGTTTAACCTCTCTTGTTGCCCCTATGTAATTTCACACTTTTTCAACAAAATTATTGTTGTTATCTTTGGAAAATTTGCACATGCCCCTGATTCGACCTTTATATCTCAGGTTATGTTTAAATTTCTATGAATAGCAGCAATCACTTGACATTTGAATGCTAGTTCTAAGGATTTGGAACTCCCTCACGAGCATATTCATCTAAATTACCAGTACTATACATAGAGCCTAGAGGCTTACTATTAGACAACAATAGGGATAATCTGATAGTTGTACATCTGTAACAAAAGTAATAGGAAGGGAAGGAAAAGAAAATTCACCGCATTAAAAAATGATGTTTATTCCAAATAGAGGCTATATTTTCTCCCATTTCCTGATTTCTTGACTCTTCTTGTTACCTTAAATCTTTTACTTAGTTAGATTCTCTACAACTTCGATAAATGATACAGGAAGTTGATTTACCCCATTTTCAACATGCTTTTGGAATATGTAAAGGCTATAAGAAAAGCAATTTTATGTTAGTCATGGTGATTCTCTGGCTATGTGTAGCAAAATATGATTTAGCACGGTATAAAGTTGTACTAGTAAGAAATGTAAGTTCGAAAATTTTGGATCACTATGATTGTAAAAAAAAGTTGAATTATGATAAGCTCCTGGAGATTCGGCAACTATAGTCCATTTCAGCAATCATCCTTTAGACTGTCTCCATTTAAATTAGTTACATATTATGATTTTTTATTTAAGATCTTGCTTGATTATAGGTTCTGTAGGGATGCATGGTGTTCTTACATTGTTGCACCTATCTTAAGTATGAAGTCTTGACATATAGTCCTATACCTACTCATTCCCTATGATGTTGCAAATGTAGAATATAGTTTTAGTTAGGGTTAATGTTATTAGAATACAGGAGTCCGGTGAGAATGCTTGTGACCTTAAAAATGTTGAACATGGAATTTTGGTGATTAATGAAAGTTTTGTTTTCTTCTTCACCATGCCTTATATTCCTTCACATGATCTGACATCTATCCTGCTTTCCACTTACGTGTTTAAGGGTAGTGTTAAGCTTGATCTGGAACAGACTTGATGTCAGTATGGAACCCTTGATGAACTGTTGTGATAAATGAAGCATAGCACAAACTTGTAGTTTCTCCCTTAATCAAGGCTTGAGAAGTTGACTACATTCTTTACTGCATAATATACTCTAGATAGTAGTGACAAAGAATTGGTGTGACTAACTTTTAGCAGACAATATTATTCCATAGTTGGTTGAGTCCAACCAACTGGATATGCATGCTTGCCATCTAGATTGAAGTCTGAGCTTGACAAATTATGTAGTCACTTCAGATTGCCAAACTAATTAAATAACCTCTTGGACAGAGCGTCAAAAAAAAATAACCTCTTGGACATGGTCATGAATATTTATTTTGATGTATATAGGTTTATATAAATTTGAATATGACGAAGTCACTAGTGCTTGGTACAGAAACGACTATTTTTAGTGCATTAGAATGTGACAAGAGCAACTAAGTTGGAACTTATTTAGTTTTCTCTATTAAGGCAGGATGAAAATAACTTCAGTAAAAGTGTGAGTTTCATCAACTTCTTTTAATTTTTTTTGTTGTTAAGAGTATCCAATCACTCTGCCACAAAAAGGGACTTTACACTTTACGCCCTTTTGAGGAGTCAAGTTCCTAAGTAGTACCTGGGATTTACTTAAATACCCAGGTTCTACGAAATCATTTTTTTTAAATAAAAACTACAGAGGTGTCGCATGTTGAACATGCGACACCCGTGAAGTTTTTTTTACTCAGAAACTACAGGTGTGTCACATCTTTAATATGCGATATGTCACGATCTCACTGGATTTGTTCTAGGGTTTTTCTCGTATAGCGAATTTTGGACATGCGCTATATGAGAAAGTTCCTGAAACCGTTCCAGGGTTTTTCTTATATAGCACATGTTCGACATGTGTTATATGACAAAGTTCCTGGAACTGTTCCAGGGTTTTTCTTATATAGCACATGTTCGACATGCGTTATATGAGAAAGTTCCTGGAACAAATCCAGGGTTTTTCTCATATAGCGCATGTTCGACATGCGTTATATGAGGTTCTCCTGGAACGAATCCAAGGAGTTTCTCATATGTCGCATGTTGAACATGCAATAAATAAGTTATTTCCTGGAAATTGACAGGCCAGGTCTGGATATATGAGGTTTTGAAGCTCTTGGTTTGGCCCTTAGTCTTCTTATGACAAGAGACCAAATAAGAGCAAAGATGAACCTCCTCTCATGCCAGACTGATACCGTGCCTGTCAATTTATATGCTTGCTACATGTCGATGAAAACGCATTCAAAGATGTATCCACAATCACAAATGTGGGCTATGGACACAAAGACATTCACAAAGGAAAATATTGTGATCCAGAAAGACATTCTAAACATTTTACATATATAGAATTGTCCACGGATATACACTACATTTTTTTATCACATTAACAACTACAAGGTTTACAACTCAACGCTTTTTCCTCCGCTGGTATGTTATCGTTGAATCAGGAGGATGGAAGGGTAACAGACGGTTCGTCTCGTCTATCATGTCGATTTGCGACGGCCCAGCAACATCTTCGTCGAAGGTTGGCATTGACGGTGACGTGAGCGTGCAGTAAGTTGGTTGTGTTTCTCTGGCGTCCAATCCATGCCTCAACGGTGCCTGCGGCGTTGACATGTGGTCACGTGGTCGATCGGCAACAAGTGTGACGAAGTCTGTCCCCAATTCCGTTGGCGCAAGGTTCTCATCTACTGCAGCGGCTTCTTCATAGTCCATGGGTTCTGCCACTTGTTCACGCGCCCTTCCTCGACCTCTTCCTGTTCCTCTTGCCCTTACTCGCCTTGCCTCCGCCCAAGCCACATCAGCATGGTCGTCATGTATTGTGACGACATCTGCAAATTGAAACGACAACCACTGCGCCATCTCCGCCTTTGCTTGTGTCGCAATCTCGCAGCATTCCTCGTGTCCAATATCGTATACACGACTCCACTTGGCGAGCTGCATCCAAAAAAAAACATAGAGGTAAATTTCTAGCAGTCTTCTTAAATTAATTTCCCACAAAGTTTATACGAGCACTTACGTTGCTTGCCAGAGTTGCACCTAATCGTCCAACAAATCTTCTAGTAATAGTCCGATACCATTGCTCGTATGCGGGCATCGCGAATATCCCATTGGACCGATCGATATCAACGATTCTACCTTCCCGCTCCTTCCATTGGCTAATATACAACCCGTGTTTCTCCCTCCAATTCACATGCACCTTCCCCCTCAAGTCGATTGCATGGAGTTCCCCAAAGGTGAAGCAAGGTCGTGTAACGTCTTGAAGGCCGCCAAATTGTCTCAAGAATCGGTCAGGGAAGTAATACTCCACAATGTGGAAGTATATCAACAGTACACGTGCTCTCCAAATGCGATCGCCTTCAAGACAGTTGGCAGGGAGACCTGCGCGGATGTCCTCGGTACACGGCGTCCATAATATCTGAATGGCAAAATTGCATTTAGATTAGTAATTTTTTTGGTTGAAGTTGAAACAATTTGTGAATGTAAAATTACCTGCTCGGGTGACTGCATGTCAAAAGCGTTTCGGTATGGTCTCACTACGTGTATAGGCTGTCGATGATGGGTAAACGCCGTTTCCCAGCGGACTCCTAACGGGCGCCCGTGCCATTCTCTGCCTTCCCTCACAACTGGAGCAATGTGGGGGAAGTGCTCCAATGTCCATAGCTGAAGGAGTATGACCGAACCTCCAATCTCTTCGGTCGCCATATCCGCTGCTAAACAAAGGTGTCTATATAGATATGCAAGTCGGCAACGCAACCATGAAGATTCCTACAAGATAATTTAGATAAGGAAAACGAAATGAAGAAAACAAATAATTAAAATTACTTACATCGCCAGCCCAGGCACGAGAGAACGATGTCACTCCCGAAGATGCAAAACAGATGGGTCAAGTGGGCCTGGATCCATCTGCAATTTTAAACATTCAATTTTAAAATATACAATGTAAAAAACAAGAATATACGATAAAAGTAAATATGCCACCGCAATGAAAAATAAGAATATACGATGAAAAAAAAAGCACACTTACTCGAATAAGGACATTTGCGTCTGCTGTAACCTACGCCACCACAATTACCACATTTATTCTTATTCCTTCCCGTCGTCGGCACATTTGATGTTGATGCTTGAGAATCCCTTGCGGTTTTATTGGGACATCCACGGTGTGTGTGACCCAATATCCCACAAAACGAACAAGTATTTTGATGAATCACATCTCTAACATCCATTTCATTATGAATTCTTGTAGTACGTGGTCGACCTTTGCCGTGCTTACGATTTGGGTCCGGACGTAATTCAGGATAATCCAAGGGAGCCCATGTTTCACGATCACGATGGGGAAAAATTTCCCTCCATAAACTTTCAGCTGGTGCTGCCACGTGTACCACTCTCCAACATAGAAATCCACTTCCGCTCGACGTTTTGAAATGACTGTAATGGCGTGGGAACATGGGATACGAAAAATTTGCCATTTATTACAAGTGCATTTCCTTTGGAGCAAATTTACAGTGTACTGTTTGCGACCGCGCAGACCACTAGACGTCCGTCGAGCACTACTAGAGACCTCGAACAATATTTCCGGCTGTACTTGTATCTGAGTTACTGTGTGCCCATTCGCGGCTGAACTCCAACGGTTCAACTCTGTGGATGTATAATGCGTGAATTTGCGGCCAACAGCAATGGTTGCGCTTGCCTCTTCAGCATGTTGGTTGAAGTATAACACACAATTGTAAAAAGTCTTCTCGATTAACGCAGAGATTGACAAGCAACTAGCATCTTTAAGAACAACATTGTAGCTTTCGCTCAAATTTGTAGTCATCTGACCAAACCTAATACCACTGTCGTAAGCCAAGGTCCATTGCTCACGACGACAATCATGAGTCGAAAACCATCTACTTGCTTCATTATTCCACTCTTGTAATTTCCTCATGAAGTACGTGAACTTTCTAGTTGTCGTTTGTAATGCTGCTCTTTGAACCAGGGCTTTCATCGAGCCATTTTTAAAGACGCTATTGAAGTTGCTCACGACGTGCCTTGTACAGAACCACCAATATGTAGTCCAACTGAGGGTGATCCTGATTAACTGTTAGGTTTATACAAGTGTGTGCCCCAATAACCTTGGAGATCACCCACAGTCCATCAAATTTTCTAAAATGTCCTCGTAAATACCAAATACAGCCATTCGATCTCTGCGTGCAAGAAGCCGACCATATCAAGCCGGTGGATTCCTTGACAATGAAGTCATAGTGTGCCAGAATGTGGTACTTGACAACATAAATCAAATCTTCCCTACATTTGAAGGTTCTACCCTTGCGTATTTCATCAACGGCACCATTAAGTCGAGACTTCTCTCGAATGTCGTCTTCATATGTTGAACGAGTATTTGATCCTCTAACCTTAAAAAAGGGTATACGAGTAACGATAGTCTGCGTTCTTTGTTCATCAGCTGGGATCTCCTCGTCTACTGCATCATCGTCGACATCTTCGCCACATTCTTCCAGGTCATCATCGGTTCCCCAAGGGATGAAATCATCCAAAGCATGATTAACCTCTCGCAGCAACGAGTCACTCATGCCCAATTGTTGATCCGTGCATGGTTGCGTTATAGGCGCATCAACGTCAAAGTAGGGTTCCATACTAGGGACAACTGTTGGTTGTATGCTTGGGAAGATTGTTGGTTGTGTGCTACGGACAACTGTTGGTTGTGTGCTCGGGACAACAGACGGTCCCTTGTTAGTCACAACATTGGGGACTTCGCTCACAGATACATCTTCAACAATAATGTCAGTAGGCATCGATTTCCCAATAGTCCGAACATATACAAGAACTGCCTGGACATCATCATCATCGACAATAGATGAAAACGATGGTTCTTCCCCTGGGCCTCGAGGGATGCGATGTAATAATCGGATTTTTTGACTATTGGCATCCAAGTTGAACTTACGGTAAACCAAGTTCAACATCTCATCGAACGTCATATTAGGCATTAGCACAAACCCCCGTACGTTGGTCGTCGATCCGCCAATGAGTGTACCCCTCAAATGAAACATACAATACAACGGCTCCATTCTGACCTAATACGTGACACAACGTACAAGTAAACAAAATACATTCATGAAATGAAGAATAATATGCATATGATATAAAAAATCGTCTCAAGAAATTTTTTTACCAAGTCTCAATGTATGCAACAACGACTTAGCCCTAGTGGGAGGCGGTGGCGGCTAGGACGGTGCCAACCAAGGAAGCTACGGAAAAGGAGTGTTCCGCGAGGCTAGGAGTGATCAAAATGGACGTTTGTGAGAGAGGGGGAGGTCAAAATGGACAGGTGGCGCAGTGGGCGGGTCGCGGGCGGCACGGGGACAACAGGCTGGGAACGATGTTCGCGTGGGGGAAATGGGAAATCCGAAACGCGCGTCCCTTATTAAGCCCTTATATCGCATATTCAATATGCGTTTTATATATCGCATATTAAAGATGCGACACACCTGTAGTTTCTGAGTAAAAGAAAACTTCAGGGGTGTCGCATGTTCAACATACGACACCTCTGTAGTTTTTAAGTAAAGATTTCGTAGAACCTGGGTATTTAAGTAAATCCCAGGTACTACTTAGGAATTTGACTCCCCTTTTGAGTATTTGCAATAACACTTGTGCCCTTATTATACACATACCGACACTTCGACATGATCTTCTTACAACTTTATCAGTTGTCACTTGAAGGTATACTAATTTATCAAACTATGGTCCATTCAAATTAAAGCCTTGCTTTTAAACTATATAACAAGGATCAATGACTCTGTTACTAGATCAATTGGTCAGTGTACACCTTTAGCTAGATAATAGATGTTGACACCGATTTTGGTTTGATAAGAATCAATGATGATAATTAATTGTGCCGGTCATAGTGACCCTTACACCTGGTCGTGCGAGGGCGCGGTGACCCTCAGCTGGGCAGGAGATAGGAAGCCCAGTTAGGGCAGCAGACGCTTAGTACGTAGGTCTAGGATCCCAGTCTTTTCTCGATATTTCGCCAGCGCTCGCAGTTTTTACGCCTCTCTGAGATCCACAAGTTTTCTTTTAAATACCAATCCCGCTGACCCTTATTCTTTAGGATACCTAGGCTGGAGGACATTCAGTTTTAGTTTTTTTTTTCAAGCTCGTTAACCCGTACCGGTCGGACCGGTTTTCCTTTTGGGGTGACTCTTCCGGGGAGTCTCTCTCACCCGTCTCTATAATGTAGTTTTGTAGTAGACCTATCCCTCTATTAGACCGCACTTCCAATAAGACGGAAGAGTCTCTTACGAGACTACCTCACCGCTTGAGTTTTTGTTATCACTCTGCCAATAGATTTGGCAATGGCTAAATGTGAATCAGTTACAATTGAATTTGGAGGAGTTACAATTGAGCTTGGAATGAGTCACAAATGAGTTTTGCTAAAGTTGAGATGGATTACAGTTAAATTGATTACAACTGAGTTGGCTACATGAGAGCTTGGTTACAGTTGAGTTGGTTGTAGTTCAGCTTGGTTTCCGTTGAGTTTGTTACTGTCCCGCCAGTAATTCCTGACAAAGAGAAAAGACCATATCATGAAAATAATCCTTATCAGACTTCGAACTACTACCACAGCTGTTAGATATAGCTAGTGGATGTGTTGGGAATTTAGTTAAGATGCATTTTTACTCCACCGCATGCCTACGAAAGCACCCCAACCCTAAGGCTTCCTTATTGCCTTAGAGTCATAACGTGAGGTCTTACCCAGACCAAGACCACAGACTATCCCTAAGCTTGAGAAATTCAACAAAAAAAGAATCAAAACCCTAGACTTATCATAAGCATTTAATAAAGAAATTGATCATATCAGAGACTCATCATTTACAATCCCAAGACCCATCAAATACATATTATAATTAATAAAAGGCGATGACTTAAATATGGATCATATAATCTATGTATAAAAATAATAAATAGGGGTAATTAAGGTATGATAAGTAGTCGGAGATTTACATACCAAATAACTTGAAAACTGTTTCAAATGCAAGTAGCTCATTTTTAATTACCATACATCAACTAATTGCTTTCTTTTGGAGCCCCTAAATTCATGTTATTTCTAGTTAATTAGATTTACTTAACATTTGTTGAAGTCCTTTTGCATGGGTTGCAGGCAAAACACCTGTATCGTGGATTTGGAGAGTTGAACCTCAGCTTCTGCACTTATTATTAGCAGGTATGCATGTTATAGTTTTTATTCTGACTTTTCTTTCTCTTCTATTAGAATTGGGATACATGTACATTATGCAATTTCTTTTGTTACATGTTAAATGTTATGGAAATTTTTTCCATATAATTGGTGACATATTGTAGTTTTGTGCTTGTTAGTTAAATGTGAATGTCATTTGTAAATGCGATTTTCCCTAATTTTCAATACTCTAATGCGATCTTTAGTGAACGTGATACTACGAACGATGTGTAAACGGGTATTCCAAATCCGTGGGATGGAGTTTCACAGTTTTGGTATCAAAGCAGTGGTACCCGGCTACATACATTCGTAGTATTATAGTTTTGATCGCACTAATTCTCGAATACCGATAGTCCTTTGACTTGTCACGATTCCGAAAGGGAAAATCACATTCATAAATCAATGACCGCATAACATATGTCACCAATTGAAACTAATTTCCATATTGTATCCCAAGAAGAGAAAAAACACAGTTAGAAATATCCTCGAACATCAACTATTAATGGTATCGGTTCTTACATGGAACCTTGGCATCCTGAACCGATGTTTCCATGTTTTAATTGATTCTGGTGCGATGAATGAACTTCGAGATTCTTGCTTCAGTGGGTAGAGTTGCAGAGGTCATAGATTCTCCCTGTCACATCCACGAATCAGGTGGCCAGTTGCTCATCAAGACTGATAATCAGAAGGTTACCAAGTTTGACATGATTTTAGGCATAGATTTGGTTGTCAACTCATCATGCCTTGGTTAATTGATTTAGGAAGAAGGTTGTCTTAAGGATTCCGAATTTACCGAGTTTACCTATAAGGGTACATTACATGACTCCAAAATGGAGTATATCTCATTATTGAGAGCTCAGAGACTTGTTGATCAGGGATGCGATTCATATCTAGCCATTATCTGAGAGACATATGATGGAGAGCCAGTGGCTCAGGACATCATGATAGTGTCAGATTACCCTAATGTGTTCTCTAATTATTTGTCAGGTTTACCACCTGAGAAAGAGATTGAGTTATAGATTATATTACTACCAGATACATAACCAATCTCGATGGCTCTGTGTCGCACGACACTAGCCGAGTTGAGAGAGATGAAGAGGCAGTTGCATAAGTCACTTAACTTAGGTTTCATAAAGCTGAACACTTCATCCTGGGGTGCTCTAATTCTTTCGTCAGAAAGAAGGATGGGTCAATGAAATTATGCATTGATTACATACACCTGAACAAGAAATGGTGAAGAACCATTATCCTCTGCCACACATCGATGATCTGTTCGATCAGCTACATGGATCGATCTCTGATCTGGCTACCATCAACCAAGGATTCGAGAGTCAGATATTTGGAAGACAACATTCAAAACTCGATATGGGCATTACAAGTTTGTGTGATGTCGTTTGGGCTCACAAATGCCATGCAACATATGCGAAATTGATGAACAGGATTTTCCGTGCCATACTTGGACAAGTTTGTGGTTGTGATTCATCAATGATGTTCTGATATATTTTTAAAATAAATGGAATCATGCAAATGATCTAAAGATAGTCCCTGACATACTTCAAGAGTATAAGTTATATGCCAAGCTGAGTAAGTGTGAGTTCTTATTATCCCAGGTCTCATTTCTTGGGCATGTCATTTCTGAAGTAGGTATTGCAGTGATCATGCAAAGATCAAGGCAGTCATATATTGGGAATAACCCAAATAGTCACTCAGATTCGAAGTTTCCCTGGACTAGCGGGTTATTACAGATGCTTAATCAGTAGTTTTTTTTCCCGAGTCATTCTTTTCCTGACACGATTGTCACAGAAGAGAGTTCCTCATTTCGAATGATTCATGTGAGCAGGCCTTTAGGACATTGAAGAAAAGATTAATGACTGCGACTATTCTTGCACTTTCTTCAGACACCCAGGATCATGCTGTATATACAGATACTTCAAGAGAAGGTTTAGGAGCGATTCTGATGCAGCCAGGTCATGTGATTGTTTATGCATCCCGTCATGAGCGGAATTACTCCATCTGTGACATGGAGTCGGTAATAGTTGTCTTTGTTTTGAAGATCTAGCGTCACTATTTCTATGAGGTGAATTTTGAGATTTTCATGGATCACAAGAGCCTGAAATATATCTTTGATTAGAATGATCCAACCAACTTTCCATAAAACGAACTATGTCACAACAAAATCACCAAATTCATCCTGGCAGCACGAAGATGAACCGTAATCTATGCCAATAATGTTGATGGGATGAGATGGCGTCAAATGTGACCCATCTTGTCAGCAGATGCTTGACTTGTCAGATGGTCAAAGCCAAACACAGGAGACCACCAAGTTTATTACAGTCTCTCCTCATTCCTGAGTGGAAGTGAAAGAGTATTTCTATGAATTTTGTCACTAGACCACCGGGGACACCAAATGGCCACGATACTATTTGGGTCGTAGTTGACAAGTTGACAAGCTGATCCATTTCATACCTACCGGCCTGACCTACACTCCACCTTGGTTGGCCAGATTACATGTGCAGAACATTATCAGGCTTCATGATATACCACGCGAGGTACTGTCTGACACTGACAAAGACTCGATGTTTATATCTCAATACTAGCACCAGTTTATATCAGCACTTCAGACAGAACTGAAGATGAGTTCTACATATCATACAAAGACCGACGGACAAAGCGAGCGCGTTATTCAGACACTTGAAGATTTGCTACGTGCATGTACTCTAGAGTAGAAAGGGTCCTGGAAGGACCACCTGTTGTTGATAGAATTTCCATATAACAAGAACTATCATTCCAGTATTAGTATGACACCATTCGAAGCCCTATACGGACGGAGATGTCTTGCACCTCTCAGCTGGCGTAAGGTAGGTGAAAATGCCCTTTACTCCGTAGATCTCTTGGAGGAGACTACGAGGGTTGTTAACCTTATAAGGCGAAGGCTTTTGACGACTTAGGGCCACCAGAAAAGCTATACATATTATCGGAGAAGAGAATTGGAGATTCAGATAATTTGATCATATTCTCTTAATCCATTCAAATATGATTTATCAATATTCAACTTAATCTTTCATTCCGATGGAAAGTTTGCACAGGAATGAGATGGGTTGTTTCTTCATAAAGGGAATAAAAAGATTTGATGTTCATGGCAAGTTGACACCATGATATGTTGGACCATTTGAAATTTTTACTCGTATATGTAAGTTGGTCTATCGAGTAACCCTTTCCCCACACCTATCAGCATACATGATGTCTTTCAGATATCCAACCTAAGGAAATATGCGCACAATCCTCACCACATCATCGGTTACGAGAATCTTGTCGTGGATCAGACTTGATATACAAGGAGAGGCCAGTATAGATACTCAATAGTGTTGTGAAAAAGCTTTGCAACAAAGAGATTTCCCTAATAAAGGTGCTATGACACCGAAATGATGTCAAAGAGGCAACATGGAAGACTAAAGCGGATATGCGAGCACGATTCCCACAGCTCTTTCAAGTAATTGTCAAAACATGCATGGCTTGTTTTCCCTTTGAGGATTTTATGGGTTCAAAACCCTTTGAGGTTTTTATGGCCAGATGAGATCCAAACAAGACATAAAGTAACCTTGACTCGAGTCTCGAGGATGAGACTCCCTTTGAGGTTTTTATATTTGTAACATCCGGATCTGCACAAACCCGAAACCAACCCGATTAGGGTTCGTATAACTCATTAAAGTTACTAATCAACGTTAAATAACATAAATCGATCAATTATCGTGAATCAAAAGTCGTTCGGGCGAAAGCGGTTAAAATCGATCGCATCGTAATGCGTGCTCGAAAAAGACGCGATGCCAATTCGGAAACCGCGAGATAAATCGAGACTACCTAAAAATCCGATTCGACATAACAAGACCAACGGAATCGACCGCTCATCGATCGGAGGTCGTTTGATATTTAAAACCGCAAAATTTAGTCATAAACCGAAACCGTATCTCGGAAATTTCGGGAATTCATCTTCGATACGAAGTATATGAATAGTATACTCATTTTGATCGTCATTCAGATTTGATAAAAACAAGCTATAGTACATTAGAATCTGAAACTCAAGGTGCGAATGTGAGTGACATTAGTATGCCAAATAAGAGAGAGAGAGAGAGAGAAGTAAAAAAAGATTTCCAGTTGTTATCCAGGATAACAACTGCTCTCAACACATGGCCCAAATCCTCTCTCCATATGGCTCTAAATTCTACCTCCATGTGTCAATTCCAAGGACAATTTCTTTGGCTATATAAACCCCCAACCTCTCCCTTCTATTCTCTCTAATTTCTCCTCCAACTCCCAACCGTCGAGCCCTCTTTTTTTTGTTATTTCTGTTGGAAGGTGGGGTTGTTGTCCACCTCCTTGGTGCTGCATGTTGAAGCAACAATTGATGCTAGGAGCTATTGGAGCAACCTGCTACTGCTCATTCAGAAATCTGCAGTTGCATGAAAGTTTTTCTCCAAAACTTTTGAGGATCAAGGTACATTTACCCCTCCTCTTACTGCTGTAGCAAATTTCCAGCAGTATGCAACTGCTATTAGAGCCCATTCCCTCCTGTTGGAGCTCCAACAAGTGGAGCTGCTGCTTTCCTCTACTTCAACAGAAGCAATAGTTTTTTTCCCTTAATTTTGGTGCTCCTCCAACCACTACCACTGCTGCTTCCAGGGGAAGAAATTGATACTGCTAAAATCTCCAATTCAACCACTTGCATGCATGCATTTGATCTCCAATTTTGAGATCAATAGAGGAACAATCTATCCATCCTCTTGCTGCAATCCATGTTTTTGTACAACTATCGTCCTTTCATATACAAGTTTAACCTCTCTTGTTGCCCCTATGTAATTTCACAGTTTTTCAACAAAATTCTTGTTTTTATCTTTGGAAAATTTGCACGTGCCCCAGATTCGGCCTTTATATCTCAGGTCATGTTTAAATTCCTATGAATAGCAGCAATCACTTCACATTTGAATGATAGTTCTAAGGATTTGGAACTCCCTCACGAGTCACGAGCATATTCATCTAAATTACCAGTATTATACATAGAGCCTAGAGGCTTACTATTAGACAACAATAGGGATAAGTTGATAGTTGTACATCTGTAACAAAAGTAATAGGAAGGGAAGGAAAAGAAAATTCACCCCATTAAAAAAATGATGTTTATTCCAAATGGAGGCTATATTTTCTCCCATTTCTTGATTTCTTGACTCTACCTGTTACCTTAAGTCTTTTACTTAGTTATATTCTCTACAGCTTCGATAAATGCTATAGGAAGTTGATTTACCCCATTTTCAACTTGCTTTTGCAATATGTAACGGCTAAAAGAAAAGCAATTTTATGTTAGCCATGGTGATTCTCTGGCTATGTGTAGCAAAATATGATTTAGCACGGTGTAAAGTTGCACTTGTAAGAAATTTAAGTTCGAAAATTTGGGATCACTATGGTTGTAAAAAAAGTTGAATTATGATAAGCTTTTGGAGATTTGGCAACTATAGTCCATTTCAGCAATCATCCATGAAACTGTTCACCATGCCTTTATATTCATTCACATGATCTGACATCCATCTTGATTTCTACTTATGTGTTTAAGGATAGTGTTAAGCTTGATCTGGGACATACTTGATGTTAGTATGGAACCATTGATGAACTGTTGTGATAAATGAAGCATAGCACAAACTTGTAGTTTCTCCCTTAATCCAGGCTTGAGAAGTTGATTACATTCATTACTGCATAATATACTCTAGATAGTAGTGATAAAGAATTGGTGTGACTAACTTTTAGCAGACAATATTATTCCATAGCCGGTTGAGTCCAACCAACTGGATATGCATGCTTGCCATCTAGATTGAAGTCTGAGCTTGACAAATTATGCAGTCTTTACTTCAGATTGCCAAACTAATTAAATAACCCCTTGGGCATGAACATGAATATTTATTTTGATGTATATAGGTTTATATATATTTGAATATGACGAAGTCACTAGTGCTTGGTACAGAAATGACTATTTTTAGTGCATTAGTATGAGCCGAGAGCAACTAAGTTGGAACTTATTTAGTTTTCTCTATTAAGGCATGATGAAAATAATTTCTCAGCAAAAGTGTGAGCTTCCTCAACTTCTTTTAAATTTTTCTGTTGTTAAGAGTAGCTAACCACTCTGCCACAAAAAGGGACTTTACACTTTACGCTCTTTTGAGTATTTGCAATAACACTTCTGCCCTTATTATACACATACCGACACTTCTGCCCGATCTTCTTACAACTTTATCAGGTGTCACTTGAAGGTATACTAATTTATCAAACTATGGTCCATTCAAATTAAAGCCTTGCTTTTAAACTATATAACTAGGATCAAGGACTCTATTACTAGATCAAATGGTCAATGTACACCTTTAGCTTGATAATGGATGTTGATACCGATTTTGGTTTGATAATAATCAATGATGACAATTAATTGCACCGGTCATGGTGACCCTTACACCTGACCATGCGAGGGCGCAGTGACCCTCAACTGGGCGGGAGATAGGAAGCCCAGTTAGGGCAGCGGTCGCTTAGTGCGCGGGTATAGGATCCAAGTCTTTTCTCGGCTTTTCGCGAGCGCTCGCAGTTTTTACGCCTCTCTGGGATCCACAGGTTTTCTTTTAAAGACCAGTTCTGCTGACCCTTGTTCTTTAGGGTATCTAGGCTGTAGGGCCCTCGGTTTTAGTTTTTTTCGAACTCGTTAGCTCGTACCGGTCGGGCCGGCTTTTCTTTTGGGGTGACTCTTCCAGGGAGTCTCTCACCCGTCTCTGTGACATAGTTTTGGAGTACTCCTTCTATTGGACCGCACTTCCAATAAGATGGTAAGATGGAAGCCTCTTAGGAGCCTACTTCACCGCTTGAGTTTTTGTGACCACTCTTCCAATAGAGATGGAAATGTTTTACATGTGAATCAGTTACAGTTGAATTTGGAGGAGTTACAATTGAGCTTGGAATGAGTCACAAATGAGTTTTGCTAAAGTTGAGATGGATTACGGTTAAATTGGTTACAACTGAGTTGGCTACATGAGAGGTTGGTTACAGTTGAGTTGGTTGTAGTTCAGCTTGGTTTCCGTTGAGCTTGTTATTGTCCCACCACTAATTCCTGACAAAGAGAAAAGACCATATCATGAAAATCATCCTTATCAGACTTCGAAGTATTACCACAGTTGTTAGATATAACTAGTGGATGTGTTGGGAACTTAGTTAGGATGCATTTTCACTCCAGCGCATGCCTACGGAGGCACCCCAACCCTAAGGCTTCCTTATTGCCTTAGAGCCGTAGTGTGAGGTCTTACAGACAAGACCACAGACTGTCCACTAAGCTTGAGAAATTCAACAAGAAAAGAATCAAAACACTAGACTCATCATAAGCATTTAATAAAGACAATGATCATATCAGAGACTCATCATTCACATTTCCAAGACCCATCAAAAATATATTATAACTAATAAAAGGTGATGACTTAAATATGGATCATATAATCTATGTATAAAAATAATAAATAGGGGTAATTAAGGTAGGATGAGCAGTCTGGGGATTTACATACCAAATAACTTGAAATCTGTTTCAAATACAAGTAGCTCATTTTTAATTACCAAACATTAACTACTTGTTTTCTTTTGGAGCCACTAAATTCATGTTATTTCTGATTAATTAGAATTACTCAACATTTGTTGAAGTCCTTTTCTCCCTATTGCATGGATTGCAGGCAAAACACCTGCATCGTGGATTTGGAGATTTGAACCTCAGCTTCCGCAGTTATTATTAGCAGGTATGCATATTATAGTTTTTATTCTGGCTTTTCTTTCTCTTCTGTTTAAATTGAGATACATGTACATTATGCAATTTCTTTTGTTACATGTTAAATGTTATGGAAATTTTTGCAATATAATTGGTGACATATTGCAGTTATGTGGCTTATTAGTTAAATATGAATGTCATTCGTAAATGCGAAAAATTTTCCCTAATTTTCAGTACTCTAATGCAATCTTTAGCGAACATGATACTACGAATGATGTGTAAACGAGTATTCTAGATCTGCGGGATGGGGTTTCACAAACCCTACACCCCTTATAATCTGAATAAAGTGAATAAAACATAACCCTTCACGACTTTCTCTCGTGATTTTGCAGTGCTTTTAGGAAAGGGTTTTCTATGTAGAATCAAGTTTTGTTATTGTTCTTTATCCCGCATTTTTTTAATTAATATTTCTCAATAACTTTTTTTCCTGAAACCGTGCAATATTTCATCTTAAAGATAAATACTGAATGATTACTTTTTTAATGATACACTGCCATAAAGCATCTTAAAGATTTGATGGGGTGTCCTGAGATGTCAATATTGGAGAAAAAAATCCTTGATAACGTAGTTCGAAAACATTATTCTTCCACTAAGCCAACGGATTTTTTTCTCTGAATAGCATATAGATATTGCATTAATTATATGCGCTATAGGAAAACACTGGATTTTATGCGCTTTACGTTAGCGCATGATTTCTGTAACATCTGGATCCTAACAAACCCGAACTCGACTCGATTAAGGTCTAATTAACCCAATTATGTTGTTGGTCAATGCCAAACAACCTAAAACGATCAATCGATCATGAATCAAAAGTTGTTCGGGCGAAATCGACCAAAAATCAGTCGCATCGTAGTGCGTGCCGCGAAAAAGCCGCGATGCAAATTCAGAAATCGCAAAACGAACCGAGACTGTCATTAGATCCAATTCGACAAAACAATACCAACGGAATCGACTGTTTGTCAATCGGAGGTCGTTTGATATTTTTAAATTTCAAAATTTTAACCGAAACCAAAATCGTATCTCGAAAATTCAGGTATTCAAAACCCAATCGAAAGTATATCAATATTATACTCATATTGACCGTTATTTGAGACAATCGAAACAAGATATTTCGCGCTGAAATCCGACGCTTGAGGTACGAATTCGGCCATTACGAATGATTTTAACATTTCAAAAATATGTAAAAAAATAAATAAAATAATAAAATTTTCCTTGACTGTGCACAAACAGTGCACAACCCAACCGTGAGAATTTTTTTTATTATCATTTTTTTACACTTGCCTTGACTCCCTACTCCACTTGTTCCTATTCTTCCTCCATTTGGCACATGAGAGGCCATTTTCTTGGTTATAAAACCACCATTAAACCCTCCATCTTTCTCCATTTTGTTTCCTTCAAATTCCCAACCGAAACCTCTCCTTTCTTCTCCAAATATCTGACTGTAGTTGTTGTTCAATAGACAGAATTGCTACTGCTCTTGGATTTCTGCTCAAGCCAATTTCCTTGAAGCCCAAGATCAGGACCCGATGCTGCTCTCCTTGCAGCCTTGCAGTTGATTCATGTCCAGTAGCTACTGTTACTATCTCCTCAACCAGGAGATGCTCCCAACAATTGATGCTATTCTTTTTCCAAAGAACTACATGCAGTCTTGATCTATAGTTTGGAAAAAAGGTACATTCCTACCCTATCTTTTTGCTGCCATGCATGCACCATTAAGCCATTAGTGTTGTCATCTAAGAGATCACTTTCTATTTTTCCTTATCTAAGGATTTTGAGGAAATTTCTTGAACTTTCTGTAAAAAAAAAAGAATGATCTAGAAGGGTTTAAGAGGAATCAAATGTCAGAAAATTGCTACTGTTGATCAGCTAAATAACGTATATCAAGGTTCAGAAATGTGGCCCATGCGGCTGCATATGCGCATGCGGGCACCCAGCCGAACCGCATATGCTATATGCGGCTATATGCGACCCAAGCGCACAAACGGGGCGCATAAACCGCATATGCGGTCGTTCATGCGGTCTTATATGCGACTGATCCATTTAAGGATCCGATTACAAGAAATGAAATTCTTTGTTTCCGCTTCTGCCTTTCGACTCCCCTCCCCCTTTCGAATTTTTCTGGAACTTGACGAAACCCTAAACCTCCTGCCTTCCATTCCGCCTTCGTGAGCCGCCACCGTGAAAGCTACCGGTAAGCCGCAAGCATCTGCGTTGCACGACTGCGCCTTCGCCCTCACCTCCTCCTCCTGCCTTCCGCCTCCCGCCTGCGCGTTCACGCTCATCTCCTCCTCCCGCCTTCCGCAGTTGCACGTTCGCCCTCATCTCCTCCTTCCGCTTTCCTCCTTGCACCTGCATCTTCCGCCTCTTATCACTGATTCACTGTGAGTAATAAGTATACATCTGATCTCTTTGTGCATTTTTTTTTCATTCAATTTATGCTTCCTTTTTTATCTGGGATTCTGCAATTGTATTCACCAATCTGGTTGCGAGAAGGAAAAAATATCACCTAATGGGGTTTGCACATCTATATATGTATGTACTCTCTATTTGCTATTTGCACATCTATATATGTATGTACTTTCTAAATTCATCTAATGGGGTTTGACCTAAATCAGCATCCATACTATTTCCTATTAAGCGTCTATAAACTAACATGTATTTTGTATTAGATCTGATCGTAATATCCTTGTAAAATTAACTAATCTCTAAATATGTCTATAAATGGCATTATAGTCTCTAATATATGGCTTAGATGATAGATACAAGTAACATAAGATTAAATAATTATCGGAAATTTCATACTATTAAAATATCCAACTCTGGTTGGCATTAGGTGTCAGTTTAATTTACTTCTCTTTTACTGCTAATCCTTAGGACAACTGTATTAAGTAGTTAAAATATATATTATCGAATATATCACTTTATAAACAATGTGCACATATTGCGATTGCAAATACCTTTCAGGATACAAAATTTCGTAAATTATTTATGGCAGAAATTTGTTTTCGAAGGTATGTATTGCTATATTTTTAAAAGAGGAACTGAAGAGAATAATATATATACAAATACAATCCTCTAAAAAGAGAATAATAAAGAAGACAAACATTGATCTTGCAAATTGCCAGGCATCTATTGCAAGTGATCTATAAATGTCCATTATTATTTTTGTACTTCTTGCAAAACACATGTACACATACATTCTTGATAAGATTACATTTTGTGCTTATTTTTAATGACACATAATTTTTGTGTCATGTTTAGGTCGGTTGTCATGGCCACCTCTTCCACACCTACTACGGCAGAATCTACATGCTATGTTCCACCTGGATCTACCGATCCGGGGTGGAAATATGCATATCTTGTTGAAAGAACCGATTTGAACACGGTTGCGTGTCGCTTGTGCGGCAAGGTCATGAAGGGAGGCATCAATAGAATGAAACAACATCTTACACACATCAAGGGAAACGCAAAGGCATGTCCAAAGGCCGATGGAGATGTCCAGAAGGAAATTAGAGATTATATAGAAGATATTATGAAGAAGAAGAATGAGAAAGTTGTTAGTTTGAGAGAACTACGGGAGGAAGTAACAATCAAAGCATCTGACGGATCTTCTAACCAGCCATATGAAGGAGGGGGCGATGCAAAAAGACCTCGTGTTTTTGAAGATGATGTGTCTTTGGGTGCAACAATGCGACAGGCGGTGATTAAAGATGCCTTAGCCAAAGAGGAGCGTGCACGCGTCAACAATTTTGTGGCAAAATTCTTTTATGATGCTGACATTCCCTTCAATGTGGTGACCCAGAATTCCTTTATCCGAATGTGTGAGGCAATTGGACAATACGGAAGCAGATACAAACCACCTTCATAATATGAAATTACATAAACTTTGTTGAAGGAGGAAGTGGATGAAACAAAGGAATATTTAAAGCGTCACAATGAATCATGGAAGAACAATGGTTGTTCAATAATGACCGATGCGTGGACTGATATGAGGGGAAGGAGCATTATGAACTTGTGTGTGAACTGTGACTTGGGCACAACTTTCTTGAAGTCTGTTGACACTTCTGCTGATTCTCACACGGCTGAATACATCTCTTCTCTGGTAGAGGAGTGCATCAAGGATGTTGGAGAAGACAATGTTGTACAAGTTGTTACTGACAATGCTTCTGTAAATATGGCAGCTGGGAGGCTTCTTAAGACCAAATATCCAAGGATATTTTGGTCTTCATGTGCGGCTCATTGCATTGATCTTGTACTTGAGGAGATTGGTATGGAATCGAAGATAAAAAATTGCATCACTAAGGCTAGAACTCTCACTCTCTTTATCTACAGTCATGTAAAGACTTTGAGCTTGATAAGACAGTTCACCCATAAGGTGAAATTGTTCGGCCAGGGCAAACAAGATTTGCCAACACTTTCTTTATACTACAGAGCATAATGGACAAGAAGGAGAAATTACGGTTGATGTTCTCTTCTGATGAGTGGAGGGAGCGTAAGTGGTCAAAAACAAGAAAAGGTGAGGTGGTTGCATCCGTTGTCCTCAGTTCATCATTTTGGAGCCAAGTATCCTTGACACTGAAGATCTTCTCTCCACTTGTCTACCTCTTACGTGTTGTTGATGGAGAAAGGAAGCCATCAATGGGCTTCGTATATGGAGGATTGGAGGATCCAAAAAATGAAATAAAGGCTATTTTTAAAGATGTTGAGCATTCATACAAACCCTTTATAGATGCCATTACCTTGAAGACAAAAGGAAGATTGGATAGCCCCTTCCATCTTGCAGCTTTCTATCTTAATCCCTATATTTTTATAGGGATAGAGATGCAATTTCTAAAGATAGCTTCGTCGTTGATGGTTTAATGGAATGCATAGAGATTTTTTATCCTGAGTTAGAGATTCAGGATGCCATCACGAAGAAAGAAATTCATATTTATCGAAGGGGAGAAGGAGCGTTTGGAAAACCAATGGCTGTCAGACAAAGATCCACCAATGATGATGATTTCAATCATGGTAATATATCTCAAGCTTATTATCGGTGTAAAAGTTCTTAGGTTTATTATTTTACAAGAAATTAACTGTCTAATCTCTTGTAGCTCATTGGTGGTTGCTATATGGTTCTAAATCGCCTTATTTGAAAGAAATGACTTTGAGAATTTTGAAGCTGACATCCTCTTCTTCTGACTGTGAGAGGAATTGGAGCTCATTTGCAACGATATAACTATCACCATTTGGATGTACAATTGAATATATTCATTAAGTAATTGTAATTTATAATTGATCAATTTTATATATTCTTAATGCAGATTCAGACCAAAAAAGGAACAAAGTAGAAACCAAGAGATTGAATGATTTGGTTTTTGTGAAATTCAATTCAAAGCTGAAAGAGCGTCGATCACTAACTGGGAGAGATCCATTTGTTTCAAAGGACAGAACACATGTTATGGATTGGATTGGTGCTAATGAAGAAGAAGAAGAAATCTTCCAAGGGTTAGGGCTCACATGGAACTTGGTTGCAGAAGCAAGTGGGGCAGAAGAATTTGTTGAGAATAGGAGGAGCTAAAGGAATACGGAAGCCTTGCCAACTTTGGACGAAGAAGAAGAATTTATGAGTGACTTAGAAGGCGATGATGATGACATTCCAACAATCAATTTTGAAGATGATTAGAATTAGAATTTAGAAGCCGGTTTATAACTTTATATATTTGAACATTCTACATTCAGAAACATATTTTGAAATCTAAATGAACTATGTAGCTTTTTATTGTGGTGCCTTTTTATTTTTAGAAGTATGTTTTTGTAGGAATCTAATGGAAACATGTAGTTTTGTGTTTCTGAAACCACAATTAAGAGCATATCTTTAATATTTTTTAATGCAAACCGCATAATCCGCATATACTTCCGCATATCCGCTTACTCGCTCGGGACCGCCTGACCGAAACGAATACCGCATACCGACTTTCTGAACCTTGACGTATATTCCATTCCAAATTTGAAGAGTTATTGTTATTGGCTAGGCATGTAAAACTAAGTCTATTGTCTGTTTCATGTATCTAAGCTTGGAAAGGTATGAAACCTTACCGTTTTTCCCAGATTTTCCCTTATTATTTAAGATATGATTTCTCTTCCAACACATCTCAAATCTCAAATTTTGATCACACCAGGTTTTGGATTTAACTATTTCACCCCCTTATAAATTACAATAGCTGACTTGATTTGACCTTGTTAATTTAGCCTTTGCTTAGCATGTGTTGCTCCATATTACAAGGGACTTGTAAAGGCCTGTAGTAGATTTTTTGGATGGTTGGGACTTGTAATTCTAACCAGTAATTGTGTATCTACCTCCAATGACTCACGAAAGTAGAATTTAATTATCTGGCTATATGTAATTCAACTAATATTATTTAAATTTGAGTCAAGAGATTAATAACAAATAAGGTTAATTACCTATGAGGTAACCATTTTTTATATAATTAGTAAACTATTTGAAACTAGTCATTTAACATACCTTTCCTAGTTTGAAAATCAGCAACATTGAGATGACAAAGATAAAATCTCAGTTATAAAAATAATTATCCCTCCTTAATCATAACAGTGCCATTTTTCTAGTTTGTAACATGCATGCTTTATATTCCATGATATAATCTGGAATAAATTAGGTTGAGTTCCTATACCCATTTTGTATTGACTTTTATACACTGCCCAGGGCACGCAATGCTAGAAACACATGTTGTATTTTTGGATAAAAAATATAGTTACTGTGGATCATGGTGCATCAATTAGCTATTAATCATGATCTGTGTGTTTTGATCTCTACCGAGTTGTCTATATTTATCCAATATATATTTTGAGTTGCTCATGATCTGCCAATATGTTATCTTACGTTATCTGCATCATAATGAATTTCAAAAAGTTAACTCCACCATTTTAATCGAGAAAGATAGTTCAGGAAAAACCATTGAAAGATTCAAATGGTTTTCTAAGATCATTCTCAATAGAAACCCTTAATCAGTTGACCTATAAATCTAATCATCTACCTAATCATATCACTAAGGGGAAAATTGTGACAAATACCTAGATCTGCAAGTCATCTATAGGAGAGACAAAGGAAGATTTAAGTAGACAAAGAAGAAATGAAAATGGTGAATTAATGGTGTCCTATAATTAAGAATGTCGATCATGGTGACTTTTACACCTGACCGTGCGAGGGTGTGGTGACCCTCAACTGGGCAGGAGATAGGAAGCCCAGTTCGGGCAGCGGCTGCCAAGTACGCGGGTATAGGATCTCAGTCCCTTCACGGTTTTTATGCGAGCTCGCAGTGTTTTTACACCTCGTTGGGATCCCGACTTTTGACCAGTTCCGCTGACCCTTTGTTTTAGGATACCCAGGCAGGGGATTCTCGATTTTTAGCTTTTCGTACGAGCTCGTTTGCTCGTTACCAGTCGGGACGTTTTTCTAGAGTGACTTTTCCGGAGAGTCTCTCTCACCCGTCTCAGCGGCGTAGTTTTGGAGTAGACCTATCCCTATATTGGACCGCACTTCCAACTAGAGGGCGAGACGGAAGAGCCCTTTTATTGGCTACTTCACTGCTTGAGTTTTTACTTTCGCCAACAGACTTGGCGATTCTACATCCAGATCATCCATATCTATATCTACATCGTCTAGAGTTACATCTGAGACAGTTGCACTTGAGGTGTGAAGGGATTACAATTAAACTTGAGTAAATGGAAGTGACTATAATCTGATTCGAAATCCCATTAAGCTAGTGGACGTGTTGGGAACTTAGTTAGGATGCATTATACTACACCGCTTGCCTACGGAGACACCCCAACCTTAAGATATTCCCCAAGTCTTAGAGTCATAGTGTGAGGTTACAGACTAACCAAGACTGTAGAGATAGTTTATATATCTTGTTGCAATTTCTTTATATTATTTAGACGTCTCTGTAATTTACCCTTAAGGCCTCTCCCTATATAAGAGAGCCTAAGGTTTTCCCTGAAGAAATATCGAAGACTCTTTTTCTTAACATGGTATCAGAGCCGCCCTAGGCTCTCCACCCGCCGCCCCTCCCTTCCCCACCCGCCGCCCCTCTCTTCTAGCTGCTGCCAGCGGCTCCAGCCACCGCCCAGGTCACTGTCGAAGGCCACTAGGGGGCCCACCTGCCCCTTTGGCCCCCACACGGGTCCCAGCCAAGCCCCGGCGGCGCCCCCTCCAGCCGCCCTAGGCCCCCAGCGGGCTCCACCTCCTCCCGGCGGCCCCTACTCCTGCCGCCCCAGGCCTCCAGCGACCTCCACCCCATTCCGGCAGCCCCTACTCCTGCCGCCTTACGCCCCCAGGCCGCCCCGGCAGTCCCATCTGCTGCTGTAAACCTCCAGCAGCCCCCAGGCGGCAGTCTCTAGCCGCTTCAAGGGCTGTAAGCTTCCTTCAAAGCGTGCCCTAGACCTTTCTTCCTCCGATATATGGATTTGAGTGCGTAATTGTCTACACACGTACTCAAATCCGATGCAGTTGGTGTAGACAATCATCACCGTGTCTATATACCCTTGTTCTTCTCCAAGCAGTGTTATGTCAGAATCGAAAGTCGATTTGCCCTCCACCGGCGCATTTAAAGGTCCTGCGTCAATAGTGAAGATGGACGGGTCTAACTATGAGCTCTGGGCTATGCAGTTCATGAGCCTCATGAAGTCTAATGGTAAGAAGCACATTCTTACCGAGGATGAGCCTGCAGAGAAGACAGGGATCTATGCCTCATGGGAGGCTGATGACGCCTACGCGAAAGTCCGATTGTCTGGTACGTTGACGATGGAGATTGCTAACGACCTACTCCATCAGCCCACTGCTAAGGCAATGTGGGATATTCTTGCTGCTACGTATTCGCAGGTGCGAAATGAGACAAAGATGTTGCAGCTTCAACATGACATTTTTACGATGAAGCAGGGCGGCATACCTCTCCATTCTCTATACACATCCCTAAGAGGGATGTTCGAGAAGTTATACAGTACCATTCCTCTCACTGCTACTCCTAAACAACAGAAGACATTTCGGAACGCCACCATGGTGGGTGTTCTACTTGCTGCTCTCAATCCTGAGTACGATGCCGCCCGGTCCCAGATCCTAGCAGATGCAGTAATTCCTCCAATGGAGGATGTCTACAGAAGGCTCAGTCGCATTCCAGTTTCCTCCAGCTCTTCTACTCCACCCCCATCAGCGATGGCGGCCTCACGTGGGAGATGTGGACCGCCTTCTGGACGTAGTCGTGGACGTGGCCGTGGACCTCAAGGAAGAGGTGGCCGCTTCAGTCAGATGTGCTCCTATTGTCACCGAACTGGACACTCGGAGGAGACATGCTACTCTAAGCATGGGTTCCCAGCATCGGCACGGGTTGCAGAGCATTCACAGTCTCCATTACCGTCTACTGCAGATCATAGATTTGACGAACTTGTGGCTCGTCTCCGTGATATTATGCCACATTCATCTGGTGATTCATCTGGTGGTTCTTCAGATATTGCTGCCACAGCTTCTGCCCGTTCATCTGTCGCTGCTAGTACCTCAGGTAGATCATCTGCACTCATACCATCTCATGATATATCAGACTGGGTTATAGATTCCGGAGCCACACATCATCTCTGTCGAGATAGAGGTAGATTACAGGCCTACAGGGATATTCCTCTAGGCCATTCAGTGTAGATAGCAGATGGTACTCACTCACCCCTTGTTGGCCAGGGGGAGGTTTTCCTATCCTCCACTATGCAGCTACAGAACATTCTACATGCTCCTGAGTTCTCAATGAATTTGCTGTCTATTAGTCAGATTACAAAGGATTTGAATTGTCGTGCTATATTTGACCCGTCTTCTCTCATTTTTCAGGACATACTCACGGGCAAGGTGATTGGTTGTGGCTCTGAGCAGAATGGGTTATATCGGCTGGTTCGGGAATCCTATGCGGGCGTATCCTCTCACTCTGCTGGACCAGTCTCTCCTTACATTTGGCATCTCCGATTTGGTCACCTTCCGCTCCAGAAAATGCGCCATCTTCTGCCCTAGATCTCTCCGAATTCGTCGTTTCGCTGTGAAACATGTCAGTTGGGAAAGCATCATAAGTCGAGCTTTCCAGGTCGTCAGAGTCGAAGCAGTAGCTCCCCATTTGAGTTGTTACATATAGATATATGGGGTCCGAGTCGTGTTCCCGATCACCAGGGGCACAGGTTTTACCTTGTGGTAGTGGATGATTTTTCTCGTGTGTCGTGGGTTTTCCTTTTGAAGAATAAATCTGAAGCAGGAGATGTGATCAAAAATTTGATTAATGAAGTGCATAATGTTTTCTCTTCCTCAGTCAAATATGTTCGGACGGATAATGCCCAGGAATTTTGTACACGCTCTCTTTCTCAATTCCTTTCATCAAAGGGTATTATTCACCAAACCGCTTGTGCATATACATCCCAACGAAATGGTGTGGCGGAAAGAAAGCATCGCCATCTCTTGGATATTACTCGAACCCTGTTGATTCAGAGGTGTGCTCCTATTTCTTTCTGGGGCGATGCTGTCCTTACTGCATGCTATCTGGTCATACGAATGCCATCCTCAGTCTTTGGTGAGAAGATACCCATCTCTCTCATTTTCCTAGACAATGAGCTATTCTCACTGCCTCCACGTGTCTTTGGTGCTGTGGCGTTCGTTCATCGTCTATCTCCTGGACTTGACAAGCTCTCTCCTAGAGCAGTCAAGTGCGTCTTTGTTGGTTATTCCAGAACCCAGAAGGGATACCGGTGTTATGATCCTACAACCAACAGGTACTTCGTCAGTGCTGATGTCACTTTCTTTGAGTCGGTTATGTATTTCTCTCCAGCCGGTGACAGAATGGTACCATCCACTACCACTGATGATATTTATGTTCCTCCACCACCTACATGGAGTTCGCCTGAGTCGTCCCCTGTGTCAGTTCCCATGCCAGCACCACCGCCACCACCACCTCCACCTCCACCCATTCCACGATCGATCATATCACCTTTTCCTAGATACTATACGCATCGGTCAGGTCCTGCTCAGACGACAGATCAGCCAATCACTACGCCTCAGGTATGTTCAGATGGCGTTACTACTGACGGGTCAAGTTCGGTACATATGCAGGACTCCTCAATACAGGAAGACACAGATGATGATCTTGATGTTCCGATTGCTATTCGGAAGCAGAGGAGGCAATGTGCATCCTATCCATTTGCTTCACAGGTTTCCTTCCACCGGCTCACAGGTGATTTTCAGAAGTTTGCCACAGCCTTGTCTTCCGTGGATATACCACGGACATACCAGGAAACCTTGAAGAGTGATTGCTGGAAATTAGCTATGGAAGAAGAGATGAGGGCCCTGCAGTCCCGTGGCACATGGTCTTTGGTTCCTGCACCTCTTGATGCATCTGTTGTGAGCTGCAAATGGGTCTTCACAGTCAAATATCATGAAGATGGTACGTTGGATAGGTACAAAGCACGCTTGGTCGCCCGTGGGTTTACACAAACATATGGCGTGGATTACATGGATACATTCTCTCCAGTGGCGAGACACTCGACCCTCCGTATTCTCCTATCCGTTGCTGTGGTCCGTGATTGGAGCATTTCTCAGCTAGATGCCAAGAATGCCTTTCTGTACGGGGACTTAGAGGAGGAAGTCTACATGCAGCAACCACCCGGGTTTACTGCTGAGGGGGAGAAGCATATGGTCTGTAGACTTCACAAGGCGATATATGGCCTCAAACAGAGTCCGCGAGCATGGTTCCAGAAGCTGTCCAACCTAATTGAGCACCAGGGATTCAAGAGGTCAAATGCCGATCACTCGTTGTTTGTCCAGAAGTCATTGGCAGGTACGGTTGTCATTATGGTCTATGTGGATGATATTCTTGTTACAGGAGACGATGTTCAGGGCATAGAGAGGGCGAAGGCATTCCTAGGCCGTCAGTTCGTTACAAAGGATCTTGGAACCCTAAAATATTTTCTGGGGTTGGAATTTGCAAGGAATGCACATGGCTTGGTAATGACACAACGGAAGTACATTACAGACTTCCTGATTGAGACTGGCATGGATGGGTGCAAACCATCAAGCATCCCCATGGACCCCAGCATGAAGTTGTATGACGGTGATACTGATGAAGTAGATAAGAGGAGATATAGAGAAATGGTGGGAAAACTCCTCTACATTACCATAACCCGTCCAGACATTGCATTTGCAGTTAGCAGGGTAAGTCAATTTATGGAGCAGCCAAGACAGGTTCACATGGATGCTATACATATGATACTGAGGTACCTGAAGTCTTCTCCAGGGTCAGGGCTGCTATTCAGAAAGGGCACAGACTTATCCATCTCAGCGTGTGCAGACGCAGATTATGCAGGATGTCCTAAGGATAGAAAATTAACCTCAGGGTTCGCAGTGTTTGTTGGAGGCTCTCTGGTTTCTAGGTCCAGTGCAGAATCCGAATATAGGGCCATGGCTCAAGCCTCCGTATTAGAAGATCTACATGTAGCTGTGCCTCTACCTATGAAGCTTCAGTGTGACAATCAAGCAGCATTGTTCATTACCAACAATCCAGCTTTCCATGAGAGGACCAAGCATATTGAAGTTGACTGCCATTACACCAGGGACCTGATCCAGAGAGGATTGATAGCTACTGCACATGTGAGCTCAGGAGATCAGACTGCAGATGTATTCACCAAGCCACTGCTCAGAGGACCTTTTCAGAGATGTTCATCCAAGCTGAGCATGATAGACATCTATGCTCCACCTTGAGGGGGAGTATAGAGATAGTTTATATATCTTGTTGCTATTTCTTTATATTATTTAGACGTCTCTGTAATTTACCCTTAAGGCCTCTCCCTATATAAGAGAGCCTAGGGTTTTCCCTGAAGAAATATCGAAGACTCTTTTTCTTAACAAAGACCACAGAATCTAAATAAATCAAGAAACCATTCCAATCTCAAACTTTTCCATCATCACTCATAAACATGATCTCTGAAGAAAATGATGATATATACTTACACTCATACATTCATGAATATTCAACTACAATATAAATATGTCATATATAAGAAATGTTGGGTTAATGGGAAATCATGAGAGATGCTTACAAACAACTTGAATACCTTTTTACTTACGCAAGTAGATGTAAATTATACTTGTTCCACCTTTCTACTTGTTATTTTTGAATATTTTAAATGCCAGTTGATTTTTTTTATAAGCTTATGGGAAGTACCAGCGCTCGTTGACGCCTTTTCTTCCTTACACGCATGGCAGACAAGGAGCCTTTAGCGCACTAGCGGGTTGATGACTTCAGGAGACAGAGTATATACCATACGGTATGTTGTTTTTGTTGCAATTTTTGGTTCACAATATGATGTAAATGCTTTCTTTTCTATACAAAATTTTGGGATATACTGTATGTACTGGCAGATTTCTTGTACATGATGTAATTATATGAAAATTTATGAAATGAAATGATGCTGACACTTGTTCTTCTTGTCCTTGTGGTTTATGCAAAGAATGTGAATGTCATATGCAAACAGAGCAGCGCGAAAAATTTCCCATGTTTTTCTGTAGCTTATGTGATCTTATGCGAATGAAATGCCGCAAAAGTGTCGTAAACGGGCACCCGGATCCTCGGGGGTTCACAATTTCTATGCGCTTTCCTTCCTATAGCGCAGGAAAAGTCTGTGATATGCTCTGCTACTAAGGAAAAAAATAAACAGAAGCAAATGCTGGGACAAAATACAGAAATGGAGTACACATAAGAAAATTGAATTCAATAAATATCTCCATGCATAGGATATGTACCAAATTCAAAAATAGTATGAATAAATGTCCATAAAAAGTCTCCATTATATTAGAAACCAGTTCATGCGAGGTACAATACAAATAACTAAGATAGAGTATGTTGCCAAATATTGTTACACAATACATATTTATCTCTTCCTCCTTTGATAGGTTGTCTTTCCATATCTAAGATCAACTCCTAGCAACTGAGAACTTCCAATGCCTTCTTTCTCGTCGAAGGTGGGTGCAGGTGGTGGGGTCAATGCAACATACGCATGTTGAGCTTCTTCCCCCCTTAGGTTCCTTGCAGGCGCTTGTGGAGTTGAGATCTGGCTGTCTCGAGGTTCAACAATTCGTGTGACAAACTGTGTCTCCAAAACAAACTCAGGGACCTCGTCCATATCCTGGTTTCCCTCCTCCAATTCGATGCCATGTGCAAAATCTTGCTGCCCATGTGGTGTATTTATTCCCATTAGCAATGGCGGCAGCAACTTAATCTGTGCGTTTATTAATATACAGAATACAATTGTAGAAGGTTTTTTCAATAAGCGCCGCAATGGGCAAACAACGTGCATCCTTCAGCACATCATTGTAACTCTTACTGAGATTAGTGGTTGACTGGCTGAACCTAAAACCACCATCATATGCCAAAGTCCACTGCTCTTTCGGACAATCATGTGTTTCAAACCATCTACTTGCATATACATTCCATTCTTTTAATTTTCTCATGAAATACGCAAATTTCTTAGAGGATGTCTGTAAGGCAGCTGCAGTTACAATATTTTTCATGGATCTGTTCTTAAATACAGTGTTAAAATTGCTAACCACATATCTCGAACAAAAACACCAATGTGCAAATGGTGGCGGTAAGTCAACATCAATATCATTCATTGCAGACTTTATACCTGGACGGCGATCTGAAATAATGCAAATTAGACCTGGATGCATCCCAACAATCTTGATACGCATCAGTGAAAGAAACCACTTCCAACTTGACGCAGATTCTTTATCCATAATGGCAAAGGCAAGTGGGACAATATGGTTATTACCATCAATCCAACATGCAATCAGTTTTTCTTTGTGTATACTTTCCGTACAAATGTGTACCGTCTATGTTGATCAAAGGCCTACAATGATTGAACGCTTCAATACATGGACCAAACACATAAAAACATTGCTGAAATCTACGACAATGTGGCTTCATTGGATCAGGATGCTCTGTATGTGTAATAGCATTTTCTGTCCCTAGAATGACAGCTTTCAAAGCATGTAACAGATGTGGCATATCTGAATAGGATTTCTTCCATTCACCGTAAATGATTGCAACTGCCTTTCTTCTCGCATCCCAAACCCTTTTCTTTGTTACCAAATACTTGTATACCTTCTTGATATGGGTCCTAATAGTTGAAACTAGAACAATTGGGTTGTCCTTCACAAAGTCGAGAACTTCTCGTGCCATGAAGTTGCAGTCAAGTTGGGGATGATCTTGACTGATAGACGGATCGATGCATGAATGTGGAACGCCAAGATTAGATATTACCCACATCCCGTCGAATCTATGATAATGACCACGCAAAAACCACTTGCATCCATTGGAATCCATCGTGCACGAGATGGACCAAACCATTGTGGTAGATTCTTTAATTGTGAAGTCGTAATGGGAAAATATGTGGTACTTTTTCACACAAAATATAAGATCATCTTTCATTTTGAAAGTGCGACCCATTCACAGTTCATCACCGATGCTGTCAATGGCACTTTCATTTCGAACTTTCTCTTCAAAATTTGCAATCCCGTCACCGCCGAAGATATTGTAGAAGGGTATGGAAGAGGAAATTTGAGAACCATTTGCTACATAATGCCCAACGTTGTCTTCAACTTCCTCAGTTTCATTCTCTATCTCATCATCAGTGACCTGCAGAGGACAACCATTCAAAACATGATTCACTTCCCTCATCAAAGCCTCGCTAATATATGTACTCTCATCATTATGTGTCATAATAGGTAGGTCGTCTCTACATAGATATGCAATTAGGGGCGCACCGTGAGGTCCCAAGGCGTGTTGTTCGGTTCCAGATTCAATCAGAGAGGCATCTACTACCATTTCTATGGGAGCCGACTTTGCATGTCTTTGCATAAAGGAAAATAACTTGTACATCATCATCATCTGTAATGGATGTCATCGTTGAACCAATTCCAATGCGCTACGATATCTTGACGTTGTGAGTGCTCCTATCCAGCAGAAATTTCTTACAAACCAAATCCAACAACTCTTCATACGACATGGATGTTCTCAATCTCAGACCTCGCATGATCGTACTAGTAGAGTCATCATTATGACTCTTCAACTCAAATATACAATATATGGAATCCATAGACCTCCTAGAAATTGCATTCACATTGTCTTAGGTCATACAAAAGCACAATGTTCAACTAAAAAATTGGTAGAGAATAGAAAGCAAAAGAACAAAGAACCTAGTTTAATAATGTTCAAAAAAATTACTCTTGTTACACCAAAAATGGAGGTGGAAGTCGAGAGAGCTTCGGCGGCGGACAAGAGGGCTTCGGCGGAGGATGCGGGGAAGCCTTCGGCGGCGACGGCGGAGAGGATGCTCGGCGGAGGCGACGAAGATGGCCGACTGAGCGGGGAGGATAGCCGGCGGAGGAGACTGGGACGCACGAGCAAGGGTATCGCAGACTTTCTATGGGCTAATGGAGTGAAAGCGCAAACAATATATGCGCTATAGAGAAGCGCATATAATCCCTGTGATATCGTATAACGCACACAATCTATACGATATGGCCACAGTAAAGACAGAAAAAAAATTGTTGGCTTATTAGAAGAATTTTGTTTTCGAACTACATTACTAAGGAATTTGCCTCTCAATATTGCATGCAAAGCATCTGATGCACATATTGCAACACCTTATGCGATAAATATACCATAATGCATTTGGAATGTGATATCCTTACTGTACTCACAAAATATGTTTCAATGATAGAATACAAAACGAATAAGTTCATATTTTTTATACTGTATGGGAAGATTTCTGCAAATAAACCAAGATTTAGCATTTCTGATCTGTGGCACTTACACGCAAAACTAGACAAATTTATATGTCACGTATAGGAGCTAAACGAAGACATGTATCAGAGCTTCACATGTCTTCTGAAAAATGGACAGATTATTTTGAGAACCCTAGAGAAATAAAATTGATCAAATTATTACAGAACACCAAAGTGAAAAAAATTAATGCCAACGAGAAGTGCAGAATTTCACCTGTGACCACGCCAATGGACCCTGTCAATGTCAGCTTCTCAGCTACAATTGCTCCCGCAGCCATGGCCATGAAGTATCCTCCACTTGCCGCACAATCAGACATCGAAGCGATAACTGGTTTAGAAGCAGCAAGAACTTTGATTTCCCTCCATATCCTAAGGGCAGATCAGAATGGTATACTTATATTAATACCATCGTATTAAAAGTAAGAGCACATTGATCTCAAGAAGAATCAGTGAAAATAACATATACAAAATATTGACAACAATAAGCCTAATATAATGAGATAACCATTTTTTGAGAAAAAAGAGGGTGTAATCTCGAGATGGGATCCTTCAAAAAGCTTATACAGAGAGGTTATACAAAGCTCAGTAAGCTATGAGAGGTCCAAAATGACACAATACATTGTTGGGATAAAACACATGGCCCATGAAAATCAATTCGCTACGAGCACACCATATTGACCATAGCATTGTGAAGGCAGCGGACGCATCCTCCAAGGAATTTCCACATGTAGCTCTAATGGAGCTCCATAATGCAGCATATTTCTAGTCCTCAGCTAGGGGATAGCAGTACCCTCCCACGTCGTAGCCAAGGTCTTGTAGCCGAAAAAAAGGTGATCCAAATCTTCCTGTTCACACCCGCATCTTCCACACAGGATGTCCCATCTATGCAACAACCTTTCCCGACGCACCTTTGTAAACAAGCCCCCATGTCGAGCTAGCCATAGGAATACCTTCATCCACATCGGAATTTTGCTTACCCACGTAACTCTACAGTCCTGTTTGAACTCATCTAGTGTATCATTCTATGTGCGGGTGAAGAAACGAAATGCCTTCTTCACGGAGAAAAATTCATTCAACTAAACAAACAAATCCATGTCGCATATTGGTCCCTCAATGTAGGAAATATCTCCAAGTAGAGCGACAAACCCATTCAACCTCTATTCCGAAAAGGCAGAAGAAAATGTAGGAGACCAAGCACCTGCTGACCACACATGATGGAGTAAGGCGTCTTGATGCTCGGCAAGGGCGAAAAGCTGCGGGTATCTCTCCATCAAAGGTCCCCCAACCTTTGAAAACTATGGTTTAGAATCCATAGTTTTTGCCTAGAGTTTTGTCCAAAACTATGGTTTCCATCAATACCATGGTTTCGCAACCCATGATTTCACCCAAGCCTATCATGAAACACATGATTTCGCTAATGACACTTCATTATCACTAGTCGTGACTAATTAGCACGGATCCGACTAATTATTCGTAACTATGATTAACATCTGTTAAACTCCGATCCAACACTCGGTAACCATGGACAATAAGCTTAATCACCCATTTGTATTCTTAACCATGATTTGTTAGTACTAATGATGATGATTAAGAGGTAATGACGGCATTAACAGACGTCAGCCTCATTTGCTTCCAAAATTCATAACTATTTATAACGGCCTCCGATTAAGATGAAACAAGTTCCATTGGATTCGTCTCCTCGGGCCGGATCTAATATCTATTTACGGTAGGATCCGAAGAGGTTAGTTTGAGGATTTCACATCCCAAACATAGTACCACATCTGGTAATTACAAAGTGTGGCAGTAGTTTAAAAGTAGTGGGACTACTACTAATTATTAAACAACTTGGGCTTAAGCATTTTGGGTTGTGGTTTGGGGCTCCAGTTGGGCCCAAGCCCAACACGTTGTCTGGGTCAGTAATCCCTATTAACGGATCGAGTGAAGGGACGAAACATTACTGATGTTATCAGAGTGTATTTCCTCTAATAATGGAAAGGGTTGCCCAAAAGGTGGAGCCACCCCTAACATAGAGTTAGGAGGAAAGGGCTACCTAAGAGGTGAAACGCCGCTGTTACTGGGTTTAGGTCATGAGCTATTGCGCAACGAGAACATTGTGAATATAAGTAGGGGTGACTATAGCACCCCAAACATAGTACCACATATAGTAATTATATAAAGTACGGTAGTAGCTTATGAGTAGTATGGTCCACTTAAACAACTTGGGCTTAAACATTTTGAGTTGTGGTTGAAGGCTACAGTTGGTCCAAGTCCAACAACTTGTCTGGTCCAGTAATCCCTGATAACAGACCGGGTGTAGGGACCGGGACATTACATCATGTCAGTTCAGTCGTCCGTCTAAAAATGGAATAGCTCATTGTTACCTACCACAAGCCAAAGACACTTACCCAACTCTGATAGTAGCTCGGTAATCCTTTAGCAAAGAGAGGAGGGTAGCAGCAGGCTAGTGGTAGAACCTCACATGTAACGAACTTCCATGTTATGTAATTTGCCCAACAGGTTTCCATTCGGGGGTTAGGGCTTACGGTGAATGAGAGGGCGGTAGTGGGCAACGTGGGGCACGATGAGGGCAGCTCAAGGGCACTTTGTGGCCTGATACGAGCTCGGGAGGCTGGCTTGGATGCATGTGCTAGGGCTTTAGGTGCCGAGGTAAATGGAGATTGGCTTTCAATGGTTTGCGGTGGAGCTCGAGAAGCCGAGGTGGCTCAGGATGATAACGTTGGCCGACAAGCAATGGTCAGGCAGTGAGATAGAGGTTACAGTTCTTCCTTGAGGGTGCTTCAAGGGCTCCGAAGTGGACCTGGAGGTTAATCTTTGGATCCTTACCATGGTCGGTGTTGGTTCGAGGTTTGAAGGCTGCTTCAAGTAGAAAGGAGGGTATCAGAGACGAGGGCAATCTCCTCTATATAAACTTTGATAATAGATTTATGCAACTTACATAACATGCAAGTATAATACATGATCCCAAGTAAAAAAAGATGGAGACATATGTGTTGAGATATTAGTTATCATTTTATTGCTTTCTTGTATTTTTTTTTCTATCCATCTTAAGTAATTTGTGCAACAGGTTTCTCCTCTATAAAAGAGAACCCTAGGGTTCATGGATAAATAACTCATTCTTTTCTCTCCACATGGTATCAGAGCGATAATCCTAGATTGGAGTTCTCGTACCACGTACCCTAACCACACCCCACCTGTGCATGCCTCTGGTGAGTTATCGTTGATCGGGACACCTCCAAGGGCCCCAAAGATGTTGTTTGATGTTGCACCACTGCTAGCCTCTTCTGAGGCCCATTGCAACACTGCCAAGCCCTTCTGGGGCTTGCGAGCGAAGCCACTAACCCTTAGGGCCCCTGTGTGCCGTCGCCAGGCCCCCTAGGGACCTTCTCCTATGTTGCACAGGCCTTCAAGGGCCTCTAAGGCTGTTGTTAGGTTGCCATAGAAGGGTTGGGTTGCCGCTAGGTCCCTCCTATCATAGCCAACAATATCCTAATCCCCTCCGGCATCGCCCAGATTTTCTGTGAAGTCTGATTTTGACTAGAAAACAGGATTTCAGACCTATAAATCACGTTTTCCGGCTCTAGAGAGGATCGAGAATTGATGAGTATGGTTCCATGAGTCTACACATGCAACCAATCCTCTATATGATCGTGTAGACTCGCTCAGATTGGTCTACTTCCCCAGTCGAGTTATGTTTCAACGTTCTTTTTCATTATGCCAGAAAACAAGGGCGACATCTTCTCTTTGTATAGTGTCTTAAAGGGCACAACTCCCATCGCGAAGATGGATGGGATTAACTATGAGTTGTGGTCCATGCAGTTTATGACCCTTATGTAGTACAATAACAAAGAGTACATTTTGAAAGAGCTTTAGTTGACAGAAAAGCCTAGGGACAATGCTTCGTGGAAGCAAGATGATGCATATGCATGTGTTTGGCTATCTGGGACTCTCAATATAGAGATTGCCAGTGACATTGCGAACCAGCCCACCACCAAGGTTGTTAGGAAACTAAGAATGCGGAACAACAAGAACGACGAGATTTTTACGTGGAACCCTACTCCGTGAATAGCGAGATGAAACCACGGGAGAATGCCACTAAGGGCTGATTCTTTTATTGAAGTTTCTCTCATCTGATACAATGGGTCTGGGGCTTCTTATATAGCCTCCACTGACCATCCAAGTCCCAAGGATAGTAAATGTGTGACTAAACCACTGGATGTGGTAATTAGACTCAGGAGGGATCCAATTACCCATCTACAAGAGTGAGGCATATATTCCAACATTCCCCCTCAAGATGGAGCATGTAATGCTCAGATTGGACACATAGAAAGAAATCACTCAAACTCATAATACATGACACTACATACAATATCAACTCGACACAAACACAACTGTCGGTTTCTATCGAGGACGTTGCTTCTCATGTCGTGCAAGTGAGGAGCAACAAATGGGATGGAGTGTGTCAAGATGGGTCTCATCGTCAGAGAATATGTGCTCTGTACTGCACCAGTCAGAGTCACAGAAACAGAATGGGTCTCCTTGTCAGAATATTCTGGCCCGTCACATGTAGAATATTGAATCATATGGACAACTTCTCCATCTCTGCAGGACCGAACTGAAAAAAAAGCGTGGAAACATCCTCGTCGGAGTGGTCCAAACAATGTGGGACATTCTGGCAGCTACATATGCCCAAGCGATATAGGGCATAGGAGAGGTACATGTGATAGGCATTCTGGCAGCTACATACCCCATGTAGATGGGTTTTCATTGTGAATGGGGTTTACTTACCCATCATAAAATAGGGGGAGATATATTCGATGCCATCCATGTGCCTACATAATGTTTTATATGCTCCTGATTTCCAGATGAACTTGCTTTCTATTAGTCAGATCACGAAGGATATGCATTATCGTGTCATTTTTGACCCATCTTCTCTTGTGTTTCAAGGCATACTTACAAGCAGGGTGATTGGATGTGGCCATGAGCAGCAAACATTATACAGATTGGTCCAATCTCCTTATGTTGGAGTCGCTACTATTCATGCTGGACCAGTCTCACAGCAATTGTGGCATCTTCATTTCGGCTACCTTCTTTTGTAGAAGATGTGTCATGTCCTCCCACAGATTTCCTCAAGATCTTCCTTCCAGTGCAAGGCTTGCTAGCTTGGGAAGCAACATTGCACTTCTTTTCTTGGTCGTTAGCAGTTATTTAAGCTTATTCACATAGATATTTGGGGTCCGCGTCGTCTTCCTGATCACCAGGGACACCATTTTATCTTCTTGTTGTGGACGACTATTCTAGGCTTTCTTGGATTTTTTTAAAAAAAATAAGTCTGAGGTTAGGTATGTCATTGAAACCTTTATTAATGAAATAAAGAATATTTTCTATGCTACAGTCAAGTATTTCTCATCTGACAAAGCCTTAGAGTTCTGCACTTTACAACTATCCGAGTTCCTCAGGTCTTTTGGCACCGTACACCAAACCTCGTATGTCTACACATCCCAACAGAATGATGTTGTCGAACGCACACACCGTCATTTACTCGATGTGAACCGAACCTTTTTGATTCAGAGTCATGCCCCTGAATCCTACTGGGATGATTCAACAATCACAACTTGCTACTTGGTGAACCATATGCCATCTTCTATTTTAGGAGAAAAGGTTCCATTCTCGATTGTGATTCCCGAGGACACATTCTCCTTTACGCCCCGAGTGTTTGGCCATATGGTCTTTTCTTACAATATGATGTATGATCATGACAAGCTCTCCCCTAGAGCTATGAAGTGTGTCTTTGTTGGCTACTCTCATACCTAATATGGACGGCCATATTGATTTCGATATCGTGTTGATTCGATATTCCGATGATATTTCGACGATATATCGCCGCAATATCGCCCATATCGACGCTCTTTTGTGAAGGAAATGCATGAAAAGGAGGAAATATCGCTATAATGGTACCCATATCGGTCTCGTCTTGATATCGATATATCGATGATATATCGTTGATATGGCCTTCCATGATACCTAGAAGGGGTACCGTAGTTTTCATCCGCTTCGATAAAAATGCTTTATCAATGTTGATGCCACCTTCTTTGAGTCAATTATGTATTTCTCTCCTACATGTGACAAGTTGACTCCATCTGACTTTGGTAAGGATATATACATACCTCCTATGGCTGCACCACCTCTAGTTTCCACTCTATCTCCACCACCTCCCCCACCACCACCATCACCTCCAATACCTACACCTACTCATGTGGTTGCCCCTGGACAACCACCCAGTACTTTGACTCAGCTTTTACCACATGTGTTTACTCGCATGTCTCACATTGTTCCCTATACTCAAGGGTCGTCGCTATCATCCAACACGTACCAAGTATGTAATGAGCATATTATTTCTACTGATGGCACTACTGAGTTGTTTATGTAGTAGGATGATGAGCAAGTTGTGAACCCCTCAGGATCCGGGTACCCGTTTGGATCAATTTTTTGAAGGGGAAGAAGGGCTGATCCTGCATGCAATATGGAGAGTTGCTGTAGCTTCTAGGGAATGGAAGACAACCGTCTATAGCTGCTGATTTGTTTTGCTTCTGAACAGGCTTGCAACAGGAGGTAAACTGGTTCCAGCAGCTTGGCTTTGGAGAGTTGCTACAATAAGTTTGGATATTCCAAGTCTCCAAGAGAAGAACTCCAAGAATATCAAATTTAGAGAGTGAAAGAAGTGGTTTTCGTTGGAGTTTGGGGAATGGAAAAAAAACCATCTGAATTACGGCCGGAGAAGTGGGAGGTTTTGAAGAGAAGGCAGTTATATATATAGGAAGAGTGAGGGCTCAATAGCTTGCCAAGTGGTGAATATATCATCCAAGTATTGTATAATTAAGTGATAAATGGGCTGAGAGAGAAGGCACAACTCACGGCTGGAATTTGTGGTTATATATATATATATTACAGACAGCAGAGCAGACAGTAGCTGTCTGCTTTTATTTAACAAAACTTAATTTATATATATATATATATTTCTTATTTATTTGACAACACTTAAAATGAATCGTGTGCGCACCTCGGATCTCGGCTTTTGACGCACAATATCTCGATTTGATCGTCCTTCAACGACGATCAAAATGGGTATAATATTGATATACTTCCGATCGGGTTTTGAATACCCGAAATTTTCGGATACGATTTTTGTTTAGGATTAAATTTTGCGATTTAAAAATATCAAACGACCTCCGATTGACGAACGGTTGATTCCGTTGGTCTTGTTTCGTCGAATCGGATCTAACGACGGTCTCGGTTCGTTTCGCGGTTTCCGAATTTGCGTCGCAGCTTTTTCGCGGCGCGCATTACGAAGTGACCGATTTTTGATCGATTTCACCCGAACAACTTTTGATTTATGATCAATTGGTCGATTTAGGTTATCTAATATGATCAGATAACTTTATTGGGTTAAACAGACCTTAATCGGGTCGAGTTCGGGTTTACGCGGATTCCCGGATGTTACACAAGTGCCCTCTCAAGAGGGTAGTTTACAAGTTCATGAGGTGGTTAATAATCTAGATGTGCCTATTATTCTGCAGAAGTAGAGATGTACTTGTGTTGCATATCCTTTTACGACATATGTCTCCTTGAGCAGACTCTCAGAGGACTTTAGGAGATTTTTCGTAGCATTATCTGCCTTGGAGATACTACAAACATATCAGGAAGTCATACAGGATAGTCAGTAATGTCTTGTCATGGAGAAGGAGATGGTCGTGCTATACTCGTGTGGCACTGAGAAGAGCACATGTTGTTGTATAAAAGTGGGTGTTTACAGTGACACACCAAGCAGATGACAACGTAGATCGCTACAAGGTGAGACTTGTGGCACATGGGTGAAAGATCCACTCTCTACCACTCTTAATTTCAAAGAATTAATTGTCGACTGTAGCAGGGGGTAAAGAGCAAGTAATTAAAAATGACAACACAGTGTAAAGACTGATAATATTTTATGTTATGTACCTTTTCGTAATTTCTTATTGTTCTCTGGACTACTATGTATTTTACCCGTAAGGTCTCTCTCTATAGAAGAGAGCCTAGGGTTCCCGTGAATAATATATCACTTATTTTTCACAACATGGTATCAGAGCCTAAACTCTAGGGCTCTCCCACCCGCCGTCCCCCCCTCTTCTCTCTCCACCGCCGCCCGCCTTCTCTCGGCTCCGCCTAACGCCGCCGCCTCTCTCTCCGGTCCACGCCCCCGCCTTCCGCCTGATCCAAGGCCCCCGATCTCCCACCTCCAGCCCCGGTCCCAGCACCCGACCCCGACCCCCATCTCGCCGGCTTCACCTTAGCCGGCGCCCGCCCTCTCCTGTGCCCTCAACCGTAGCAGCCTCCTTCGGAGTATTTATGGATTTGGGTGTGTAACGTCTACATACACACTCAAATCCTATGCAGTTCGTGTAGACAACTGTTGTTGGGAAAAATGAACGAGATGTTTATTCCATAAGCCCTAGGCTCTCTTATATAGGAGAGTATCCTATGGGTAAATTACATAAAGCATACAACTGAAAAGGAAAAATAACAGAACCACACAAAAACTAATATATGCATTAACACTCCCCCTCAAGATGGAGCATAGATATCAATCATACTCAGCTTGGACGCACACTTCTGGAATGGGCCTCGTAGTAATGCCTTGGTGAATATATCAGCAGTTTGATTCTTTGAGGCGACATGAGATGTAGCAATGAACCCCTTCTGAATCATGTCATGTATGAAGTGACAGTCAACCTCGATATGCTTGGTCCGCTCATGGAATGCTGGGTTATTTGCAATGAACAAGGATGCCTGATTATCACATTCCAAGTTCATAGGAAGTGGTACATCTAGACATAGATCTGTAAGTACAACCTTCACCCACATCATCTCTGTGCTAGCCTGGGCCATAGCCCTATATTCGGATTCAGCACTAGATCTAGCTACCACTGTCTGTTTCTTGCTCCTCCATGAGACTAAAGAATCTTCAACATAGACTGCAAACCCCGAGGTAGACTTCCTGTCCTTGGGACAACCTGCATAGTCTGCATCCGCACATGCTGAGATAGAAATCCCCTTTCCCTTCTTGAATAGCAAACCTGCACCTGGAGATGATTTGAGGTATCTAAGTATCATATGTATTGCATCCATATGAACCTGACGTGGTTGCTCCATGAACTGGCTTACACGACTCACTGCAAAGGATATATCGGGCCTAGTGATCGTGACATACAACAGTTTTCCTACCAGTTCTCTGTATCTTCTCCTGTCCACCTCCTCTGTGTCATCATTATAGAGCTTCATGCTGGGGTCCATTGGTGTCATAGCAGGCCGACACCCAAGCATACCTGTTTCACTCAACAGGTCCGTAACATATATCCTCTGCGACATTACTAATCCATACGAATTTCTAGCAAATTCCAGCCCCAGAAAATATCTAAGGACTCCAAGATCCTTAGTGACAAATTCGCTCCCCAGCTTTTCTTTCGCCTGCTTTATGCCTTGCTCATCATCTCCTGTAATCAAAATGCCATCTACGTAAACCATAATTGCAATAATACCTCAAGAAGTCTTCTGTACAAACAAGGAATGATCAGCATTAGAGCGTTTGTATCCTTGTTTTTCAAAGAGGTCTGAGAGCTTCTGAAACCCTGCTCTGGGGCTCTGCTTAAGGCCATAGATAGCCTTATGAAGTCTGCACACCTTGGAACACTCCCCCTCAACAGCAAAATCGGGTGGCTGTTGCATATAGACTTCCTCCTGCAAATCTCCATATAAGAACGCGTTCTTCACATCCAACTGATATAGAGGCCACTCTCGATTGACTGCGACTGATAGCAAGATCCGGAGAGTGGAATGACGGGCTACTGGTGAGAATGTATCAAGGTAATCCACCCCGTATGTCTGTGTAAAACCTCGTGCAATAAGGCGGGCCTTGTATCTGTCAATAGAACCATATGCATTTTGCTTCACCGTAAACACCCACTTGCAGCTCACCGGGGTCACATCTGGAGGTATAGGAACTAGACTCCAAGTTCCCCTAGATTGAAGTGCCGCCATTTCTTCCTCCATTGCTAGCCGCCATCTACTGTCCTGCAGAGCATCTTGATAATTCCGTGGAATATCTACAGCTGACAATGCCACCACAAAGTTCCTGAAATCCCCAGATAGTCGCTCAAATGACACATAAGCTGCCAATGGATATGTAACGCAACTCCTCTTCGATTTGCGTATAGCAATAGGAACATCTAAATCAGCTGTGTCCTCATCTGGCCCCTGCAACATATCCTGCTCAGAAATATCATTAGATCCATCAAGAGAAGTATCTTCAGTACATACCATAGGCAAGCTAGGAGATGAGTCATGACCATGAGCTGGAGGAGGCCTGCGGGTATAATGGAACGGTAGTGGTGAGATGGGGATCTGTGGTGGTGGTGGTAGTGGTGGTGACGGTGCTGGAGGTGGTGGTGTCATGTATATGGCGTCGGTAGGCAGTGGAGGTAGCTGCTGATCACTTAAGGCTGAAAAATACATTACAGATTCAAAAAATGTAACATCTGCACTGACCATATACCGCCGACGCAGAGGATCAAAACACTTGTACCCCTTCTGAGTTCTGGAGTACCCAACAAAGACACACGTGACAGCCCTAGGAGAGAGCTTGTCAGTGCCAGGAGACAGCTGGTGGACAAAGGCGACTGAACCAAACACACGGGGAGTAAGAGAAAACAGATCCTTCCCAGGATAGATAAGGGAAAAAGGTATCTGTTCATCCAAGACAGAGGACGGCATACGGTTGATTAAGTAACATGCAGTGAGAACAACGTCACCCCAGTAAGAATAAGGAACATGACTCTGTATAAGAAGCGATCTTGTGACATCTAGTAGGTGGTGATGTTTTCTTTCAGCAATTCCATTTTGTTGAGATGTATGAGCACAGGATGTTTGGTGGATAATCCCTTTTGAGGAGTAATAGTTGGCAATGACATGAGTGCACAGTTCAAGGGCATTATCACTTCTTACAAACTTCACAGATGTGGAGAAGACATTTTGAATTTCATTCAGAAAATGGATAATAATGTTGCCTGCTTCAGATTTATTTTTCATCAAAAATACCCATGACACACGAGAGAAGTCATCCACAAAAACTATATAAAATATGTGTCCCTGGTGATCAGGTACATGACTCGGACCCCAGACATCAATATGAAATAACTCAAACTTGGAGGTACTACTCCGACCTGGACGACTGGGAAAGGTCGACCTGTGATGCTTTCCCAACTGACAAGCCTCACATTGGATAGGTGTGTGAGGAAGACCCTAGGGTAACACACGACGCAACTTCTGAAGCGGTAGATGCCCAAAGCGCAGATGCCACAGCAAAGGAGATACTGGTTCTGTGAGAAGGGATGAGGTTCCAGCGAATGGAGTCTGATTTAGGCAGTAGAGGACTCCTTGCTCAGAGCCACGACCAATCACGTTGCCCGTATGGATGTCCTGAAAAAGAAGAGAAGATGGATCAAAAATTGCCCGACAATGTAGATCTTTCGTAATCTGACTAATTGACAACAAATTCATTGAAAAATCAGGTGCATGTAGCACATTCTTGAGCTGCATAGAAGATGTCAGTCTAATCTCCCCCTGACCAGTGATGGGGGAATGTGTACCATTGGCAATTACTACTGTTCGGCCTGGAGGGATCTGAGAGTATCCTGTAAGTAGACTCTGATCGCCACATAGGTGATGTGTAGCGCCCGAGTTCATAATCCACGGTAATGTATCTAATATACTACTGGTAAATGCAAGTATGCTACCTGAAGTACTGGTTGACGCAGAGGCAGAGGCAGCAACATCAGATTGACTCTCAGTAGTAGGTGCTGGGCCAGATGGGGGAATAATGCCCCTTAGACGGGCAACTAGATCATCGAACCGCTGATCCAAAGTAACAGCAAATGGAGGCTCTATCTGCTCAGCGACTCGTGCAGATGCAGGAAATCCATGCTTAGAGTAGCATGTGTCTTCATTGTGTCTAATGCGATGACAGTAAGTACATGTTGGCCGAGTGCGGCCTCCTCTTCCACGGGGTCCACGTCCACGGCTCTGATGATGAATCATGAAATCCACGACCCCTGTTGGCTGCCATAGCTGAAGTATTCTGATTCGTGGCCGTGGAAGGAACTGTGATCCGACTCAGTCTATGGAAAGCTTCCTCCATGGGAGGAATAGTAGAGTCGACCAAGATCTGGGATCGTGCCGCCTCATACTCTGGATCAAGTGCAGCAAGGAACACGCCTACCATAGTCGCATTCTGATATGTCTTCTGCTGTTCTGGCGTGGCTGTCAGGGGCATGAAGCTGTAGAGCTTCTCGAACATCCCTCTCAGTGATGTGTAGAGAGAATGTAGAGGGCGACCATTCTGCTTTATAGTGAATATATCATGCTGGAGTTGCAGAATCTTTGTCTCGTTCTTCGCCTGCGAATATGTAGCCGCCAGAATGTCCCACATATCCTTGGCCGTGGGTTGATGTAGAATGTCATTGGCAATCTCAATTGTCAACGTGCCAGATAGCCAAACTTTGGCATATGCATCATCAGCCTCCCAAGAGGCATTGGCTCCAGTCTTCTCAGCAGGCTCTGGTTCGGTAAGAATGTGCTTCTTACCCGTTGACTTCATCATGCTCATGAACTGCATTGCCCACAGTTCATAGTTTGTACCGTCCATCTTTACAATAGGCGCTGGACCACGAAAGGCGCCAATGGATGGGATATCCGCCTTGCTTTCTGACATACTGGAGACTGAAGACTGGAGTGATTGACAGAGGATGAAATTCATCTACAATGACATAGACGGGTTTAGTTGCACGTGTAGACCTCAAGCAACTAAACCCATGTAGATGACGGTGTGCGCTTTAGGGCTTAGCACACGCGCACACGTACAGGAAGCACGCGTACACGCAACTGGGAGGACACACAGTCACAGGGATGCTGCTGCGCGTTGCGTGCACTGGTAGCACGTTGTTGCGTGCACTGGCACGCGCGGTTATGCGTGAAGGAGCACGCGCACGCCTGCTGGGTCACGCGCAGGCACGCGCAGTCGCACATGGGAGATAGCGCGCGGAGTGCTACGGCACGCAGTGGAGCAGTACGCGGAAGGCTGTGCACTCGCGCAGAGGAGGCGCGCAAAGGAGCAGCAGCAAGGGCGCAGGCGCGCAGGAGCGGCTGCGCACTCGTGCGGCAGAGGAGGCGACGCCGATGAGAGAGAGAGAGAAAGAGAGGCCGGCGGGTGGGGTAGGGTAGGGTTAGGGTTTCGAGAACTCCGGTCTAGGACCGTCGCTCTGATACCATATTGGGAAAAATGAACGAGATGTTTATTCCATAAGCCCTAGGCTCTCTTATATAGGAGAGTAGCCTATGGGTAAATTACATAAAGCATACAACTGAAAAGGAAAAATAACAGAATCATACATAAACTAATATATGTGTTAACAACTGTCTTTTTGTCTACAAATCCTAATACTTCATCTTCGGCATTATGTCAGACTCCAAGGTTGATATGCCCTCCAAAGGTGCGTTCAAAGGTCCCGCGCCGATAGTGAAGATGGATAGGACGAATTATGAGCTCTGGGCGATGCAGTTCATGAGCCTCATGAAGTCAAATGGTAAGAAGCACATTCTTACCGAGGAAGAGCCGGCAGAGAAGACAGGGATATATGCCTCGTGGGAGGCTGATGATTCGTATGCCAAGGTTTTGTTGTCAGGCACACTGTCGATGGAGATTGCTAATGATGTCCTCCATCAGCCCACTGCCAAGGCAATGTGGGATATTCTGGCTGCAACGTATTCCCAAGTACGGAATGAGACCAAGATGTTACAGCTTCAGCATGATATATTCACGATGAAGCAGAACGACAGACCGCTTCACTCCTTGTACACATCCCTGAGAGGGATGTTTGAGAAGTTATACAATACCATTCCACTCACAGTCACAGCGACTCCTGAGCAGCAGAAGACATTTCGGAATGCCACCATGGTAGACGTTCTACTTGCAGCCCTAGATCCTGAGTACGAGGTTGCCCGCTCTCAGATTTTGGCCGATGCAGTTATTCCTTCAGTGGAGGATGTTTGTCGGAGGCTCAGTCGCATATCGGTTCCTTCCAGCTCATCCACTCCACCCCCATCGGCGATGACAGTATCGTGTGGGAGAGGTGGTCAATTCTCTGGTCGTGGACGTGGACCCCGTGATAGGGGTGGTCGATTTCGTCAGCCGTGTTCGTATTGTCACCGCACAGGCCACTCGGAGGAGACATGCTACTCTAAGCATGGGTTCCCAGCGTCGACGCGTGTAGCCGACCATGCTCTGCCCCAGTATGCATCCAATGCAGACAATCGTTTCGAGGAGCTTGTGGTACGTCTATGTGATATTATGCCACAATCACCTGCTGATTCTTCTGGTGGACCTTCAGATGTTGTTGCTACAGCTTCTGCCGGTTCCTCTGCTACTGCTAGTACCTCAGGTAGTGCTACTGCATTTACGTCTTGTCATCATATATCTGATTGGATTATAGATTCTGGTGCCACTCATCACCTCTGCCGAGATCGAGACAGACTTGAGTCCTACAGGCACATTCCCCATGGCCGTTTAGTACAAACTGCAGATGGTACTCATTCTTCTCTTATTGGACAGGGGGAGGTCTTCCTATGTCCTTCTATGAGTCTAAAGAATGTTCTACATGCTCCTCAGTTCTCCATGAATCTGTTGTCTATTAGTCAGATTACGAAGGATTTGCACTGTCGTGCCATATTTGACCCATCTTCTCTTATTTTTCAGGACATACTAACGGGCAGGGCGATTGGCTGTGGCTCTGAGCAGAATGGTCTGTATCGGCTGGTCCGGAATTCTTATGCTGGGGTCTCTTCCCATTCCGCCGGACCTGTATCTCCGTACATCTGGCATCTTCGCTTTGGTCATCTTCCGCTACAGAAAATGCGACATCTTCTGCCTCAGATCTCTCCCAGTTCTTCATTTCGCTGTGAAGCGTGTCAGTTGGGAAAGCATCATCGGTCTAGCTTTCCTAGTCATCAGAGTCAAAGCAGTATCTCCCTGTTCGAGTTGTTTCACATTGATATTTGGGGTCCGAGTCGTGTTCCCGATCATCAGGGACACAGGTTTTATCTAGTTGTAGTGGATGACTTCTCTCGTGTAACTTGGGTCTTTCTTTTAAAGAATAAATCTGCAGCAGGAGATGTAATTAAAAAATTGATTAATGAAGTGCAGAATATTTTTTCCTCTACCGTCAAATATGTTCGTACAGATAATGCTCTAGAATTTTGCACTCGGTCTTTATCCCAGTATCTCTCGTCGAAGGGCATTATTCATCAAACTACTTGCCCTTACACATCTTAGCAGAATGGCGTGGCTGAAAGAAAGCACTGTCACCTCCTTGACATTACTCGAACTCTCCTGATTCAGAGTTGTGCTCCTATCTCTTTCTGGGGGATGCTATTCTTACAGCTTGCTACTTGGTCAATCGTATGTCGTCATTTGTCCTGGGTGAGAAAATTCCTCTTTCCATTATTTTTCCTGATAAGGAATTATTCTCATTTACTACTCGTGTCTTTGGTACTGTTGCATTTGTTCATCTCCTGACTCCTGAACTTGACAAACTCTCTCCTAGAGCTGTCAAGTGTGTCTTTGTCGGTTATTCTCGGACTCAGAAGGGCTATCGCTGTTATGATCCCGTCAACAAGAAATACTTTGTCAGTGCTGATGTCACGTTCTTTGAGTATGTTATGTATTTTTCCCCTGCAGGTGATAGGTTGGTACCATCCACTACCAACGATGATGTCTATGTTCCTCCACCAACTAGTTGGAGTCCACCTGAGTCCACTCCAGCTCCTGTTACTACGTCATCTTCACCACCACCACCACCACCTCCACAACCTCCTATTCCACCTTTACCAAAATTCTATATGCGTCGGTCAGGTCCTGCTCAAGCTACACATCAGACATTCATCACGCCTCAGGTATGTTCCGATGACACTACTACTGACGGGTCAGATATGGTACATGTGCAGGATTCTTCTTTGCAGGAGGGGACTACATCCTCCAGTACAGTGGATGATGACCTTGATATTCCTATTGCTATCAGGAAGCAAAAGCGGACGTGTGCATCTTATTCCTTGGCTTCCCAGGTGTCTTTTCATCGTCTCATAGACGACTTTCAGAGATTTGATGCAACCTTATCTTCCGTGGACATACCACGGACCTATCAGGAAGCTATGAAGATTAATTGCTGACGAATGGCTATGGAAGACGAGATGCGTGCCCTACAGTCTCGTGGCACATGGAGCTTGGTTATTGCTCCTCCGGATGCATCCATTGTTAGCTGTAAATGGGTATTCACAGTCAAATATCATGTTGATGGCAGTCTAGATCGATACAAGGCACGACTCGTTGCGCGAGGTTTCACACAAACCTATGGCGTGGACTATATAGATACATTTTCTCCGGTGGCTCGTCATTCTACCCTTCGCATTCTTTTATCAGTTGTTGTGGTACGTGATTGGACTATATCTCAACTATATGTCAAGAATGCCTTCTTGTATGGAGATCTGCAGGAGAAAGTCTACATGCAGCAGCCACCAGGGTTTACTGTTGAGGGGGAGAAGCATATGGTGTGTAGACTTCACAAAGCAATTTATGGGCTCAAACAGAACCCAAGGGCGTGGTTCCAGAAGCTTTCCCAGCTAATTGAACGACAAGGGTTCAAAAGATCAAATGCAGACCACTCGTTGTTTATTCAAAAGTCCTCTGCAGGTACAGTTGTCATCATGGTCTATGTTGATGATATTCTGGTTACAGAAGATGATGTTCAGGGAATAGAAAGGGCAAAAGCATTTCTGGGCCGCCAGTTCGTCACGAAGGATCTTGGAACCCTAAAATATTTTTTGGGGTTAGAATTTGCCAGGAATGCACAGGGTATGGTGATGACCCAAAGGAAGTACATAATAGATTTTTTGACTGAAACATGCATGGTTGGATGCAAACCATCGAGTATTCCCATGGATCCAAGCATGAAACTGTGTGATGATGACACTGCTGAAGTAGACAAGAGGAGATATAGAGAAATGGTGGATGAGCTCCTTTATATTACCATAATTCGACCCGATATTGCCTTTGCAGTAAGTCGGGTGAGTCAATTTATGGAGCAGCCAAGACAATTTCATATGGATGCTATATACATGATACTGAGGTATTTAACGTCTTCCCCAGGTTCAAGGTTGCTATTCCTAAAAGGCACAGATTTGTCCATTTCAGCATGCGCAGATGCCGATTATGCAGGATGCCCTAAGAATCGAAAGTCAACCTCAGGATTTGCAGTTTTTGTGGGGAGCTCTATGGTTTCTTGGAAAAGCAAGAAACAAACTGTTGTGGCAAGGTCCAGTGCTGAATCTGAATATAGGGCCATGGCGCAAGCAAGTACGGAGATGATGTGGGTTCGATCTGTGCTAGAGGACTTACATGTAACCGTACCTTTACCTATGCAGCTTCAGTGTGACAATCAGGCAGCATTGTTCATTGCCAACAATCCAGCATTCCATGAAAGAACAAAGCACAATGAAGTTGACTGCCACCACACTAGAGACTTGATCCAGAGAGGCTTAATATCTACATCTCACGTGAGCTCAGCGGATCAGACTGCTGATGTACTCACCAAGCCGTTGCTTAGAGGACCCTTTGTGAACCCCTTAGGATCCGGGTACCCGTTTACGACATAATTCACAATATTCTATTTGCATGAGATCACACAAGTCGCAGAAAAACAGGGAAAATTTTTCGCGCAATTATGACATTCATTTCCAACACATAACCACAAGTAAAAGAGACAAATGACACCAGAATTTCTTTTCATTAATTTTCATATATTTTTACATCATGTACAATGTCTGTCAATATATACAATATATCCCAAAATGTAGTACATAAAAGAAAAGAAGGGGAAGCATTTACATCACTATCTGAACAAAAACTGAGACAAAGTAAAATATACCGTCTAGTGTATACTCTATCTCCAGGAAGCATGTATAGCTACTGAGCTGCTACTAAACTGCAGGCTGTTTTCCTGCCAAACACGTTAGGAAAGAAGAGGCGTCAGCAATTGCTGGTACCTCCCAAAAACTTATAAAAATAAATAGACATTTAATATGTGCAAAAGCTAGCAAGTAGAAAGGTGCAATAAGTAAAGTTTACATCTACTTGCGTAAGTAAAAAGGTTTTCAGGCTATTTGTAAGCATCTCAGATGATTGTCCCATAACCCAACATTTCCCACATATGACATAATTATATAGTAGTTGAGTATTCATGAGTGTATGAGTATAAGCATATATATCATTTTCTTCAAAGATCACGTTGGTGAGTGATAATGGAAAAGTTGAGATTGGAAAGATCTCTTAATTTATTTAAATTCTTAGATAGAGAGAATAGTCATTTCCTACTAATCCCAACTTTTGATCGTAACTTCTCCAATTCTTAACTTTAATTATTTCAGATATAACTCCAGATGATGTAGATATAGATATGGATGATCTGGATATAGAATCGCCAAGTCTGTTGGCGAAGTAAACTCAAGCGGTGAAGAAGCCGACAAATGGCTCTTCCGTCTCGCCCTCTAGTTGGAAGGACAATCCAATAGAGGGATAGGTCTACTCCCAAACTACGCCACTGAGACGGGTGAGAGAGACTTCCCGGAAAAGTCGCTCTTAGAAAACAACCCGACGAGTACGGGCAACTGAGCTAGTACGTAAAACTGAAAAATCGAGGATCCCCCGCTTGGGTATCCTAAAACAAGGGTCAGCGGAATTGGTCTATAGTCGGGATCCCAACGAGGCGTAAAAACACTGCGAGCTCGCGTAAAAACCGAAGAAGGACTGGGATCCTAGACCCGCGCATTAAGCGGTCGCTACCCTAACTGGGCCTCCTTTCTCCCGCCAAGGTGAGAGTCACCGCGCTCTCGCACAGCCAGGTGTAAGGTTTACCATGACCGGCACATATATTTATTTTCTTTGATTTACAACAATTTATTACCCATTGAGGTGCTACATTTTTTTACTCCATTGGATTAAGGGGTGATATACGACATATGCTTGTCATCTCATGAACTTATCTTACGTCCACCTCATGGTCATCTCTCATAAAAGTAGTAAGGAAAAGTAGAGGCCCTACGAGCTGCACACCCACACCATATCTATTCATTGCGAATTGAGGACCACTAGATTCACACCTTGTGGAGGTCTCAAGAATCAACCCTTTCCCAACGTTATAGATCATTGGGCCATCACATTGAGATCCCTTCTCAGCCACCAAACTCATTGGCACGGAACATAACTCCTTATGCTTTTAATCGATATTGTTTGAACAGTCTCTCTATCGAGGACACATGTTTAAATTCTCAGCTAAGAGTCACAAGGCATATCGAGGCTCTCCTTGTTGCTCTTATTTCAAGACGAGATTTGAGAAGAGGACTAGAGTTCTCTAAGGCATCGTGATCATCACTTTGATCTTTAGACAAGTCAATTAACTATGCATTTTGCATTGACTAACCCATATAAGAAAATCTTACTGTTCGACTTGACCATCTTAGACAGTTGACAATATTTTAATCACAACATCCTTGAGATGTACCTGATGATATATTATTATTTTTTTGAATCCTAATTGGTTCAACTTGTAAAGATATAATTACAGACTTCTTAATACATTTATACATCTTAATGGAATATGCATTTTAATATGCGACAGTGGACATAAGCCAATAATCAATTCAAACAATCAGGAACATATGTTGTAAGTTTGCAACTGCACAGTCACGCCTATTTTATGTAATAATTGGAACCACACTGATCAATTGCAACTAACATCACCTTAAAGTCAGGTATTTGCATTCTGTAATTAGATCTGGTTTCTATTAACCAAAAGAAAATAATTTATTATATATGGATATAGAATCATTTTCTATATAAAACTTTTATTTCTAATAGCAGCTTCATTCAGAATATAAAAGTAGAGAAAAACTTATATATATATTTCAAAACTTAATTCTAATATCAACTTTAGACAAGATACAACATATCTTTATAAGTCAAATGAAAAAAATATATTCTTTTAATAAACTACATAAATTTTATAAATCAAAGCACCACAGTTTATAGTAGATCTTATAATTCAAATGAGAATAAATTATATTCTATTGATTCTTCTACACTTCACAGGACAGTATAAGGTCTTTCCATTTGATAGCCTTGCTTACTTAGCAAGGGAATAGAAATGAAAGACAAGGAATAAGAAAAATTCATGTTTGACAACAAGGAAGATCTAGCTTGTACATTAGAACTTTGAATTATATGTAAGGCACATGCATGGCCGCAAGAGCTTAGAGATAGGATGGTACCTTTTTAGATCTCAAAGTTTAGGGATGAATATGGCATGAAATTGAGTAGATGCTGGACATGAATCAGCTGCAAGGCTGCAAGGAGAGCAGCATCGGGTCCTGATCTTGGGCTTCAAGGAATTTGGCTTGAGCAGAAATCCAAGAACAGCAGTTGTTCTGTCTATTGGACAACAACTACAGTCAGATATTTGGAGAAGAAAGGAGGTTTCAGTTGGGAATTTGAAGGAAACGAAATGGAGAAAGATGGAGGGATTGTACCTATGTTAGATTTAATTTTTTGAAAAAAAAATGGACTGCTACAGCTCTTGCATGCACAACAGCAAGGGTACAACAACTCCTTCTGCTGTTGAGGATCCGAAATTTCAACTGCAGCAGTTTGCTCCTTCCCAATTGTAATTAAAGGCTGCAGCTTTTGAATAGCAGCAACAGAAGTTGCTAATCTTTGGCAACGAAAATTGATTGAAAAAGGAAGCAGTAGGGAAGGGTTGGTTTTTTTTAGAAGATTAGGGGGAGTTCCTCTCGTTGGAGACTTACGGAAATGGCAAGAAATAGGTAGAGAAGGGTTGATATATATAGGGAAGGTAAGGCTTAGTTTAATGCCAAGTGGTATTCACAAGAAATCCAAGTGGAGAGGTAATAGAAAAACCATTTTCCAAGTGGAAAGATGGAAATTTTCCAACGTCAGTCTTAGTCTTGTACAGAAATCTGTACAAATATCTTTTTTATTTTTATTATATATATATATTTTGTGAAAAACTTAAAAGTCGACCATTCTCACGCATGGAGCGTCAGATTTCGATGCACAATATCTTGATTTGATCGTCTCTGAATGACGATCAATATGAGTATAATATTGATATACTTTCGGTTGGGTTTTGAACCCCCCGAAATTTTCGGATACGGTTTTTGTTTAAGATTAAATTTTGTTATTTAAAAATATCAAACGACCTCCGATTGACGAACGGTCGATTCCGTTGGTCTTATATCGTCGAATCGGATCTAATGACAGTCGGTTCGTTTTGCGATTTCCGAATTTGCGTCGCGACTTTTCGCGGCACGTATTACGATGCGACCGATTTTTGGTCGATTTTGCCCGAACAACTTTTGATTCACGATCAATTGATCATTTTAGGTTATCTAATATTGTAAGATAACATTATTGGGTTATTCGTACCTTATTCGGTTCGGGTTCGGGTTTATGCGGATCCCGGATGTTACAATTATAAAAACCTCAAAGGGAGTTTCGTCCTCGAGACTCGAGTTAAGGCTATTCGGTGTCTTGTTTGAATTTCATATGTCCATAAAAACCTCAAAGGGTTTTGAACCCATAAAAACCTCAAAAAGAAAACAAGCCATATATTTGAACATATATCTAATTGCAAAATCTTATTTTAATTATTACCTCAGAAAAGCTGTGGGTATCGTGCCCGCATGTCAGCTTCGGTCTCCCACGTCGCTTCTTCTACTCCGTGACGGTGCCACAAAACCTTGACCAATGGAATGTCTTTGCTGCGAAGCTTCTTCACAATACGATCAAGTATCTGGACTGGTTTCTCCTCATAAGTCAAGTCTGGCTCCACGTTTAGATTCTCATAACTGATGATGTGCCGAGGGTCGTGCACATACTTCCTTAGGTTGGATATGTGGAAGACATCGTGATTCGCTGAAAGATATGGAGGAAGTGCTACTCGGTAAGCAACACTCCCTACTCTAGCCAGAATCTCAAAAGGTCCAACATATCGCGGCGCCAACTTGCCACGAACACCGAATCTCTGCACTCCCTTCATGGGAGATACACGAAGAAATACCCAATTTCCAACCTATAATTTATAGGAATGACGTTAGTATGAGATTAAGTTGAACGATTATATATGTCATAATTGAATGGATGAAGAGGAAAGAATTGACTTACCTGGAACTCCAAGTCTCCTCTCCGACGGTCGGCATAGTTCTTCTGGCGGCTCTGTGCCGTCAAAAGCCTCCGTCTCACAAGACCAACAGCTCTCGCGGTCTCCTCCAAGAGATCTACGGAGTATAAAGCATGATCACCTACCTCACGCCAACTAAGAGGTGTGAGGCATCTCCGCCCGTATAGGGCTTCGAATGGTGTCATGCCAATACTGGAGTGATAGCTGTTATTGTACGTGAATTCCACCAAAGGCAAATGGTCCTTCCAGAACCCTTTCCACTCCAAAGTGCATGCACGAAGTAGATCCTCAAGCATCTGAATGGTGCGCTCACTCTGCCCGTCTGTCTGCGGATGGTATGCAGAACTCATCTTCAGCTCTTTCTGTAGTGCTGACATGAACTGATGCCAATAATGAGATGTAAATCTCGAATCCCTGTCAGACACCACCTCTCGTGGTATACCATGCAGTCTGATGATGTTTTGCACATAGAGCTTGGCCAATCTGGAAGGAGTGTAAGTCATGTTGACAGGTATGAAATGGGCTGACTTGGTCAACCTATCAACAACGACCCAAATGGAATCATGGCCACCCGGTGTCTTCGGCAATCCCGTGACAAAATCCATAGAAATGCTCTCCCACTTCCACTCGGGAATGGGGAGTGACTGCAGTGATCCTGGCGGTCTCCTGTGCTCAGCCTTGACCATCTGACAGGTCATGCATCTGCTGACATGTTGCGCCACATCGCGCTTCATCCCATCCCACCAGAAATGTCGACGCAAATCACGGTACATCTTCGTACTGCCTGGATGGATAGATAACCGTGAACTGTGTGCCTCATCCAGAATATTTCTGCGAAGCTGCTCGTCATTGGGTACAACGACCCGTCCTGCCTTCCATAAAATAGACTCTGCGACGACAAAATCATGAAATTCATCCTTGATGGCGCACATGTATCTATCTCGGATCATAGGATCTGTCTTCTGTCCATCTACAATACGATCCCAAAGACTGTTGTATTGTGGAGGCACGACGGTAGAAATTGATGCGCTCTCCTGAGGATGCCAATCGCTCAAAGCTGCAAGCGTATCCCACGTGTATAGCCAGTTCGTCGTACCCTCTGCATGCGCTCTCCTACTAAGTGCATCAGCCACCACGTTTCCCTTACCAGGATAGTAAGAGATCGTGCAATCATAATCCATCAGCAGCTCGAGCCATCTGCGCTGCCTCATGTTCAACTCCTTCTGATCAAAGATGTACTTCAGACTCTTGTGGTCTGTAAAGATCTCGAACTTCACCCCATATAGGTAGTGGCGCCAGATCTTCAAGGCGAAGACAACTGCCGCCAACTCCAAGTCATGTGTGGGGTAGTTCTGCTCGTGCGGTCTCAACTGCCGGGATGCGTAAGCAATCACCTGTCCTCTCTGCATCAACACTGCTCCTATGCCTTCTCCAGATGCATCTGTATAGACTGCATAATCCTGAGTGCATATATATCATTTTCTTCAAAGATCACGTTGGTGAGTGATAATGAAAAAGTTGAGATTGGAAAGATCTCTTAATTTATTTAAATTCTTAGATAGAGAGAATAGTCATTTTCTACTAATCCCAACTTTTGATCGTAACTTCTCCAATTCTTAACTTTAATTATTTCAGATATAACTCCAGATGATGTAGATATAGATATGGATGATCTGGATATAGAATCGTCAAGTCTGTTGGCGAAGTAAACTCAAGCGGTGAAGAAGCTGACAAATGGCTCTTCCGTCTCGCCCTCTAGTTGGAAGGACAGTCCAATAGAGGGATAGGTCTACTCCCAAACTACGCCACTGAGACGGGTGAGAGAGACTTCCCGGAAAAGTCGCTCTTAGAAAACAACCCGACTAGTACGGGCAACTGAGCTAGTACGTAAAACTGAAAAATCGAGGATCCCCCGCCTGTGTATCCTAAAACAAGGGTCAGCGGAATTGGTCTATAGTCGGGATCCCAACGAGGCGTAAAAACACTGCGAGCTCGCGTAAAAACCGAAGAAGGACTGGGATCCTAGACCCGCGCATTAAGCGGTCGCTGCCCTAACTGGGCCTCCTTTCTCCCGCCAAGGTGAGAGTCACCGCGCTCTCGCACAGCCAGGTGTAAGGTTTACCATGACCGGCACATATATTTATTTTCTTTGATTTACAACAATTTATTACCCATTGAGGTGCTACATTTTTTTATTCCATTGGATTAAGGGGTGATATACGACATATGCTTGTCATCTCATGAACTTATCTTACGTCCACCTCATGGTCATCTCTCATAAAAGTAGTAAGGAAAAGTAGAGGCCCTACGAGCTGCATACCCACACCAATTAAGTAGGGTCGACTACATGGATTCTATGCCTCCATTCAGATCTTATGATATTTTTTATCATTAGGAATATTTAATTTCACATTTTGAGAAATTTTTTAGCTATTAAATTTGAGCACATAGTTCATTTGAAATTGATTTTATTGCTCAATAAGTTGTGAAAATTAATTTGGGGACTTAGCTAGGAAATTATTGATCACATTATTTCTGAAGTCAATTGATCACCGCGGCTAAGGGATTTAATTGAGATGAGGTTGATTGATTAATTGCTTGCATTCTCTATGCATCATTCGTTATCATAATTTAAAATTCTAAAAAATGCATTATTTTTTTCTCTCACACATTGCATATCCTTATTTCTTGCATAAAGTATTTGCAGATATTCATGCATCATGTTTGGCCTTAATTAATTACATCTCTTACTTTAAAAACCCATAAAAATGCAAAATAAAAAAGAACCATAATAATTCACATCTCTTTGAAAGCTTAAAACTCTAAGTTGTTTGAAAATTAACTTTAGACCATTATATTACCTCCTTGCGTTCGACCTTGGGACTTGCCCAAGTAAAATAAACAATTGACCACATCATATTAATTCACATAATTATTTCTTGTTGTTGTGAAAAATAAGTGATCTATTATTCAAGGGAACCCTAGGCTCTCTTATATATAGAGAGAGAGACCTCACGGGTAAAATACATAGTAGTCCAGAGAACAATAAGAAATTACAAAAAGGTACATAACATAAAATATTACAGTCTCTACACTCCCCCTCAAGGTGGAGCATAGATGTCTGTCATGCTCAGCTTGGAAGAACATCTCTGAAAGGGTGTAACATCCGAGATCCGCGTAAACCCGAACCCGAACCGAATAAGGTCCGAATAACCCAATAATGTTATCTTACAATATTAGATAACCTAAAATGATCAATTGATCGTGAATCAAAAGTTGTTCGGGCAAAATCGACCAAAAATCGGTCGCATCGTAATACGTGCCGCGAAAAGTCGCGATGCAAATTCGGAAATCGCAAAACGAATCGGCTGTCATTAGATCCGATTCGACGATATAAGACCAACGTAATCGACCGTTCGTCAATCGGAGGTCATTTGATATTTTTAAATAACAAAATTTAATCTTAAACAAAAACTGTATCCGAAAATTTCGGGGGGTTTAAAACCCAACCGAAAGTATATCAATATTATACTCATTGAGCGTCATTCAGAGACGATCAAATCAAGATATTGTGCATCGAAATCTGACGCTCGATGCGTGAGAATGGTCGACTTTTAAGTTTTCACAAAGTATATATATATAATAAAAAAAATATTTGTACAGATTTCTGTACAAGACTAAGACTGACGTTGGAAAATTTCCATCTTTCCACTTGGAAAATGATTTTTCTATTACCTCTCCACTTGGATTTCTTGTGAATACCACTTGGCATTAAACTAAGCCTTACCTTCCCTATATATATCAACCCTTCTCTACCTATTTCTTGCCATATCCACAAGTCTCCAACGAGAGGAACTCCCCCTAATCTTCTAAAAAAAACCAACCCTTCCCTACTGCTTCCTTTTTCAATCAATTTTCGTTGCCAAAGATTAGCAACTTCTGTTGCTGCTATTCAAAAGCTGCAGCCTTCAATTACAATTGGGAAGGAGCAAACTGCTGCAGTTGAAATTTCGGATCCTCAACAGCAGAAGGAGTTGTTGTACCCTTGCTGTTGTGCATGCAAGAGCAGTAGCAGTCCATTTTTTTTCAAAAAAATAAATCTAACATAGGTACAATCCCTCTATCTTTCTCCATTTCGTTTCCTTCAAATTCCCAACTGAAACCTCTCCTTTCTTCTCCAAATATCTGACTGTAGTTGCTGTCCAATAGACAGAACAACTGCTGTCTTTGGATTTCTGCTCAAGCCAAATTCCTTGAAGCCCAAGATCAGGACCCGATGCTGCTCTCCTTGCAGCCTTGCAGCTAATTCATGTCGAGCATCTACTCAATTTCATGCCATATTCATCCCTAAACTTTGAGATCTAAAAAGGTACCATCCTATCTCTAAGCTCTTGCTACCATGCATGTGCCTTACATATAATTCAAAGTTCTAATGTACAAGATAGATCTTCCTTGTTGTCAAACATGAATTTTTCTTATTCCTTGTCTTTCATTTCTATTCCCTTGCTAAGTAAGCAAGGCTATCAAATGGAAAGACCTTATACTGTCCTGTGATGTATAGAAGAATCAAAAGAATATAATTTATTCTCATTTGAATTATAAGATCTACTATAAACTGTGGTGCTTTGATTTATAAAATTTATGTAGTTTATTAAAAGAATATATTTTTTTTCATTTGACTTATAAGATATGTTGTATCCTGTCTAAAGTTGATATTAGAATTAAGTTTTGAAAAATATATAAGTTTTTTTCTACTTTTATATTCTGAATGAAGCTGCTATTAGAAATAAAAATTTTATATAGGAAATGATTCTATATCCATATATAATAAATTATTTTCTTTTGGTTAATAGAAACCATATCTAATTACATAATGCAAATACCTTACTTTAAGGTGATTTTAGTTGCAATTGATCAGTGTGGTTCCAATTATTACAGAAAATAGGCGTGACTGTGCAGTTGCAAACTTACAACATATGTTTCTGATTGTTTGAATTGATTATCGGCTTACATCCACTGTCGCATATTAAAATGCATATTCCATTAAGATGTATAGATGTATTAAGAAGTCTGTAATTATATCTTTACAAGTTGAACCAATTAGGATTAAAAAAAATATAATATATCATCATGTACATCTCAAGGATGTTGTGATTAAAATATTGTCAATTGTCTAAGATGGTCAAGTCGAACAGTAGGATTTTCTTATATGGGTTAGTCAATGCAAAATGCATAGTTAATTGACTTGTCTAAAGATCAAAGTGATGATCACGATGCCTTAGAGAACTCTAGTCCTCTTCTCGAATCGTCTTGAAATAAGAGCAACAAGGAGAGCCTCGATATGCCTTGTGACTCTTAGCTGAGAATTTAAACATGTGTCCTCGATAGAGAGACTGTTCAAACAATATCGATCAAAAGCATAAGGAGTTATGTTCCGTGCCAATGAGTTTGGTGGCTGAGAAGGGATATCAATGTGATGGCCCAATGATCTACAACGTTGGGAAAGGGTTGATTCTTGAGACCTCCACAAGGTGTGAATCTAGTGGTCCTCAATTCGCAATGAATAGATATGGTGTGGGTGTGCAGCTCGTAGGGCCTCTACTTTTCCTTACTACTTTTATGAGAGATGACCATGAGGTGGACGTAAGATAAATTCATGAGATGACAAGCATATGTCGTATATCACCCCTTAACCAATGGAGTAAAAAAATGTAGCACCTCAATGGGTAATAAATTGTTGTAAATCAAAGAAAATAAATATATGTGTCGGTCATGGTAAACCTTACACCTGGCTGTGCAAGAGCGCGGTGACTCTCACCTGGGCGGGAGAAAGGAGGCCCAGTTAGGGCAGCGGCCGCTTAATGCGCGGGTCTAGGATCCCAGTCCTTCTTCGGTTTTTACGCGAGCTCGCAGTGTTTTTACGCCTCGTTGGGATCCCGACTATAGACCAGTTCCGCTGACCCTTGTTTTAGGATACCCAGGCGGGGGATCCTCGGTCTTTGAGTTTTACGTACGAGCTCGGTTGCCCATACTAGTCGGGTTGTTTTCTAAGAGCGACTTTTCCGGGAAGTCTCTCTCACCCGTCTCAGTGGCGTAGTTTGGGAGTAGACCTATCCCTCTATTGGACCGTCCTTCCAACTAGAGGGCAAGACGGAAGAGCCATTTGTAGGCTTCTTCACCGCTTGAGTTTACTTCGCCAACAGACTTGACGATTCTATATCCAGATCATCCATATCTATATCTACATCATCTGGAGTTATATCTGAAACAATTGAAGTTAAGAATTGAAGAAGTTGCGTTCAAAAGTTGGGATTAGTAGGAAATGACTATTCTCTCTATCTAAGAATTTAAATAAATTAAGAGATCTTTCCAATCTCAACTTTTCCATTATCACTCACCAACGTGATCTTTGAAGAAAATGATATATATGCTTACACTCATACACTCATGAATACTCAACTACTATATAAATATGTCATACGTGGGAAATGTTGGGTTATGAGACAATCATCTGAGACGCTTACAAATAGCCTGAAAACCTTTTTACTTACGCAAGTAGATGTAAACTTTACTTATTCCACCTTTCTACTTGCTAGCTTTTGCACATATTAAATGTCTATTTATTTTTATAAGTTTTTGGGAGGTACCAGCAATTGCTGACGCCTCTTCTTTCCTAACGTGTTTGGCAAGCAAACAGCCTGCAGTTTAGTAGCAGCTTAGTAGCTATACATGCTTCTTGGAGATAGAGTATACACTAGATAGTATGATTTACTTTGTCTCAGTTTTTGTTCAGATAGTGATGTAAATGCTTCCCCTTCTTTTCTCTTATGTACTACATTTTGGGATATATTGTATATATTGACAGACATTGTACATGATGTAAAAATATATGAAAATTAATGAAAAGAAATTCTAGTGTCATTTGTCTCTTTTACTTGTGGTTATGTGTTGGAAATGAATGTCATAATTGCGCGAAATATTTTCCCTATTTTTCTGCGACTTGTGTGATCTCATAAGAATAGAATATTACGAATTATGTCGTAAACGGGTACCCGGATCCTAAGGGGTTCACAATTTGATATCAGAGCAGTGGTACCCCGATACGCATATTCGCGGTATTACAATTCCGATCGCAATAAGTTCTCGGATAGCGACAGTCTTCCGACGTGTCGTGAGTCCGAGAAGGAAAATATGACATTCATATTCAATAACCACAGATGTCACCAATTTCATTAATTTTCATATTATATCCCAAGAAGAGAAAAGCATTTATGATAAGTATATGTCTATAGCATTTTTATGACTAATTATGGTTCTCATGCAGAGCCATGGCATCTCGACCCGGTCAGGAGACGGCTGACTAGTTGGCACGCATACTGACTGCCCTCACCGACCTCCAGCAGCAGCAAGCTGCCATGCGAGGTCAGCAGGAGCAGATTTTAGCTCAGCAGACTGAGATTGCCGACAGGCAGACAGATATAGAGATGAGGTTTGAGGACCTGTCAGATTTCACGTACCATCCATCCCAGGATGGGATACGACAGGACCAGCACCAGTCCGTTGAGGTGGAGCAGCCTCATCCCGATGATCCACTTGAGGAGGCACCAGAGCATGGAGCTGAGGAGGATGCAGACTTAGACAGGGAGCAGGACCATGTTGACTTTGCTGACGAGGGTGCACACGAGTACTCAGCTATTCACAGGCACCAGTCCATTTTCACATCCTACCAGCGCGCCAACATACCCTTGTTTGAGGGTACAGGTACACCAGATGTTGCTGAGCAGTGGCTGAAGCGGGTGACGAAGGTGCTCAGGATGATTCGCGCGCCACGAGACACGTGGCTATCCTTCATGGAGTATTCATTGACAGATTTTGCTAAGAGATGGTGGGATGCGGTAGTGTCTGAGTTAGGCCGAGAGCCTACATGGGATGATTTTGAGACGAAGTTCAGAGCCCACTTCTTTTCTGCAAAGTTGAAGGAGTCTCAGCATCGACTATTTGCAGATCTTCGTCAGGGACACATGACCGCCAGAGATTACTTTATCCGATACACAGAGCTATCACGACATACACGAGCAGCTGGCGCATTTGTAGAGGAGAATCTGGAAAAGTTCATTGGCGGCATGCGCGAGGAGGTGCAGGAGAAGCTGGCAGGACTACACATCACTTCTATCTCCGAGGCTACCGATGCTGCGGAGAAGTTCGAGGACATCAGGATGAGACGTTTCGGGAGCTCGTCTGGAGCAGCACCTAGACCGCGACGATCTTTTGGACTGATACGCCGACCGTTTCAGCAGCAGAGGTCAGACAGACGGTTCCGACCTACAGGTTCGTCCTTCACAGGTAGTGCTCACTCTTCTCCATCGACTACTCTAGGAGGAGCACTCGCCGGACGTGGCACAGAGTCCGCTCGACCATCTGGGTCGCAGCGAGCATATAGACCACCTGTAGGAGCAGCACGGAGCACAGACACAGCTACTCTACCTACCAGACCAGTCCTGTGTTACCGATGTCACGAGTGGGGACACTATCGCTCACAGTGCCCACAGGTTTCTGGAGAGCCTCAGCCACAGCCTTCACAGTCACAGCCTCAGGCACAACGCTCAGGGAGTTTCTGTGGCAGAAACTCCAACTTCAGGCGACTGCAGCAGAGACAGACGCAGAGTATGGCAGGATCCAGTGCCGCATCAGCCAGGCAGGGCCAGATACATGCAGTTACTGAGGAGCAGGCACGTTCAACGACAACTGTGGTGAAAGGTATGGTCTCAGTCTTGGGCCGACCTTTTCATGTTCTATTTGATTCTGGTGCAACACATTCCTTTCTTGCTTCGAGGTTGCTTGCTTCTTTAGGCAGAGTCACAGAGACTCTTTCTTCCCCATATCACATACGAGGGCCAGGTGGCCAGATGTTTATTATTTCACTGATCGTCAGGCACTTGCCCGTACTGATTGGCGGTCACGAGATGATCGCAGATTGCCTACTTCTGCAGCTTGATGAGTTCGACTTGATTTTGGGCATGGATTGGTTATCCGCTCATCATGCACTTGTTGATTGCTTTAGGCAGACGGTTGTCTTCAGGATTCCAGGTCTACCCGAGTTCACTTTTGAGGGTACTATACGTGACTCCACCATGGAGTACATTTCAGTGTTGCGAGCCCAGCGACTTGTTGATCAGGGTTGTGATTCATACCTTGCATTTGTACGGGAGGTATCTGATCAGGAGCCGATGACACAGGACATCCGAGTAGTATCAGAATACCCTGACGTATTTCCTGATGAGCTACCATGATTACCTCCTGAGAGAGAGATCAAGTTCGAGATCACATTGCTGCCAGATACACAACCGATCTCTATGGCACCATATCGCATGGCACCAGCCGAGTTGAGGGAGCTGAAGGTGCAACTACAGGAGTTACTTGATTTGGGATTCGTGAGGCCGAGCACTTCACCTTGGGGTGCTCCGGTTTCATTTGTCAAGAAGAAGGATGGATCCATGCGGTTATGTATTGACTACAGGCAGCTGAACAAGAGAACGGTGAAGAACCGTTATCCTTTGCCACGTATCGATGATTTGTTTGACCAGCTCCAGGGATATTCGGTTTTCTCGAAGATCGATCTTCGCTCAGGCTACCATCAGCTGAGGATTCATGAGTCAGATATTCCGAAGACAGCTTTCAGGACTCGCTATGGGCATTACGAGTTTGTGGTGATGTCGTTTGGGCTCACCAATGCACCTGCGGCTTTCATGGATATGATGAACCGGATTTTCCGTCCATACTTGGACAAGTTTGTAGTAGTGTTCATTGATGATGTGCTCATTTACTCACGGAATGAATGGGATCATACGAATGATTACGGACTGTCTTGGATACATTGCGAGAGCACAAGCTATATGCTAAGTTGAGCAAGTGTGAGTTCTGGTTATCATAGGACTCATTTTCGGGCATATCATTTCTGGAGCAGGCATTGCAGTTGATCCTGCGAAGATAGATGCAGTTATGTCTTGGGAGCAGCCCAAGACAGTTACTCGGATTAGCGGGCTATTACAGACGCTTTGTCAGCGGATTTTCACGCATTGTTCGCCCTCTGACACGACTGACGCAGAAGGGAGTCCCATTCATTTGGGACGATTCATGTGAACATGCCTTCCAGACACTGAAGGAGAGGTTGACTACAGCGCCTATTCTTGCTCTTCCTTCAGGCACTCAGGATTATACAGTCTATACAGATGCATCTGGAGAAGGCCTAGGAGCAGTGTTGATGCAGAGAGGACAGGTGATTGCTTACGCATCCCGGCAGTTGAGACCGCACGAGCAGAACTACCCCACACATGACTTGGAGTTGGCGGCAGTTGTCTTCGCCTTGAAGATCTGGCGCCACTACCTATATGGGGTGAATTTCGAGATCTTTATAGACCACAAGAGTCTGAAGTACATCTTTGATCAGAAGGAGCTGAACATGAGGCAGCGCAGATGGCTCGAGCTGCTGATGGATTATGATTGCACGATCTCTTACCATCCTGGTAAGGGAAACGTGGTGGCTGATGGACTTAGTAGGAGAGCGCATGCAGAGGGTACGACGAACTAGCTATACACGTGGGATACGCTTGCAGCTTTGAGCGATTGGCATCCTCAGGAGAGCGCATCCATTTCTACCGTCGTGCCTCCACAATACAGCAGTCTTTGGGATCGTATTGTAGATGGACAGAAGACAGATCCTATGATCCGAGATAGATACATGTGCGCCATCAAGGATGAATTTGATGATTTGTCGTCGCAGAGTCTATTTTATGGAAGGCAGGACGGGTCGTTGTACCCAATGACGAGCAGCTTCGCAGAAATATTCTGGATGAGGCACACAGTTCACGGTTATCTATCCATCCAGGCAGTACGAAGATGTAACGTGATTTGCGTCGGCATTTCTGGTGGGATGGGATGAAGCGCGATGTGGCGCAACATGTCAGCAGATGCATGACCTGTCAGATGGTCAAGGCTGAGCACAGGAGACCGCCAGGATCACTGCAGTCACTCCCCATTCCCGAGTGGAAGTGGGAGAGCATTTCTATGGATTTTGTCACGGGATTGCCGAAGACACCTGGTGGCCATGATTCCATTTGGGTTGTTGTTGATAGGTTGACCAAGTCAGCCCATTTCATACCTGTCAACACGACTTACACTCCTTCCAGATTGGCCAAGCTCTATGTGCAAAACATCATCAGACTGCATGGTATACTACGAGAGGTGGTGTCTGACAGGGATTCGAGATTTACATCTCATTATTGGCATCAGTTCATGTCAGCACTACAGAAAGAGCTGAAGATGAGTTTTGCATACCATCCGCAGACAGACGGGCAGAGTGAGCGCACCATTCAGATGCTTGAGGATCTACTTCGTGCATGCACTTTGGAGTGCAAAGGGTTCTGGAAGGACCATTTGCCTTTGGTGGAATTCACGTACAATAACAGCTATCACTCCAGTATTGGCATGACACCATTCGAAGCCCTATACGGGCGGAGATGCCTCACACCTCTTAGTTGGCGTGAGGTAGGTGATCATGCTTTATACTCCGTAGATCTCTTGGAGGAGACCGCGAGAGCTGTTGGTCTTGTGAGACGGAGGCTTTTGACGGCACAGAGCCGCCAGAAGAACTATGCCGACCGTCGGAGAGGAGACTTGGAGTTCCAGGTAAGTCAATTCTTTCCTCTTCATCCATTCAATTATGACATATATAATCGTTCAACTTAATCTCATACTAACGTCATTCCTATAAATTATAGGTTGGAAATTGGGTATTTCTTCGTGTATCTCCCATGAAGGGAGTGCAGAGATTCGGTGTTCGTGGCAAGTTGGCGCCGCGATATGTTGGACCTTTTGAGATTCTGGCTAGAGTAGGGAGTGTTGCTTACCGAGTAGCACTTCCTCCATATCTTTCAGCGAATCACGATGTCTTCCACATATCCAACCTAAGGAAGTATGTGCACGACCCTCGGCACATCATCAGTTATGAGAATCTAAACGTGGAGCCAGACTTGACTTATGAGGAGAAACCAGTCCAGATACTTGATCGTATTGTGAAGAAGCTTCGCAGCAAAGACATTCCATTGGTCAAGGTTTTGTGGCACCGTCACGGAGTAGAAGAAGCGACGTGGGAGACCGAAGCTGACATGCGGGCACGATACCCACAGCTTTTCTGAGGTAATAATTAAAATAAGATTTTGCAATTAGATATATGTTCAAATATATGGCTTGTTTTCTTTTTGAGGTTTTTATGGGTTCAAAACCCTTTGAGGTTTTTATGGACATATGAAATTCAAACAAGACACCGAATAGCCTTAACTCGAGTCTCGAGGACGAAACTCCCTTTGAGGTTTTTATAATTGTAACATCCGGGATCCGCATAAACCCGAACCCGAACCGAATAAGGTACGAATAACCCAATAATGTTATCTTACAATATTAGATAACCTAAAATGATCAATTGATCGTGAATCAAAAGTTGTTCGGGCAAAATCGACCAAAAATCGGTCGCATCGTAATACGTGCCGCAAAAAGTCGCGACGCAAATTCGGAAATCGCAAAACGAACCGACTGTCATTAGATCTGATTCGACGATATAAGACCAACGGAATCGACCGTTCGTCAATCGGAGGTCGTTTGATATTTTTAAATAACAAAATTTAATCTTAAACAAAAACCGTATCCGAAAATTTCGGGGGGTTCAAAACCCAACCGAAAGTATATCAATATTATACTCATATTGATCGTCATTCAGAGACGATCAAATCAAGATATTGTGCATCGAAATCTGACGCTCGATGCGTGAGAATGGTCGACTTTTAAGTTTTTCACAAAGTATATATATATAATAAAAATAAAAAAGATATTTGTACAGATTTCTGTAGAAGACTAAGACTGACGTTGGAAAATTTCCATCTTTCCACTTGGAAAATGGTTTTTCTATTACCTCTCCACTTGGATTTCTTGTGAATACCACTTGGCATTAAACTAAGCCTTACCTTCCCTATATATCAACCCTTCTCTACCTATTTCTTGCCATTTCCGTAAGTCTCCAACGAGAGGAACTCCCCCTAATCTTCTAAAAAAAGCCAACCCTTCCCTACTGCTTCCTTTTTCAATCAATTTTCGTTGCCAAAGATTAGCAACTTCTGTTGCTGCTATTCAAAAGCTGCAGCCTTTAATTACAATTGGGAAGGAGCAAACTGCTGCAGTTGAAATTTCGGATCCTCAACAGCAGAAGGAGTTGTTGTACCCTTGCTGTTGTGCATGCAAGAGCAGTAGCAGTCCATTTTTTTTTTCAAAAAATTAAATCTAACATAGGTACAATCCCTCCATCTTTCTCCATTTCGTTTCCTTCGAATTCCCAACTGAAACCTCTCCTTTCTTCTCCAAATATCTGACTGTAGTTGTTGTCCAATAGACATAACAACTGCTGTTCTTGGATTTCTGCTCAAGCCAAATTCCTTGAAGCCCAAGATCAGGACCCGATGCTGCTCTCCTTGCAGCCTTGCAGCTGATTCATGTCCAGCATCTACTCAATTTCATGCCATATTCATCCCTAAACTTTGATATCTAAAAAGGTACCATCCTATCTCTAAGCTCTTGCGGCCATGCATGTGCCTTACATATAATTCAAAGTTCTAATGTACAAGATAGATCTTCCTTGTTGTCAAACATGAATTTTTCTTATTCCTTGTCTTTCATTTCTATTCCCTTGCTAAGTAAGCAAGGCTATCAAATGGAAAGACCTTATACTGTCCTGTGAAGTGTAGAAGAATCAATAGAATATAATTTATTCTCATTTGAATTATAAGATCTACTATAAACTGTGGTGCTTTGATTTATAAAATTTATGTAGTTTATTAAAAGAATATAATTTTTTTCATTTGACTTATAAAGATATGTTGTATCTTGTCTAAAGTTGATATTAGAATTAAGTTTTGAAATATATATAATTTTTTCTCTACTTTTATATTCTGAATGAAGCTGCTATTAGAAATAAAAGTTTTATATAGAAAATGATTCTATATCCATATATAATAAATTATTTTCTTTTGGTTAATAAAAACCAGATCTAATTACAGAATGCAAATACCTGACTTTAAGGTGATGTTATTTGCAATTGATCAGTGTGGTTCCAATTATTACAGAAAATAGGCGTGACTGTGCAGTTGCAAACTTACAACATATGTTCCTGATTGTTTGAATTGATTATTGGCTTACGTCCACTGTCGCATATTAAAATGCATATTCCATTAAGATGTATAGATGTATTAAGAAGTCTGTAATTATATCTTTACAAGTTGAACCAATTAGGATTCAAAAAAATAATAATATATCATCAGGTACATCTCAAGGATGTTGTGATTAAAATATTGTCAACTGTCTAAGATGGTCAAGTCGAACAATAGGATTTTCTTATATGGGTTAGTCAATGCAAAATGCATAGTTAATTGACTTGTCTAAAGATCAAAGTGATGATCACGATGCCTTAGAGAACTCTAGTCCTCTTCTCGAATCTCGTCTTGAAATAAGAGCAACAAGGAGAGCCTCGATATGCCTTGTGACTCTTAGCTGAGAATTTAAACATGTGTCCTCGATAGAGAGACTGTTCAAACAATATCGATCACAAGCATAAGGAGTTATGTTCCGTGCCAATGAGTTTGGTGGCTGAGAAGGGATCTCAATGTGATGGCCCAATGATCTATAACGTTGGGAAAGGGTTGATTCTTGAGACCTCCACAAGGTGTGAATCTAGTGGTCCTCAATTCGCAATGAATAGATATGGTGTGGGAAGGTTTTGTTGTTGTATAGAGAATATCATAATCTTCAGAACGACGTAAAGAGTGATGAAATCCGATGAAGAATGCACAAGATATCCACAAATCAGTCCTAGAGCATAAATGCAAGAAAAATAATAAAAATGTCACAAAATAGACCTTAGTAGGGGCTTGTGTAATATTGTCGGTGGGGCTCCTCTGTAATTTACCCCTCAGGTGTAGGGGTATATGCGTGAGTTCAAAGACCTAGAGGGGTACATCCTGTAAATGTTCCACGTCATGCGTATGAAGCGTGTGACCGGGTCTTCCTGTAGTTCCACTGAATGGCGAGCGCGTCATTGCAATTTACTCCTCTCGCGTGTGACCAAGGCATTTGAGGCACTTAGGTTCGAGTGTTGATGCTTCACATGGCCAGGAATTAAGTGTGCTTTGACGGTGGAGATGGAGCAGTGGTGGATCCAACGGTTCCTGTGATTGAAGCTTGGAGAGTATGAATGCCCTTCAATCCGGATCGAAGGGTGTTGGGAAAAATGAGAAACTTGTGTTATTCCTTGAGCCCTAGGCTCTTTTATATAGGAGAGACCTATGAGCAAATTACATAAAGTAGACAGAGGGAAAAGGAAATAGATAAAAAATGCATAAACATGAAATATATTTCTACACTTCCCCTCAAGATGGAGCATAGGTATCTATCATTCTTAACTTGGATGAACACTTCTGGAAGGACCCTCTAAATAAGGCTTTGGTGAAAATGTCTACCGTCTAGTCCCCTGAGCTGACATGGGATGTAGAAATGAAGTCCTTCTGGATCATGTCACGTATATAGTGGCAATCGACCTCAATGTGCATTGTCCTCTCGTGGAATGCAGGATTATTAGCAATGAATAAGACAACATGATTATCGCATTCTAGTGACATGGGAAGAGGAGCATCTATATGTAGATTTGTTAGTGTTGAGATATTTGTATCTCTGGTTATCTTTTTCCTTATTTAGGTTTTCTTTATGTACTTCTCTATAATTAACCCAGGGTTTTTCTCCTATATAAGAGAGCCCCAGAGTCTATTCTATGATATGAACTTCTTTTCTCCTAACACAGAATTGAAGCAACGTGAAGGATATGGTGAGATCCTCAAGCGCATCACGGAAGCGTGAACATCGTATCGAATACGACGAAGAACGACTAGTCGCACTAGCTGTTCTATGCAGCGGAAATTTAATTTTTTTTCATGCGACGAATCCAAATGATCCAAGAACACTTCTCGGATCGTTTCGTCTAAACCACAAACAAGTAATAGGATTACCTCTTGAAGCGTGGTTGCGATCGAGTCTCTAAACGAATAGACCTCCTGTCTCAAGTCCGATCCGACGGAGGAGACGCTTGTGAGCGCGGGGATGAATCGTGTGCTTCTCGCAATCCATGTTGATGATCCAAGCGGCGGATCTCCTGATCTCGACACACGAGATCCGACGTCTTCTTCACGAGCGAGGCACACCGAAGGAGACAGAGATCCACGAGCAAATAGTCGGGCAACATAACAACGACGTTGCGGCGATGGAGACTCTCTCTAGGGCATCCATGGTGGACAGCCATGAGAGGAAGAGAGAGGGCTGACGTGTAGAGAGAAAAAGAGAGAGAGACTTATGTTCTCTTATGTGTAAAGAAGAGCAATGGGGTGCCTCTCCTTTTATATTATTTTGGGATCCATGGATCTCAATCCATGGGCAACACAAATCCAATGGCTCTCATTGATTTGTGTTTCTTTTAATGGCTAAGATTTGTGTTGGTAAAAACCAACAACAATTAATTTAATTTAGATCAAATCTATATTGAAAAATCAATATAAATCAATCTCAAATAAATCAATCAAGCATGGAGATTTTGGAATGAAGATTGCCTCCTTCCATAATATTGGATTTGGTGGCAATCTCATGCAATCTCATGGGATCTCATGAGATTCCATTATTCCATGAAAATCTCCAAGATTTACAACAACACTTGTTGTAAATTATTCTACAAAAATAACTCATAATTTTTTTGTGAATATTGCAATCTTTCCATAAGAAAATTGTGAATCACATTCACAACCCAAAATAAAATGTGAATTACATTTTTAATTAATTGTCCAATGTGAATCCAGTTCACATCAACATTTAATTAACAAATGTAAATTACAAATAGCTCTCTTATATATTATAAATCACATTTATAATATATATGACTAATATGGATATTGCTATCCACATTATTCATATCCATGATAATTAAATCACATTTAATCATCTTGGATCTCTATTCTCATGTGCCCAAATAATGTGAATCATATTCACATTATTCACATCTTTGATAATCAAATCTCATTTAATTATCTAAGATAACTCTCTTTATAATATGAATCGAATTCATACTAATCATGATAATTAAATCAAATTTAATTATCAATTTTCTCAATACTCGGGTACATAATATCAACAATGAAATTATCCTGAACCCTTTCAAGGATAATACGCTTTCTCTGCGAATACTTGGAGATAAGGACATGGCGATTGTATTGTTCCACGTATAGTGACATGGATATTGAGATCCTATCTCAAATCCAGATCGCGGGCCACCCATAGATGCTTGATTAAATCAAGACCGCAAATCTAATCTTCTCATTACATCTGAATCACATTCAGATCAATGTCCAATATTTGGACCAAGATCAGATTACTTTTCTACTGAGAGGAGTCACTAAAATCCAGCCCTGTTTCATCACTCCCTAGGAATGGAAGCGTCATGGTTATACAATCGTTTATAATCACAACACCCTCAGGTATTCCCAATACCTGTACATCCTGCATACTGGAAGACTCAGAATAAAAACCGAAGTATTAGATCAACTTTACACTCTCTACTTCAGGGTTTTATCAGTAGGTTTCTCATTCGATTACTAGGAGTTGGTATCGATCATATACTTTCCAAAAGCATATATCATACCTAGGTCTTGATTACAAAAGTATATATCAAACCTACAAATTCAGTCAAGCTTCCAAAGCGAGACGACCGTGCACGGAATTTGATTCTTCCCAATATCTCAAGAGTGAGCTCATGCCTTCCGGTTCAGTAAATGAACCTGTATGATCCCTTTGAGAGATCGTATTACTCATATGCCCTTATATGCACACCAACGCGCCGGTGTATAGACCTTGGTTAGGTCATCAACCTATTGGTCTGCCAAATGTACATACTCAGACATACAGTAACACATCTGTCTCCGGTCAAAGGATGCGTGCATGTATCGTGACAACATACAATATAGGACTTTGGTTATCTCGATCTCGTTAAGTCAACTCTTTAACCTAACTAATCTGACACCTCCGAATCTCTATTCCTATGCAGAGGACCTGCATCAAGAGGTCGGTCAGATATCAACCTAATTTAGAAAGGATTGCCATCTCCTACTCAGGATGGAGATCATTTCTTAACAATCATTTGACGATGCTTGATGAGTCCTCAATCTAACTCTTTAGATATTCATACAAGCACCAGCCTCTATGATTCAATTATTGAATCAACAGCTGTATAATCATTAAGATGGCCATTGTACATAACCCTAATTGTAATAAGGGACCTATTATGCAACTTATTCATTCTTCATTTCAGATCAGGGAATGATATGTGCAATAACATTTATTGCTTAATGGCTCGCCGTGGGCTCGTATGTCCAACACAACGGTCCTAAAACCGGGGTTCCTGTATTCCACCCTAACTCTAAACCTACATGACTACCCCCAACCCTCCCCACCGCCACCACTGAGGGAACCTCCAGCCCTCTCCCCTCCCGTTGTCGGGGCTTCCCACCCCCCAGCGCCTCCAGCAGTCGCCGGCGGGGGCACCCCAACCCCTTCACCTACTGCCAGGGGCCCACCCCAGCGCCTCCAGGCACCGCCGGAGCCCAGCCCAGCCCCTCTGCACGTCGCGGGGCACCACCAACCTCTACCCGCATTGCAGCCGGGGACCCCAGCCGCAGCCATGCTCCTGTGGCCCGGGAGCCTTTGTTGCACCTCTATCCTATGTCCTGGAGGTCTAATTTGGTTCGGAAATTGTGATTTTTCTCTCATAAATCACATCTTACGAAGCTAGACCTCAACTCGAATTAATAAGGGTGGTTGTATGAGTCTACATATACAACCATTCCTTATAATTGTGTAGATGTTCTCTGATCGATCTACTCCTCAGTTGTCTGTGGTTTGACTTATTGGTACAATGTCAAAAAACAAGAGTGATGTTTTTCTTCTTTCGATGCCTTCAAAGGTCTGGCTCCCATCGTGAAGATGGATGGGACCAACTACGACTTGTGGTCCATGCAGTTTCGTACTCTTATGCAGTGCCATAACAATGAGCAAATTCTGACGAATTCGGAACCGGCGGACAAGACTGGGGCTAATGCTTCTTGGAAGCAAGATGATGCCTATGCTCGCATTTGGCTCCTTGAGACACTCACCACGGAGATTGCCAATGATATCGTCAACCAACCAACAACAAACGCTATGTGGGACATCTTAGCAGACACATACGGGCAGACAAAGAATGAGAGCAAGATTCTTCAGCTGCAGTTTGACATTTTCTCGACCAAACAGAATGGTCGACCGCTCCATGCACACTTCTCTCATCTTAGAGGCATGTTTGAGCGTTTGCACAGCTTCGTGCCTATTACTACCAGCACTGAGAATTAGCGGGCATACCAGAATGCCACAATGACATGAGTTTTCATGCCATCTTTTGACTCTGAGTATGATGCGGCACATACTCAACTTTTGACTGAAGAGACGATTCCTTCGATGGAAGAGGTTTATAAGCGATTGAGCAGGATTACTACTCCATCTACTACGATGGCCTAGACTCCCTCACCTAGACTTCGCGGTTGAGGAGGAGGATGCCAGTGTAGCCCATGTTCTCATTGACACTGTCCTGGTCATTCTAAGGAGACATGCTTCAGAAGCATGGATATCCTGCATCTGCGAGGCTTGCTGAGCAGACTGAGCCTACTTATGCTTCTACACAGGACGTACGCTTGGATGATATTGCGTCTAGACTTCAAGAGATGATGTCCACTCCTATTACTCCAGCTGCAGGTTCTTCTGATGCAGCAGCTACTGCCAGAGCTTCATCTAGCTCATCAAATATTACTTATGCACTAACCAGTTGTAGCAGTTCAGATCTGACAGACTGGATTATGGGTCTGGAGCATTGCATCATATGCGTGGAGATCGGGCACAGTTTAGTTCTTACGCATCCGCAGAATGTTTATATGCTCCAGACTTTCAGATTAATCTTTTGTCTATTAGTCAAATTACACAGAATTTAAATTGCTATGCCCAAATTGATCCCTCTTATGTTGTGTTTCAAGACATACTAGCGGGCAGGGTGATTGGAAGTGCCCATGAGCAGAGGAGATTGTACAAGCTTGCCATACCACCATATGCTGGGATTGCTACTATTCCTTCAGGATCTGTTTCTCCTTTCATATGGCATCTTGCTTTGGACACCTCCCTCTTCAGAAGATGTCATGTTCTCTCTTACTCCCATTTTTTTTGGATCAATGGCCTTTGTCCACAATTTCACTCCTAGTCGTGACAAGCTCTCACCTAGATCTATCAAATGTGTTTTTGTTGGTTATTCTCGTACCCAAAAGGAGTATAGATGTTTTGATCCTGTAGGAAGAAAATATTATGTGAGTGTTGATGTCACATTCTTTGAGTCCATTATGTACTTTTCTCCTACAGGTGACATGTTATCTACTGCTACTTATGGTGAGGATGTTGTTGTTCCTCCACCTCCGCCTTCTCCACCATACATACCCAATGTTGAGTTTCAACCTTCACCGCCTCCACCACCACAACCATCTCCACCAACTCCACCTCATTTACCTCAGACCACCCAAACACACTTCATACCGCATGTTTACATATGCAAGTCTTCTCCTCGCCCCTTTGTCCATGTGCCCTCCACATCGTCCAGCACGCCTCAAGTATGTAATGAGCACATTGTTTCCATTGATGGCGTTGGTGTGATGGATGTTACACAGGATGAGTTGGTACCTGAAAATAGAGACTGATGACCTGCAAATACTTATTGCTTTACGAAAGCCTCGTCGTCAATGTGCATCTTATCATCTTTGATGCGCATGTTTCATTGGACCATCTTTCACAGGAGTACATGAAGTTTGTTGTGGGACTTTGCTTTTTCTATTCCACGAACATATCAGGAGGCCATATGGGATAGTACGCGGCGTCTTGCAATGGAGGAGGGGATGTCAGCTTTATAGTCGCGTAGTACATAGAGCATTGTTTCTGCTCCTCCAAGTGTCTCTGTTGTGGGATGCAGATGGATATTTACAGTAAAGCAAAGGACAGATGGTAGTGTGGATCGCTACAAGGCCAGGCTTATGGCACGTGGGTTCACCCAAACCCATGGGGTGGACTATCAGGATACATTCTCACCAGTGGCTATACACTCGACACTTTACCAGTAAAAACATCTCGGAACAAGGTTCTAGCACCATGCCAAATGTGTACAAAAAAAGAAGAGCAAAGCAAACATAGCATGCCCAAAAGTGAACCAGTCCCTTGGACTACTACGAAAAACGCATTCTTTATCAGTTGATGTTTCACGGATGTGGCCACTTTACCAGCTTGATGTAAAGAATGTATTTTTATACGGTGATCTACAGAAGGAGGTATATATGTAGCTGATGAATCTATGATTCAACGCCTTTATTCTTTCATTTTGGTCAAATCCTTCTTAAGAGAAAAAGAAAAATAAAAGAAACAGAAGGATATATTGTTTCTTTAAATCGAGTCTCACTTCACCCAAAATTTAGAACTTGGATTAGACCTTTGCATTAATAGTATGTCGGGACTCAATTAGAATTAGGATTTAAGCCACGACAGCCCTCAATTTCCACAAATCCTTATTCATGTTCACCTCTACACCTATCCATCACACAAACTTTTCGGCTTTCAAAGCAATTTGTACTGTGTGTGAAAGGTTTTAGCTCTTCCTTCTTAAAGAAGTGAAGAAACCGCTCATCCCAGTAATATACTTACATTGGATCCTCATCCAGCTACTCGGTCCTCGAGGTGGGGGGTATTTCCTAATAAGGTTAGGTCGTGATGTGTCCACAATCGAATAAAGAGAGAAGAGAAGAATGGGAAGAGAACTGGAGTGTGATAGTGTAATCACATCTCCTTGTGAAGCTTGACCAGTTTAGCCGAGTCTCCACTAAGATAATGCAGGCTTTTCTGAAACTTGGACCATTATCATCGTATTAGTATTTGGTGTATGGCTTCTTTTTGGTAGAAATGATTATTGCACTATATAGATAGTTTCTGCCCTGACCGATATAGCATCTTTTCTTTCTGTCTATTTTTTGGGATCTTGGGAAAATTATGTCAGCATATCCTTCCTTCATCCGAAGCGTTATTTCAACCCCAATCTCTCCCGTTTTTAGATGTCAGTGCCAGTAGACAAGGATGGAAACATACCACCGAAATGGATTGCCCTTCGCAGTCCCATGCAAATTGGTTCAAACGGAAAAGAGTTAAACGGGTGACACCAAGTGTCCTACTTAGGCACTTTCGAGCTGAATTCCGAACAAGCCTCATGAAACCTAAAAAATAGGTATAAAAGACCTGAAGTTCCAAATCCTAATAAAGTCCCTTTGCAATTAAGTGGATTAAGGCCTAAATCGAGCTCCATCTCTCAGACTGAGACCCAATCGGTTCAAGAATCAGACTTGTTGTGAAAAATGCGAATGAATGCAACAATTTTTTTATGAAGTAGATTTTTCGGTTTAAACTTTTTAATGATTTTTAAGAATTTTATAAAATTTTATTCAATTTTAAAAACTTTTATTTTTTAGAGATTTTTTTGAATGAGTTAGTGAATAAATTCAATTTACATAAATTTTACATGAATATTATACATTCAAAGAATTTTATACAACTTTTATATACAAAAGATTATAATACAAGAATTTTATAAGTTTTAAATAATTAAAGATTTTATCCAACTATTTTACAACACTTTCTATATACAATTTTTAAGATAAATTTTTTATAGGTATATTTACGATTTTCTTTATGGCTTTTAGAAAACCAAAATATACACCCATACTTTTAGAGAGCCATATTATAAAAAATACAATAAAGCATGAGTTATGACTTCTAAAGTATATATAAAAATATATATATATATATATATAACATCCCCTATAATTAGTATGAACTATGTCCTCATAGTGATCAAAGAAGCGGTAAAGGGAGACAAAACTCGGGCTAAGTATAGATCGGTGAAAAGAATTCTATACTACAATGAACCAAAAGAATAAAGAATAAAAGAATATGCCAATCATCCCCTCTATACTTAGGATCAAGTAGTCCTAAGGATAGTAGACTCAAAACCGGGCTTGTCTCCCCTATACTTAGGGTAAAATATCCCTAAGTATAGAGAAGAATATCAAAAGTTGAGGAACAAGCGAGAGAGAAGACCATACAAAAATCAAAACAATCAAAGTGATAATGAGCGATATTACCCCCCGCCCCACATAGTTAAGGTAACGCACACCCTAAGTATAAGCAACAACATGGGTAATAGAACATAACGATTTGAACAACACAGTGTCTATACCCCCTTATACTTAGGATAAAGTACATCCAAAATATAGCAAAAATCCTAAGCGAAATCTAGGAGTGTAAGACAAACGGAAGAAAGAAAGACTAAAATCAAAGATATTTACAAAGTGATCTTGAAAATAAGGTATGAGATGCAGAGTATAAAGAGTGAAGAGCACATCTCATACAAAAAGAATCGGGGCAACCTCAATGGTTGATGGTTCATGATCAAGAAAGGGTTCAACTGTTGAACAATGACTCGAAAGAAGGAATCATAAGTCAACTCAGATATATCGATGCAACCGTTGTCGTACACCTTCGCACAAGATACATGCCTTTCCATTTACGGAGTAGCAACCCGATGGTCTATGTCGAACTCGTCAGCAAGTGTTCTTACCTTGTCATTGATGAAGTGACTACCCCCTGATACCAGAACTCGGGGGATTCCGAGCCGCGAAATGATGTGCTTTCTCAGGAACTTACAGACTGTATTCGCATTAGCGGCTTGGGAAGGAATAGCCTCTACCTAACGACTCACATAATCTACAATTAGAAGAATATACTTAAATCCCTGATTTTTAGGGAATGGACCCATAAAGTCGATACCCCATGCATCAAACACTTTGTAGAAGTGAATCGGTTGCATCGACATCATGTCTCTATATCCACAAGGTCCTTTTTCTGACAGTCATCACACCTCTTTACGAATGCATGGGCATCCGCAACGAGAGCAGGCCACCAAAGGTCGGATTGAAACACCTTTTGTGATGTCCTCTTCTCAGAATGGAGTCCTTCAACTTCTAATATATGGCAATACGTGAGGACACTATGATATTCCCTCCTGAGGAATACACCGACGTCAGACGGAATCCGCTCCTTCATGATAAAGAATCGGATCCTCCCAATGATAAGACTTGGCTTTCACGAGGAAAGTCTCAAGTCTCTATCTGGACCAACCTTATGGGACTTTCTTAGCAACAAGAAAATTCACAATGTTGGCATACCATGGGAGCGAGGCGACAGCAAGAATCGCCTCGTCGGAGAAGGTCTCGGAAATTGGTGCATCGAACTCAGAAGTCTCAAGTAATTCTAGCAGGAGAGGTGATCCACCACCACATTCTTGACTCGAGGCTTGTCCTTAATCGCAATATCAAACTCCTGGAGTAGAAGAATCCATCTAGTCAGACGCAGCTTGGAATCCTTCTTATCCATTAAATACATGATGGCAGTATAGTCAGTGAAAATGGTTACTTTAGATCCTAAGATGTGGAATCTAAATTTACCTAAGGCAAATACTACTGCTAGCATTTCATTCTATATAACAGTGTAATTTCGTTGGATGGAATCCAAAGTCTTGCTATCATAGTATGGCATAAGGAATGTCATATCTCCTCTGTCCCAACACAGCCCCAACAGCAAAATCGGAGGTGTCCGTCATGATCTCGAATGAGAGAGACCAATCGGGTGGCTGAATTACAGGAGCCTCTACAACCATGCTTTTGAGAGTTTCAAAAGTCGAAAGACACTTATCATCAACAATAAACTTGGTATCTTTCGCTAGAAGGTCAGATAACGGTTGGGAAATTTTGTTAAAGTCTCGAATGAAATGTCAGTATAAACCGACATGCTCGAGAAAAGACCGTAACTGCTTCAGATTAGACGGTTGATTGAGCTTCTTTATGATATCAATCTTGGTCGGGTCCATCTCCATGCCCCTATTGGAGATGATGTGACCAAGGACCGTCCCCTGAGTCATCATAAAATGACTCTCCTCCCAAGAAAGAATGAGGTTAATCTCTGTGCACCCCTGAAGCACACGGTCTAAGCTAGAAAGACATGAATCGAAATCATTGTCATAGATCGAAAAGTCATCCATGAAGACCTCTAAGAAGTATCCGATCATGTCCGCTAAAATCGAAAGAATGCACCTCTGGAATGTAGTCGAAGCATTACATAATCCAAGGGACATCCATTTAAAGCTTACGTTCCGAACGGAAAGGTGAAAGTCGTCTTTTCTTGATCTTCAGGTACAATGGCCACCTGGTTGTATTCCGAGTATCCATCAAGGAAGCAATAATGGCTCTTTCCGGCTAACCGTTCAATGATCTGATCAATAAATGGTAGCAGGAAGTGATTCTTGTTGGTCGTCTGATTCAAACGTCTGTAGTCCACACAGAAGCGCCAAGAAGTCGATATTCAAATAGCAATCTCCTCTCAGTCCTCATTTATCACTGTAGTGATACCCGTTTTGTGGGTATCACATGTAAAGGACTAACCCATTTAAAGTCGGAGATGGGATAGATAAAATATGTGCACCACCACTTGGATATTTCTTTCTTAACCACCTCTCGAAGATTCAGGTTCAGCCTGCACTGAAACTCACGAGATGGTTTGGCATCATCCTCGAGAAAAATGTGGTGGAAGCACAGAGTAACTAATCCCATGGAGATCAGCTATTGACCATCCGATTGCCTTACGGTTCTTTTCAAGAATCTCTATTAGACGGGATTCTTGATTTTCGATCAGATGGAAGCGATGAAGACCGGAAACATTTGAGGCTCTCCAGCAACGAATCGATATTTCGTTCTCTGAGGTAATGGTTTAAGCTCAAGGGTAGAAGAAACAAGGAGAGTTGGTTTGACTAGGTCATGGGTATAGGCTACTAGGTCGGTATGCATAAGCTCAGCCTGCACTGACTCAGAAAGATCTGGAGACTGCTCATCTTAGCTGGATGTTCTGAACTGGCCCGATCTCCAAGCTGGTTATAGGCTCTTTTGACGAGGTCTGAAGTGATAGGAATTCTGCGAAACACTGCCAATCAACATCTTCTGAATCTGATTGATCTAAAGGTGACTGTCAGAAATGATTATTCACTTCAGACTCTGAAGGGTCATAAGAATCAAATTGATCTGAAAATATTCCAAAATCGCCTTCATCACCCTTGTCATTAATCGGCTCCAAGACTGCGCTCTCTAATCTCCCATCATATGATATCTGAATCTAAGACACTACTGAAGGGGTGATAAAAGATTGTGTACTCGGTTCATCCCAAGCTACCTTATCGTCAGTCTGTACAAAATCGTAGTCTCAAAGACTATCGGGCTCGTCATCAGATACTTGCTCTGACTCTTCTTATTTAACTTTGACGTCCTGGATCGTCTCTATATGTATACTCTCGCCTTGTATGCGAAAGTACACCTTCCCAGTACCATAATCAGATACAACCTTGGTTGTCGTCAAAAAAGGTCGTCCTAATATGATCAAGGTATTGGGCATGCATTCAGGGACCGTCACGCCCAATACGACGAAGTCCACGGAAAATTTCAAAGCATGAATGGTGACGATAACGTCTTCAATTAATCCCTTAGGACTCTTGACCAATCTATTAGCAAACTGCAAGACCGTTCTGCTTGGTCGAAGAGGTACAAACTCGAATTTATCGAGTAAGCAAGAAGAAAGGAGATTATTTGATGATCCTCTATCTAAAAGAGTACGATCAAAAGTTCGATCTGGGATCTCGCATCTGACATAACGAGCTCCCGTATTTGATCTTTTGGCAGGAAGACGATTCTGGATAACGTGACATGTATCCTTGGTTAACATGGATCTCTGAACAATGATTGCAGTGCCTCTTCTTTCTGCACACTGTAGTTCGCTCTTTTAGAACTTTCTACAAAAGAGGGATGTGTGTCAAGGCTTCCGAAAAAGTAAGCTGGATGGTGAACTTATCCAACATCTATTTCGTCAGATTCATCTGAATCTTTTTTGTTTTTTCTTTTTTATCTCCTTTTTTCAAACAGAGGGCTTAGGGAAAAGGTATATGTACATCCTCCTTGTTAGTTAGTATAATAGGAGGATTAGAAGAAGAAAAAAGAAAATCTTTTGTAAAACGAGGAATTGCTCCATGTAAATAAGCAAGAGAAGACTCATCAGATCGAGATTGATCAACTGTCTTTTTTTATTTCTTTTTATGGTTTTTTTGTATTTTTGTGTATTTTTCTATCATCATCACTAGACAAAAAGAAAAGAAGAGCAGTTGTATCGACAATGGGCTCTTGCTGCTTCTCAACAATCTTGGTGGCATCAACACCACCATCAACATCCTCAAAGGGATAGGCAGCTTCAGCACCGCGTCAACAGACTCAACAGACTCGCTTCTATCCTTAAGTATATCTTCCTCGAGCCTAGTTAAGTCTCCGCCTGCTAGCATCTTACCGCTCCTAAGAGAAATAAATTCAGATTCATCACAGTAAAGAGAGTCATCTGAAAATACCTGTGATTGGAAGGTCGATTCTGTTAAGTATACGTACTCTGATTTCCTCTTTAGACTATTCGGATTTGGCTCAATCTGAGCAGGAATAGCGAACTCCCTTTTGACGAGGTCAGTGATATGATTCTTAAACTCATCCATCTCTTGCCTAAATGCGACCTGCTGGTCGGCTATCAAAGTGGCGAGATGTTCAAGTGCTAGGTTATCATGGAAGGGATCATGAGATCTGAATGAGTTGCCTCGGTGATATTGAGGATGTTGCGGAGCTGACTGCTGTTGTGGAGGGTAAGACTGTTGATACTGAGAAGGATATGTGTTATGTCTCCACTGAGCAGGCTGGTACTGGCGAGGACCGGAATGCTGTTGTAGGTCTCTGTTCTGCCCCATTTGTGCATGTCTTGGATGCTGGGAAGAGGAACCTCCTGAAAAGCAACGGAAACCAGGTTGATCACTACAGATCCCTGACTGTCGTTGCTGGTTATACTAGATCCCATTGACCTCCGTCAATGGTTTAGGTAACTCAGAATAAACAGGGGACATAGATGCTATTGGTTGATTACTCTGATACACCGCCATCTGGGTATCAGATTATGGTGCCTGCTGGAGCTGCGGATAAGCATGAGACGGGTGTGTCAACTCAGAATGCACATGGTACATGTGTTGAACAGGTAACTGCGGAAGTATGCATCGATCTCGGCTTCCTGAATCAGCCTGTGATCTAGAAGAATTTGTGGAATCGATTTGAAGTTCTTGAAGGCACATGATGTGTGTCTTCAGATCGCTAAGGAGTCCCTTCGATTTGTGCCACGCAGGAATGCTGGTGGTAAGTCGATGGCTTTGTTTGAGTATAAAATCGAGTCCGGGACATCATGGTATAATTTTCGGTCATCTCCTCGGAGATAGCCTAGACTTGGTCCTCATGCTTATCATGGATCGTGCAGCATTCATGTGACCGAGTGGGTACTACTTATTCAGATATTCTGTTAGTAACTTCTCCCACGTCGAACCGTATCTCCCTAAATGATTCAGCCAATAAGATGCTCTGTCCATAAAGGAGAATGGAAACACGATAAAATTGACTGTGCCCTCATTCACATATTGATCGTGCATTGTACTACAGATCAACTCGAATTCCTGTAGCCTGTAGGTGCAGATGCGGCTCCTCTTTAGATAGCCGTGAAACTTGGGCAACAAATGGATAGTATGTGGACGGAGCTCAAAATTGGCACTAATGACAGGGATACGGATCCACCGATGTGTAGTCCTAGCTCCAGGGTTATAGAGCTGCTTTATCGTACGATTTGGATCCAGTGGAGGTATCTCCGCTCCATTCTGTTCACCAGCTTCAACTCCTGGAATCTCAACGTCATGAATCTCTCTCTAGGCTCTTAGTTGCGTCAGCTCTAGTCAGGCCTCGTTCATCAGTCGTCCCTGCTCCCTTATTTGGTTATCCATCTGCTCAAGGGACGATGGAAGACCGTTGTTGATGGTCGTCTGATCAGAAAGGTGAAAGTTGTCTTTTCTTGGTCTGTGGCGACGCGTCGGGCCCTGGCGACGGCTCACGGGGAGCGTGGGGGCCTGTGCAGAGGTTGGCGGGTGGGGCTAGGGCATAGGTGGGGTACTTGAACTCCAATCTATGACCGTCGCTTTGATACCACGTTGAGGGAAAATAATGAATTGCATTCTCATGAGGTCCTAGGGTTTTCTTATATTGAGGAGAGACATGTTGGGTAAATTACATAATGAAGACGGAAGGAATAGAAAATGCATAAAAAAGATGAAAGATAGAAAATATCTCAACACAATGTAATTGTCTTACCTATGAAATCTAGACTTAATCCATACTAAATGGAATTAACTCATCGAACATGAGCTCAGTCAATATTGATTGGTAAATATCTGGTTAATATAATTTGCAACAAAAAATAGGAATATGTGCACTTACAAGTCAGAAGCTAGAACATCACCTCCCGGACTATCAATGCGTATAATAACAGCTTGATACCTATTGGAATCTGAAGGAAGAACTGGCACTGTTAAGTCAACAAAAAAACAAAGAACCGAGAAAAATAGAAGAAAATGTGCTTATAAAGTAACGGAATGAGACCCACCTCTAATTTTACGAATCTTTTTAATTAATTTCTCCGCATCAATACGGGAGGAAGGTGAACCCAACAAGCCAGAAGATCGACCAATAATCCCAGACGCTCTAATGATGGCTATCTTATCTTTACCACCTGCTAACCCAAGCGTTGACTTCTTAACTCTAGAATATCTCCTGCATTGTCATAAAAACATGGAACTTAATACAATGGTCATAATATCTGGACACAAAAAAATTAGAAATATCATTGAACTGTTCAAGTCTGAGTTATTTACAAGCTATTAACAATTATCTTGCTTTTGCATGGCAGCCCAACATAGATGATAATCCAGACATTTGTTAGGTTCTGGACACTAAATGACTGAATGGTTTGGCTTGATTTGGTTAGCTTTAGCTGAAATCATTTAAGATATCACGACGTTCATTATAGGCCAATCGCTGAGATAAAGTTAAGATATACGAGAAAATAATTTACAAGTCCATGAGAGAGATAAAACGACCATAAACTCGCATATAGAGTAGAACACTAGGATAACACTACTTGTCGTGCTAGCAATGTCTTGCATGTGCAAGGGCATATTTGGAAGAGGCTATTAAGAACATTAGCCACTTAACTATTATCGTATAATCTTTTGATATATAGCCTCCTGTCATAATGGCATTGTTCGAAACCAAGCTCAAGCTGCTTTGTTTGTTTATGGAACAGAAAATGCTTACTAAAAATATTTCAGGAGAAAAGATTGTATGCAGTCAAAGTATTAGCTCATGCTAAGATGCTTTTGGAGTCTTGGCAACTGTAAATTGGATTTGTGATTTCCTCACCAGCTCAAGGTGATCAACCTTTTTTCTATCACAAAAGTACTTGCAAAGAAAAGTGCAAGATGCAGATGTACGATCACCAACATCGACAACAAAGCTGATCAATCTATACCTTGGGCATGCTAAAGAATTGTAGATATGCTTTACTCCAATAAAAGAATTGTACATATGCTTTATGTATGCTTTACAAAAGAAGAAGTGCAATAAGCTGATGTATGATCAACCTTTTTTATTTTTTATTATGATGGTTCCCATCACCTATAGCTGGACCTTAAATGTACCTTAATAACACAATTCATTCACGTTTCAACTTTCAAGTCATTCTCCAGTGATTTCTTTAGCTAAAAGAAAATTCTCCTTTTAAATCTTCTTATGAATGTCTTTTCCGACTTTTGTTAAGCTTCATTTGTTTTCAACTCCAGTATATTTGATTTGTGTTTCACATTCTATTCTTTTTGAAGGCTTTATAAAATTGAGTTTTTAGTTTGATTTTACCCATGAGGCATTTCTCGTGAAGGCATTTCTTCAAAAGTAGTATAAGAACCCTTGAGAGCAGATTGCTTAAATTTATATTATAGTTTGACGCCAGAATTAGTTCATATAATGGAGTTTTGTAAGTTCTAAGTAGGTCATGCTTAATCATTGATGTGTCCTTTGGTATGGTGAATATGTGTAAGCCATTGCACTATGCGGTTTTTCTTTGTGATTTTTTTCATATTACCACGTTCTAGTGATTTTCACATAGCATAAAGCTCATAGGTAGCGATTAAGGCATAACATTTATACATCAACAATCATGGCAATGTTAGACTCCACTATTCGCACTGAAGGGCAAATAACAAACAACCTTGTGTTTCAGGACAATCTTTGACCCATCGTCTCTAATGTTTCAGGACATACTCACGGACAGGGTGATTGGATGTGATCGTGAGCAGCATGGACTCAACAGACTGGTCCAACCTCGTCATGTTGGTATTTCTACTATACCTATTGAACCAGTCTCACCATATACGTGGCATCATCGTTTTGGCCAACTTTCTCTGCAGAACCTGTGTCATGTTCTCTCTCAGATTTCCACAAGATCCTCCTTCCAATGTGAGGCATGCCAGCTTGGGAACCATCACCGTTCCTCCTTTCCAACCTGTCAGAGTCGAAGCAGTTCTCAGTTATTTAAGCTCCTTAATTTAGATATATGGGATCGAAGTCGTGTTCCTTAGGGTTGGGGTGCCTCTGTAAGCATGCGGTGTTGTATAATGCATCCTAACTAAGTTCCCAACACGTCCACAAGTAGGGGTGTCTATCGAGTTCAACGAGCCGAGTTGGCCTCAACTCGGACTCGAACTCGATAAGAAACCTAAGGCTCGAACTCGGGCTCGATAAGGGTAGAGCCCTGGATCACCAACTCGAACTCGAACTCGTCGAGTTCGAGTTGACTCATGAGCCTCTTATCGAGCCACGAGTTTCTGAGCTGGCTCACGAGCCTCAAAATGAGCTGACTCACGAGCCGCTTATCGAGTCATGAGTTTTTGAGCTGGCTCACGATCCTCAAAATGAGCAGGCTCATGAACCTCTTAATGAGTCATTGTTCCATTTTATACATAAAATTATGTAAATGCCATTTCTAGTTTTGATTTTTTATACTCATTTCTCTAGCTTTTTGGGCAAGAAAATGTTAACCTCTATTTTATATCAAACTCAATGTGGAAGTTACGGTATATATGTTTTTTAATTTTTTTATTAAGATGGAAAACGAGTTATCGAGTCGAGTTTCCGAGTTGAAAATGCCCAACTCGGACTCGACTCGATAAGCTAACGAGCCATAGAACCCAACTCGAGCTCGGATTCTTTAAGGATTCGAGTCCGGCTCGCGAGTCCTTAACGAGTCGAGCCCGAGTTGAACTCATCGAGCTCGAGCTTTCCTGGCAGCCCTATCCACAAGCTTATAGGGATTTCGAATCAGATTATAGCCACTTCCAACCAACTCAACTTTAATTGTAACTCCTCCAACCCTCAACTGCAACTGTCTCAGATGTAACTCCAGATGATTTAGATGTAGATATGGAAGATTTAGATGTAAAATCACCAAGTCTGTTGTCGAAAGTAATCAAAACTCAAGCGGTGAGGTAGCCTACAAAAGGGCTTTTCCGTCTCGTCCTCTAATTGGAAGTGTGGTCCAATAGAAGGAAAGATCTACTAAAAAACTACGCCCCAGAGACGGGTAAGAGAGACTCTCCGGAAAAGTCACTCTAGAAACACGGCCCGACCAGTAATGGGCAAACGAGCTCGTACGAGAAACTGAAAACCGAGGATACCCCGCCGGGGTGTCCTAAAACAGAGGGTCAGCGGAACTGGTCAATAGTCGGGATTCCAACGAGGCATAAAAACACTGCGAGCTCGCGTAAAAATCGTGAAGGGACTGGGATCCTAGACTCGAGCACTTGGTGGCCGCTGCCCTAACTGGGCTTCCTATCTCCCGCCCAGTTGAGGATCATCGCACCCTTGCACGGTCAGGTGTAAAGGTCACCAGGATCGGCATATTATATATCATAACTAATTAACTACCATACTTATTTGATTTCTCAATCTTTTCTTACCTCTTTCTGCGGTCAACTTAACAAATCCATATATCTTATTATAACTCTTCTCAATAATGATTAATAATTAAAAGAGTATACTAAAAGGATGATCTTAATTTAATCTACGAAATTCAATTGCACTGTGACCCATGTATAATAAACGAAAGGGTTTAGGTTTGTGACATGCTTTTTCATGTAATTGATAGATTGTATATTACTTTGAGAATGTTAACTCATATGGAGTTGTATGGTGGATTTCAATTTTATTTAGTTATGAATAATACATGTACCATCAATAATTAACAGGACTTAGTTTGAATAACCAACTCTTGGTACAATACATTACCATCAATAATTAACAGGACTTAGTTTGAATAACTAAATCTTGGCGATTTCTGTAAAAAAAATTAAACTTTCTTTTAAAGGAGTCTCTAGTATTTGACTGATCTGGAAATACTAAACATTTTAATTCACTGCTTCATTATTAGTAGATCAATATCTTGTATTATCTAAGACATTCCATTAAGTGAGGAAAATGCACACCTGGATGGAACCACTTATATGATGATAAAGTTTAATGAAACTAAATTTTACAGTGCAAAAGATGAAACTAGTTATCATGACAAAAAGAGGGAGTGGTGACCGTTTAGTAAGACAGAATGTGGTGTAGTATATAAGCTCCCATGCACTCATCTATATAGTATTAGCATTAAGAATGTCACACTTTAAAAGTTTAAAGGGTGTCAAAACGAATAATAATACTTTATATCTTAAGAAAATTTGGAGTGATGCTAAGGTTCCAAAATTTTCTAATGGAAATAAACACCAACATATTTGTCACATGAAAATTTATATCGAGTGTGCTGCAAAAGTGACATCACTTTTAAAAATTGAAGTTTCTGAATCCGACCATCCCCCTATTATTAAATCTAGCCATACTCTACCAATGCTTTTAGCCATATATGAAAGCATGTGTAACATGTTGCTGCTCTCAAAACACTTGACCAAAATTATAATTATAAGTTGAAAATTTATTTACTACAAGACGGATATGCCAGTGCCAGTAGTGCTGAGAAAATGGATCTTGCATTTATTATTATTTTTTTTTAAAGCAGATCACAGAACACAAACAGAAAGCAGATAGGAAAATTTAAATTTTTATATCAAATTGTCGGTTGAGTTTTTTTAAACAGATATTTTGAATTTTTATATCAAATTTTCGGTTGAGATTTTAAACAGAACACTGACAGTAAATTTTGAATTTTTTTTTTGAATATGAAAACGGGGGAGCCCTCCCAAGGGGGAGTCACCACACCAAAGTATTCATTAATAAACGAAATGGTACATCAACTGGAAATCCAGAAATTGTACAAGGCACTACAATGAGCAAGAACATTTTCAAAGTAAAACGTTGTCCCTTAAAGGTTGCATCATTCCTGCCAAGCCAAATAGCCCAGAGCGCAGCAAAGGGCTTGGAGACATCACCGGATGACCCAAGGCCGACCGTCCGAAAAGATCTCCAAAAATGCTCCGCATCGGATGGCCGAACCCACGGAAGCCCCAACGACTTCCACACATTGGTCGAAGATCTGCAGCCAAAGAAAATGTGGTTCGCATCCTCCACGCCGTCCTCGCATCTGTCACGCGTCATATCCGTCGCACCCAGCAGTCTGCCTCTTCTCACTTTGTCACATATCCGGTCTCTCCTTAGACACCAAAGAAAGACCTTAACCCGAGTAGGGATCTTAGCCGCCCAAATCCTTCAAGTTCGTACATAGGTCTTCGTCCCGCTCCACCACACCACCACTCAGCTTCCAGTATGCAAGCTTCACCGAGAACTTACCGTCAACCCACACAAAATGATCAGGGTCGCCCGACATCTCCCTGGCAGGGGGAACCTCCGAAAGCAACTGCAAAAACTCCTCCATCCTATGATCCGAGAGAACAACAAGGAACCTCGGCGCCCACGTCCCAGAGTCAGCCACCTCCGCCAGCCGCGCCCCCTGTCAACGACCAACGCCATCAACCTAGGAAAGCGGTAAGCCAACATCCCTTCCCTGTCCAGTCGTCCTCCAAAAACAGAAACGCAGACCATTCCTCAACTTCGACCGAAGAAGAGACCTGAGCCCCGGAATCACGTCACGGATCCCACTCCACAACGAGGACTCATGACGCTTCCTCACTGCCATCAACTCCCCGGTGACACCATATATCTCCCTCAGCAACCGCAACACTGGCAAGTCGGATGGACCCCAAATGCGTACCACCCACTTGGCGAGCAAGGCTTTGTTCATGGAATCCACATCCCTTACACCAATACCCCCCTCCGAAACCTGTATCGCGATATCCTTCCAAGGCACCAGGTGCAACCCCCTCGATGTCTGCCTTCCATCTGACCAGAAAAAGGATCTCATCAAAGCTTCCACCTTCCTTCTAACACCAGCAGGCATTCTCCTTGTCGAGAAGAAAAAAATCGGAATGGCTGAAAGAATGTAATTCAGTAAAGTAAGCTTCCCACCCTTGGACAGAGTGGTAGCCTTCCATCCCTCCAACCGCTCCTCCATTCTTCGAAGAACACAATCCCAATCGGACTTCCTCAGCCTACCATCAACCAGTGGCAATCCCAGATATGTTATCGGCAATCTCCCCAGAGGGCACCCAGCCCACACCGCTAATCTGTTACTCTCGTCGCCATCCATCCCCATAGGAACCAGGACCGACTTTTGCCTGTTAATCTGCAAGCCAGATAGGCATCCAAACACATCCACCAAAATAGCCGCATTGAGATTCTGCTCCTCAGTCGCCCCCCAGGAAGATCAGCGTGTCATCCGCATACTGCAAACCGGAACAGAAATGTCCCCCATCCTGAAACCCTCACACCAACTCTCCTCAACCGCCCGCTGGAACAAGACTGCAAGACAACCACCACAAAGAGCAGGGGAGCTAAGGGGCAGCCTTGACGCACCCCTTTCTGCGGTTGGAACCAACCTCCCTCCGGTTTCTCGTTGACCAACACTGAGCAGGAGCTAGTGGTTACGCATCTCTTAACCCATGCAATCCATTCTTCCGGAAAACCCCGTTTCCGCAACGCTGTCCACAGGAAACCCCAACTGACACAGTCATAGGCCTTAGCGTAATCAATCTTCCAAACAACCCCCTTCTTTGAAGACCTCTTCCACTCACGACAGATCTCCGAGCTGTCACAATACCATCCGCCATATACCGGCCCAGGATGAAAGCAGATTGGGACAGCAACACCACAGAGGCCAAGACAACCCTAAGCCTGCTCGCTAGCACCTTGGCGACAATGAGATAAATGCCATTGGAAATAGAATTCAGCCTGTAGTCCCCAACTCCAACTGGTGTCTCCTTCTTTGGCAGCAAAAAAATCAAAGCCTTGTTAATTTTCTCAAAACCCCTGTTACCGCCCCTGAATTCAATCAGAACCTCCAAAATGTCTCCCTTCAACAACTCCCAGAACTCCCGGTAAAAAGATATAGAGAAGCCATCCGGGCCAGGAGCCCGGTCAGCATTCAGATCCAAAACTGCCCTGCGCACCTCTTCCTCCATGAATTCGGCCACTAACAAATCCGCCTGGGTTCCGCTCCAAGACCCCGCCCCCCAGCCCGTCCAGCCCCACCCATTCTCCTCCCTCACTCTCCTCGATGCCCGCATAAAATGCTCCCGAAGGGCGACCCCAATGTTCCTCTCGCCCGACACCCTTTGTCCTCTTACCTCCACCTCCTGCAAAAAACTCCGCCTCCTCCTTCCTGATGCCACAGAATGAAAGAAACGCGTGTTGCCATCACCTTCCCTTAGCCACTTCTGCCTCGATCTCTACCGCCAGTGAACCTCCTCTTTCCTGTCTTCCCGAAGCACCACCTCCAACCACGCTGCCCTCTCCTCCACCTCCTCCGGAGTCAGTCCCCGGTCATCATCCAGCCCATCCAACCTGCTTATTCCAACCTTTGCCTCTGTCCTGACCGCCCGCCGCCTCTTGGCGATATCCTTCCCAAAAGTCAACAACAACCGCCTCAAGGAATCAAGCCTTCCCGCAAATCGCGACACCGCCGAACCGGACACCGCAGACTCCCGCCAATGATCGACCACCAGCTCCCCGAAGCCCTCCTCCAACAGCCACTTCTTCTCAAAACGAAAGGATTCACCCGCTCCTCCCCAGAGAACCAAAGAACTGGAGTGTGATCGGACAGCGTCCTCGGAAGAGCCCAAGCCCTTGCAAGCAGGAAAGCCTCCCCTGCCTCAACCGACATCAGGAACCTGTCAAGTCTGGACCTCGATCTCGAATTCCTCCAAGTATACTTGCAGTCGGCCGCATCCACAACAAACAACCCCATAAAACGAACCATCTGCCTAAACTCGACAGATCCGGGGTCCGAACCGCCCCCCCCCCCCCCCGGGTCTGTCATCCGGCAACAGAGTGACATTCAAGTCACCACCGATCATCCAAATGCCATCATCGACGTCATGCACCACATTCTCCAAGTCCGCAACCAAGCTACCATCCTCCCGCCTACACGGGCCATAGACATTAGTAACACACAAAGAAACCCATCCGCTCTCCGCAGCAGCCTGACTGACAAGGTGAACAACGAAACGGAAGTCCCCACCAGGTCGAACAAGTCGGACCGCCACCCAGATAGCAGCCCTCCCAACGTACCTGCAGCCTCTTTCCCAGCCACCAAGAAAGCCCCTCCCCTGCTCATCTCCCGCAGTACCTGATCGTCCAAAGACTACAACTTTGTCTCCTGAAGCAAGAATATATCTGCCCCAGCCTCTCTCAGCAGATTCTGCACCCCGAGCCTTTTTTCGGGTCGACCCAGACCCCTGACATTCAAAGAAAGCAGCTTCATATTAGCAACGGAGTGACCATCTTCCTCGGGGGAATAACCCCCAAGTGCCTCGTCATACCTCTGTCGAGAGCAGCAAAACGGTTCCGCATCTCCAACGAGCTGGAAGCTCCCAGAGACACACCTTCAGAAGCCAAACCCGATGCCAAGGAGGCCCTCAACAAAGCCCTCGCCTCCTTCTCCGACCTCTGCCTCCCCCCTGCTCATAAGCTAGCCTGAACCGCCTCTGTTGTTGCTCCCCCTCAACCAGAAGCTGCGACCCAAAAGCCAACCCCTCAGCCTCACCGGGGGTTCCTGAGACCGGAGCAAAAGACCCCCGCCACCCTCGAACTAGCAAGTTCGACCCCAAAACCAGCCACTCCCCTCCGCCGAACCTCAGACACCGACGCTCCTACCTCCCCCCCTAGCAGCTCCACCCCTCCCCCTCACTCAGTAACCAACTCCCCTGACATGGCCGCAGCTCTCCCCCCCCCCGACACCATCAACGGACAGGACAGGGCCCGCCGTACCACGCGTCGAAACGGCAACCTCCTCCTCCAAGCAGGGAGTCGCAAGCACCACCCCTCCTTCAGCAGACGAAACGACGGGGTCGAGAACCCCACCCTCGGAGCGCCCCTCAACCACAGGCTGAGACTGATCGAAATCCAACCCGACCGAGCACAGAGCCTCCCGCGTGCGACCAGGCTGGGCCCCACCACCAACCAACCCAACACGAGCGCCAACCGCAAGACTCCAAGGTAGAGAAGCCGCCGCCAGTCTCGGAATCTCCACAGCAAAAACAACGCCAAAACGAATCACCTCCAACTGAGAACACGCCACGGTCGGATGCTGCCCACCCACACTTGGCTGCTCCACCTCCGGAGCTGGAGCCCCCACCTCACCAGGTTGAACCGCAGGCCGCAGCTCCGGTCCGCCACCCCCGACGACTCCTCGCTCATCTGGACCTCCCGCCCACGACAACGGGCCGCATGACAAGCGGTCCAAACGTCCGCGGCCACCAACTCAAGAAGCATACGCCTACCAACAAGCCGCACCTCCCACTAACCCATCTTCTCTGCCCCAACCGGCCTCACCCGAAGCACGACCTCCAACGCCTGCCTAGGTTGGCAACCCGAACTTTCGATAGAGACGACCTCAAGAACGCCCGCAGCAAATTAGCAACACTCTCCTTCGTCATCGCCCCCAGCGGTAGCCCCCTGACAACAACCTTCTTCACCCTGTCGGGCACCACGGCGACATCCCACTCCCTCGGTCGCCGCCACTTCAACTGCAACGACCCGGCCTCCGAACCACGCAACAAACCCTGCATCTCGGAGTCTCGGAGCCCCCTCGCCAACGCCCTCCACGAAGAGAGCTGAGCCACATCACTCTTAAAGTATACATTGGACACAAGCCCCACGTCAGAAGTCGCCAAGAAAAGCGCGCCCTCTCCACCACCTTTTCCAACCAGCACGTTTGAATGCAGCCCAGCGACCGGGCATAACCTCCTTGAATGTCCAAAGCATCGGCACGAAAAGCACCGCACAGGTTCACGGCACGCTCGAGCCCAGTGATCGAGACTACCGCAGCGATAGCATCCCTGGCCAAATGGCGAGACCAGCGACGGCCCACGTTCAATCCTGGAAGTGGCAGATATCTGCCTCCTACGTCGCCCTTCCACCAACCGCCATCCTCCACCTGCATCCGAGGCCCCGCAGGCAGCCGAGCCGGGCACCTCACCCGGACGCAGGTCACGCTCATCACCAAGCTCGCCGCGCCCAGCTACTCGCGCGAGCAGTCGACAACCAACGGAGAAGGGCGCCGCCCCCAGGCCTCCCCCCACGCCCTCACACTGGCCACCGCGCTCCTGCGCTCGAAGTAGACTCCAGCCGCGCGTACGCTGGCGACTCTAGCCGCGAACGCGATGGCGATCCCCGCCGCTCACGTGCCGAAAGAGGACCCCATCTTCCCGACCCCCCCACACGACAGCACCGCTCCCAGCCGAAAAAACCGACCCGAGGTCGCGCCGCCAGACCCTGACCTCTCCGCGCGAGCGACGCGCACCCTCTCCCGAACACTCGCGAGCGCGGATGGAGACGCCAGCACGGATTCGCGCTCCGCCCAAGCGCTCCAAACCCTCGCGACCGCGGCTGAAGACGCCACCACGGAGGCGCACCCTAGAATCGTCCCCGCAGCCCTAGGCCTCATTCTTCATTAGGTTACGTGGAGAGGAAAAAGGTTCAAATTTTTGGTTGAGTTTTTAGGTTCAAATTTTGAATTTATATATCAAATTTTTGGTTGAATTTTAAACAGAGTAGAATACACAACCTTATTTTCAAAATTTCCATTTCTCAAATTGATAGCAAGAGAGATCTAAGTGAATAAAATTAAAGAATTGTAATTGTGAGCACAATTAGCCAAAATAGGATAGAGAATTGAGATAAAAAGGCGTATAACTACATACATGGCAGCAAAGGAGGGTTGAGGTTGTGCCTTTAGATCAAAAAATGCAGAAACAATGGCTATGTCTACTCTTGGACTGCAGCAGAAGCTTCCAGCAGCTCTTGGAGAACCATTTTAGGTAGTAGTTGATGCCAAATATTGCTGGACAGCACGCAGGAGGAATTGATTCCAAGAAAAGGAGCAGTTGCTATAGGAAAATGAGAGGGTAGAAATGAAAGAGGGAGAGGAAAGAAACGTGTGAATTGAGAGGATTTTGGGGACTTGGTGTTATATACCCAAAGGGAAGGGTTTACTTGATGCCAAGTGGAATTAGCAATAAACCAAGTGGGAAAAGGGGAAACTTCCTAGAAGTTTCCCTCTTTCTTCTTCTTTTTTTTACAAAATATGACATCACTATCACGATGTCATTAATGACATCATCCACGTTATAAACCTAATATTGTAAATATATATATAGAGGAAAGGGAGCCTACTTTGTGAAGTAGGTAACCTTACCTACTTCACATCCATTTTTTGCAAATTTTTTTTTTGAAAAATGCCACCGTGGATTTTCATAATTATATCCCCCTAATATGTCATTCAAATTTCATCACAAACGGAGACTCCTACGTCCTTCATCCAGAACATGTAAAATACAACAAATCTGTGACCGTTAAAAAACGGTTGTCTGGATGGAAGCCGTAGGAGTCTCTGTTCTCTGACAAAATTTGAATGACATATTAGAGGGATATAATTATGAAAACCCATGGTGGCATTTTTGAAAAAAAATAAAAAAATTTCAAAAATGAAATGTGAAGTAGGTAAGTTACCAACTTCACAAAGTAGGCTCCCTTCCCTCATATATATATATATATATATATATATATACACATATATATATATATATTGCTGGAATCCAGTACAGGAAACAGCCTGTTTTGAGAATATATTATATTATATTTTTTATTTTTTTTAAAATTTGCTCTTTATTTGGTATACTTAAATCTAACAGTAATCGTGTATGGGACCTCGGATTTCGACGCGCAATATCTCGATTTGATCGTCTTGGAACGATGATCAAAATGAGTATAATATTGATATATTTTAAGTCGGGTTTGGATGCCCAAACTTTTCGAGATACAATTTCGGTTTGGATTTAAATTTTGTAAAATTAAAATATCAACTGAGCTCCGATTGACGAACGGTCGATTCCGTTGGTCTTGTTTCGTCGAATCGGATCTAATGACGGTCTTGGTTCATTTTGCGGTTTCTGAATTTACGTTGCGGCTTTTTCGGACACGTATTATGATGCGACCGTTTTTGGTCAATTTCGCTCGAACGACTTTTGATTCACGATCAATTGATCATTTTAGGTTGCCAGATAACTTTATTGGGTTAATCGGGCCCTAATCGAGTCGGGTTTGGATTTATTTGGAACCCAGAAGTTACATCAACCACCACCACCGCTACTACATATACCGTCTCCTGCCTCTACACCTGCTCCTGTGGTTCCACCTCGTACTGTGACTCGGTTTTCGTCACGTGTATTTACTCATAGGTCTCGCTCGGTTGCCCTGCTCACAGGCCTTGCCCATCATCCAGTACGCCTCAGGTATGTAGTGAGCACATTGTTTCTACTGATGGAACTACTGAGTTGTCTGTGCAGCAGGATCCCATACACGATGAGCAGGTACCCTTGGAAGATGACCATGATGTGATGATTGCTCTACGCGAGCAGAAACGTAGGTGTGCTACTTATCCTCTTGCAGCCCAGGTTTCCTCAAGTAGACGGTCAGAGGATTTCAGGAGGTTTAACTTGGCACTATCAGCGATGGAGATACCACGGAAATATCAGGAGGCTCATCAGGATAGTCAGTGGAGATTAGCCATAGAGGAGGAGATGGATGTGTTACAGTCACGTGGTACACGGAGTCTAGTTTCTGCTCTAGTTGGTGCATCCGTTGTGGGATGCAAATGGGTCTTCACTGTGAAACATCATGCAGATGGCATTGTAGATTACTATAAGGCAAGGCTTGTAGCTTGTGGATTCACCAAGACATTTGGGATGGACTATCAAGATACTTTCTCTCCAGTTGTTGTTTTGGATTCACCTAGACATGTGGATTCACCTAGACATTCTACTTTCTGTTGTTGTGACACGAGATTAACTCCTTTACCAGCTTGATGTGAAGAATACATTCCTTTATGGTGATCTACAGGAAGAAGTCTATATGGAGCAGCCACCTGGGTTTGCTACTGAAGGGGAGTGTTAAAAAGTTTGCAGCCTTCACAAGGCTATCTATGGCCTTAAAAGTCCAAGAAAATGGTTCCAGAAGCTCTCGGACTTGATAGAGCACAAGGGGTTTGTGTGATCGACTGACGATCACTCTTTGTTTGTGTACAGGACACAGAGAGGTCTTATTGTCATTCTTATTTACATTGATGATATCATCGTTACAAGGAATGACGAGTAGGGTATTCAGAGTGCCAAGGACTTCCTAGGTCAGCAGTTTGTGACCAAGGACCTTGGTAATTTACGTTACTTCCTCAGGCTGGAGTTTTCCAGGAGCCGACGAGGTCTTGTGATGACCTAGAGGAAGTACGTTGACTTTCTTTCAGAGACATGCATGGCAGATTGCATACATGCCACTAATCCTATTGACCTGAGTATGAAGTTATACGATGATGACACTAAGGAAGTCGACAAGAGGTACAGGGAGCTTGCTGACAAGCTACTATATGTGGAGCGTCAAAAAAAAAAGCTACTATATGTGATTATTACCAGGCTTGACATATCCTTTGCCATGAGCAAAGTGAATCGTTTATGGAGCAGCCTAGACAGGCACATGTGAATGCAATCCATATGATTTTGAGGTACCTGAAGACTTCACCAGTTACGGAACTTCTTTTCAGCAGAGATACATATCTTTCAGTTACAACATGTGCAAATGCAAATTATGTTGGGTGTCCAAAGGAAAGGAAGTCTACTTCAGGCTCCACTGTGTTCATAGGGAATTCCTTCATTTCTTGGAAGAGCAAGAAGCAGACCATGGTTTCCAGATCGAGTGTTGAGTCAGAATACATCACCATAGAATAAGCTAGTACGGAGATGAAGTGGGTCAGATCTATTCTTACTGACCTGACTATAGAGGTGCCTCTTCCCATGCACCTCCAATGTGACAATCAGGATGCTCTTTTCATTGCCAACAACCCAACTTTTCATGAGAGGACCAAACACAGAGGTGGACTGACACTACACTCGTGACATGATACAGAAGGGTCTTATTGCCACTACTCATGTCAGCTCTAGAGATCAGACAACATATGTTTCTACTAAGGCCCTAGCCAAAGGGCCTTATCAGAGATGTTCCAAGCTCAGCTTGATCGATATCTAAGCTCTAGCTTGAGGAGGAGGGTTGAGATATAAGTTATCTTTTTATTGTTTTTCATATTATCTATTTATTTTATCTTCTGGTTGTAATTTGTCCAATAGGTTCCTCTCCTACGTAAGAGAATCGTAGGACCTCTCATTAATGCAATCAATTCTTTTCGTTCTACAACCTGCACAAGAGCCCCAACGTCCATACTTGTCAAATAAATCCCAATATTAGAGCATCCAACAACACTGGGGCAATCATCCCTACCTCCCTTGACACCAAGTGCCCCACGATTGGTGCTACAATATCACCCTTGCCACCAACAGGTTGATAGGCATACACAACCTGCACTGCCACCATCTTCTGTCATGCAAGTAGGCTCGTCATTACAATCATGGTTGGATCGCGGTTAAGAGTCGTCCTATAATATGGGAAGAAACCCCGGCGAGAGTTGTTGTCACCCCCAACGTGGGAAATAAATTCTCGCAATTTCACAAGGAATGTTATGGAAAGGGATAAATCATATCAAGAGTTCCTCTTCAAATCATGAGGGGAGCCGCACTCCCAATATTAAAAGGAATATTTCAGACAAATTGCAAAAACTTTTTATCTAAAGGTCAATCTTTGTAGGAAGATAAGGTGGAGAATTTATTTAAGTGAAAGGGGTAGAAAAATTATAACACGCCCCCTGATGAAAATCATTATCACAATAATAATGGGGAAAAGAAGGGACAACAACCTATTCCTATAAAATTTGGACTATTTGGCCTCTCTATATAAGAATATGTAGGCTAAACATTTTATTCGCGTCTCCACTCACCACAATCATGATGTTTCCAATATCCAAAAACTCTCCAAACTCCACAATCCCACCTATGAAGATGTCACATCAATTTTTCCACCATCCTCTTCAACATGATGTCACTCTCCAAACAATTTTTCCACCATCCTATGATGGTCGCGACAACGACATGGGTTCCACTATATGCGTTTTGTTAGAAAATAGGAATGCAGAAGCGAATTGATAAGCAGAGCATAAACTATAGAAAAATAAAACATGAACTCAAGGATTTTAATGTGGAACCCTACTCCCTAAGGAGCGGGATGAAACCACGGGAGAATGCCTCAAAGGGTTGATAGTCTTTTGCTTTTCTCATCTGATACAGAGGGTGAGGGGCTTCTTACATAACCCTCACTGAGTATGCACATCCCACAACTGGTAGATGTAGGAGAAAACAACTGTATATGGTAAATAAATCATGGAGAAATCCATTTACCCATCTCCCACATAAGTGATGTACAACATATACTCCACCCACACTCCCCGTCAAGCTGGAGCATGCAATGCTCAGCTTGGACAAACAGAAAGAAATCTCTACTCACAATACAGGACACTACAGACAATATCAACTTAATGCGCACAACTGTCAATTGTTGTCGAGGACATTGCTTCTCACACCGTGCAGGTGAGGAGGATGAACGGGCAGGAGTGTGAGTCAACGGAATCTCCTTGTCGGAGAGCATGTGCTCTTTACTGCGTATGTCAAAGTCACTACAATTGAATGAGTCTCTACACAGAGAACTATGGCCCGTCACAACATGTGGACAACTGCTCCATCTCTAAAAGGGTCGAATAAAGAACGTTGTTAATTATTCACATGTAGATCTCAAAAGATGGGTCATTTTTATAGGGACCTCAAAGTGGGTTCTCTCTCATAGGAACCTCGAAAGGATCTCGCACTGCAGTTCACGAACACTGGAGAATGGAGTCTGAAAGTTTCCTTGTCGGAGAACTAGGTCTCTCCCATCTGGCTCAGAGAATAGGATCTCTACTCTATAGTCCCAATGAAACCACATGAAAACACTAGCCCACATGGCATAGGGAATGAGATCTCTACTCTTGAGTCCCTATGGATCACATGAAAACTCTGTCCGAAACACAAAAGATGGGGACCACAAATAATGATGGCAAACATGTGCACATCTAAAAAAAGATCGCATACATGTGTGTGCCTGAAATTGAAGACTCGAAACCAATCTGGCATCGAGTTCGAGACCTGATCATATGTAAAGTCTGAAAAATCTGACTAGTCTAGAATCTGACATCTGATGTGTGACTCTACACACTAGCCCTCCTTTCTCGTATACTTGTTGGAAAACAATGGCATCGACAATGTTGGGAGAAGACAACAAAGATGGGGAGAAAACAAAATCAAATAAGCCGTCATACATTTTTTCGGCTTTTTTCAATCAAAAAAATTCCTCTCGGCTATCTTCCCTCTTTTTGTTTTTAATAGCTGACTCAAAAAATTTAAGCGTACGACTTTTTTATTGTACGCATCGTTTTTCCAAAAATACGACCCAAATAGCAACCCCCTTTTTTAAATAACGGCAGTCTACTTGGATAGCCACTTAAGCCAAACAAGATTTCAGAAACCCCAAACTTCACTTGATACAATCTGGAAATCTTGACGATGCTCTGTAGGACGCCTGAAATATGTTGGATCTAACCGCCTGATTTTTGCTAGAAACTCAACTTAACGTTGCAGGACACTGCGAACAATATCAACTCAACGCGCGCAATTGTTGTTGTCGAGGACGTTACTTAACATGTCATGCAGGTGAGGAGGACGAACGGGCTGGAGTGTGAGTCAACTGAATCTCCTCGTCGGAGAGCATGTACTGTGAATTGCGCTTGTCAGAGTCACTGCAACTGGAAATGAGTCTCCTCGTCGGAGTACTCTGGCCCGCCACAACATGTGGATAATTGATCCATCTCTGAAAGGGCCGAACTGAAAAGGCCGTGGAAGTGCAACCATCGTCGGAGTCTACGGTCGCTGGAGAATGGAGTCTGAAAGAAGTCTCCTCATCGGAGAATTAGGTCTCTCATATCTGGCAGAGAGAATGGTACTCTGCTCTGGAGTACCTATGATACCACATGAAATCTGAAAAGACAACAAGCAATTACATGTCTGAAACTGGATACTAGAAAACTATCTCACATCGAGTCTGGATAACTGGTCATTGTAGAGTTTGGAAACTGGCTGGTCTGGAGAATCTGACATCTGAAGAAGACATGTGACTCTACACAATACTCTTCCTTTCTCCCATACTTGTCGAGAAATGAACAACGACAAAGTTGGGAAAAGACAATTACATGGGGAAAACAATAGGAGAATAATAAGCCGATTACATCATTTTTTCTCAGCTTTTAAAAAGATTGCAAATCATTTCTTTCTCGAGCCATTTCAAAAAAATTCGGCTTTTCACATCATATTTTTTTAATAAATCTGTTTCAACATTTTTTATGGCTTTTCCTTGCAACAATTTTCTTTGAAAAAACTTTACGTATGGCTTTTTAATTTGTACGCCCTTTTTCGATTTTTTTCAAAACTGGATTGCCCTCTCTCTCTACTTTTTTTAATATGCCAACTCCTTTTTTCAAACATTTTTTCCTTCTGTCAACCCTTTTGGGCTTTTACAATAATAATCCTTTTTTATAAACATTCTAATGCAGGAGCCCCCTTTTTTTACTTATTTAGGGTTCCCCGATGGGAACCCTATTCCAACTCAAGCCACCCCCGACGGGGAGGTTGTCCGTTGTCGAAGCTTATGGGGAGCGGGATCGCCGCCGCCGCCACGAGCATACGGCTCGCATCGCCGAACGGGTTTCTGTCTGGAGATCTGAAAGAGATGCTCTTCTCTGGAGCCTCGAGCAATAAGATCTGGGGGTTGGTGCTTGCGTGCACCGCCTACAGAAACACGATGGTGCGTGTAGTTTCCACCACAGAGCATGGCGTGAGGGGCTCGTCCTGGGAAGTTGTGGATGCGGCCTGGATCTGATTGCAGCGTTGACTACTGAAAGGGGTGTGCACGATACGCGAGGGTTGCGCGCTGCCTGGGATAGTCGAGCGTCACCGCGCGGTACGCTGGAGGGTGCATGTCGATGATTGGAGAGGTGTTGCCACCTAGGACTATCGTCAGAAGAAGTTGTGCAAGGAAGGGGTTGTACGCTGGATCTACAAAGCGAGTAGGGCTCCGCCTACTCTGGAGCCTTGCCCAGATGTGTGTGAGAGTCTTTCCTTGGAGAACGGCATAGGGCTTTGCCTGCACCTGGAGTAAAACACGAAGATAGTGCCTTAGCGGATAGGGTTGGCTTAGCGCACGTCTCGAACCTCCTGTACGCGGAGCAGGAACAGGACGACTATGGAAACAAGGGCTTCCAGTTTGGGCCCTGATGCTATGCCACCGTGAAGAAGATCCTCATATCTGTAATGACAGGAGTTGCTGGCGCAAGAGATCGAGAAGCTCTGCAGGAGCCTCGTCGCCGCTCATGGATAATCTAAGGTTCCGAAAAATCGTGAACTGAACCCAAATCACGAACTTGAAATATATAGAATAATAATCTTTCAACAAGAACAATCTAAAACTGAACTGATAATCAATTCTCGAACAAAACATAAAGAACACAAAAACTCCTCGAGAATCGACCCGCTCTGATACCATGCTAGAAAATTGGAAGAAGAAGCGGAATCAGAAATAAAGATAAATAACTTGAAGAACACAAAAGATTTTTTTACGTGGAACCCTACTCACTAAGGAGCGGGATGAAACCATAGGAGAATGCCTTAGACGGCTGTGTATCAATTGCACTTGTCTCTCAATGGATACAGGAGGTCTGGGTGAAACCATGGGAGAATGCCTTAGACGGCTGTGTATCAATTGCACTTGTCTCTCAATGGATACAGGAGGTCTGGCGCTCCTTATATAGCATCCACAGAGCCTCCAAGTCCCACCACTGGTAGATGTGGGACTAAACATATAGATGGGGTAAATGGATCTTTCCAGGATCCATTTACCCTCCTACAACTCGTATGGCGCACAATCAAATACTTCAATACTCCCCCTCAAGCTGGAGCATGAAATGCTCAGCTTGGACAAACAGAAAGAAACTTAACTCACACTACAAGACACTACAGACAATATCAACTCAACGCGCACAACTATCGGCTGCTGTCGAGGACGTTGCTTCTCATGCCGTGCAGGTGAGGAGGACGAACGGGCTGAAGTGTGAGTCTGTTGTTAGAAAGTAGGAATGCAAAGTGAATTGATAAGCATAACATAAACTAAAGAATACAAAACAAGAACCCAAGGATTTTAACGTAGAACCCTACTTCCTAAGGAGCGGGATAAAACCACGGGAGAACGCCTAAAAGGGCTTATAGTCTATTGCTTTTTGTAACATCTAGAACATAATAAAGTCGAACTCGACTCGATTAGAGTTTGTTTAACCCAATAAAGTTATCAATCGGCATTAAATGACCTAAATCGATCAATTGATAATAAATCAAAAGTCGCTCGGGCGAAATTGACTAAAAGTTGATTGCATTGTAATGCTTGCCGCAGAAAAGCCGCGATGCAAATTCGGAAACCGCAAAATAAATTGAGACCGTCAGAAAATCCAATTTGACGAAATAAGATCAACAAAATCTATCGCTCGTCAATCGGAGATCGTTTGATATTTTAATTACACAAAATTTACCCCAAACCAAAACCATATCACGAAAAGATCGGGAATCCAAACTCTATCAAAAGTATATCAATATTATACCCATATTGATTGTCATCCCGAGACGGTCAAAACGAGATATTGCACGTCGAAATGTGACATTCGAGGCGTGTATACGAGCATAATTTTAAAACATCTCAAAAAAATAAATAAAAATAAATAAAATTCTGTCAACAGTAGACTGCTACTGTTGTCAAAAGGAATCAGCCGTTAGTTTTTTTTCTCTTCTTTAAGCCACTTGGTTTGGTTCCTTACTCAACTTGGCATCACCCAATACTTCCCCTCCCTTATTTCTATCAATTCCCTTCTCACCCATTTCTTTCATTCCAACGAAACCCTCCTTCCCTCCCAATTTCAAGGAAACCTTATTTCATCCCAAGACTCCAACGTAGAGAGCTCATGCAACCTACTGTTGGAGTCCCAAACAGCAACAATTTCCAACTGCTACTGCTGGGTTTGGGAGCTTCAAGGAGCTGCTACTCCTCTTTAATTAGTGATCTTGCATGCCAAATTAACCCCCAAGTTGGAAGCTCTTTGATGTACAATCCTACACAATTTTCTTTGCTGCCATACAAGTATAAGTTAAACCCGGATGAAGGTGTTCGGGATGTTGCGCTATGCCGGGATATAAAGATTGTGTGGGCTTCTAAGATACCGTGTCGAGTCAAGGTATTCCTTTGGTGTTTTAGAAGAAGCAGGTTAATGGGAAAAGCGAGGAGACACCGTTTGCTTCAGACGGAAGACGTGAAGTGCGATAGATGCGACGAAGAAGTTGAAGATTTTGATCACCTATCCTTCGCATACCCAGCTTCTAGACAGATCTGGGCTGCTGCGAGTTGAGTGGGTGTCCACGGGCTCTGCGTCCGAATTTTGGAACTCTATAGGCCAGGTGGGACGAAACTCACATGACGACTGCACAAGACCTTTTGTTGTCCTTTGGAGTATTTGGATAGGGAGGAAAGAACTTGTCTTCCGAAATCAGAGGTTCCACGTCGAGAATGTGATCTCTCTTGTAAACGCCTTTTATCGCATTTGGCTTGCACGGTAATGTACTTTTTTATTTTTACTTTTTAAGTGACTTAATGAAGAGGTGAATCCCGCTTTAAGGATTTCACCCAGTTTCTCATCAAAAAAATTATAAGTTAAACCCTGATTTTTGCTCTCCGTGGATTTTTCTTGGAGTTGTCTTTCATCATCTATACAGTTTCTCCACAAAGATTTTTAGATATTGCTTAAAAAGAATGGCTTTGTTTCGAATTGAGAATGAAATACTTTGTGCAAATATATACATATTGGACTATTTTGCAGTGAAACAGAAACCATAAGGTTGCTATATTGTGGTCAAGATTTTCTTTAGTGGATTATCTTTTAGTTCAAAAATATTTAGTAGGATCTTGGAGCTTATGTGATCATCCTTGCCTAATTTCAGGTTTTCTTTTTTTTTCTCTCCTGGATGCTTTCCATGAGAGCTTGAAACTAGGTACTTTGAAAATAAAACCTGTATGCGAAAAGTTTTTTAGATGGTACAACCCTTGCCAGGAGAGGGGCCAGACAGTTCTTATTTTAAAAGAAATCAAAATAGGCTCTGCATTGGACATATACATGCAAACTTTCATTGGATTTAGGGTGTGTATAGATCTCTAATGGTTGTCCATTGGCTAATGGTTTTATTAGCTGAACAACAATAGATTGTAGATGTCAACAGTTTGGAGAGAAGTCTCTTTGCATCATTGCTGGTATGAAGTTTTAAAAAAAATGTATCTTATACTCTTTCACTTTATACAAAATCTTCAATTGGATTTGGGATGTATATCGATCTGAAGGCCCTCTGTTAGCAAATGTTTTCATAAGAAGGGCTAACGATTTTTTTTGTGTTATTTTGTCTTGGCATCCCTGATTTCTATTGAAATTGTCATACAAAAATAAATTCTGTGTATTTTCTTCGATTGAAGACCAATAGAGTCATTATTAAATTGACTTCAGAAAATACTCCAGATTTAATCTCCATATATGGAGTCGAAGTTGGACTGAAAGGAGATGATCCATTATAAGCAACGTTCATTTCTTTCATCTCGAATGTAGAAATAGATGTGGATGTTTTTGATACAAAGATAGAGGTGGATATATTGGCATTACTTTTATATTCTGGAGGCAATCCCATTATGTATTGGGGGCCTACCCTTAGTGGGCAATCTAATGCACGGGTAGTGGACTAGGGTTCAATATTGGAAAAGGTGGAGGGGACATGGAGGGGTGGGCCTTTAGAAATTTGTTTCCCTTTAGTTTGCTCCTTGAATCTTTACTTAATAAATATTGCTTTGACGGAATCAGTCCTCGTCTATAAACATTGTGATGCTGCATCTCATTGATCATATATTAAGGTGATTAATATCAAAGAGAGGTAGATGGGAATACCTCGTTAAATTGCAAATCAGAGCTAGTGATGACATACACTTTTGCCGGTCATGATGAACTTTAAACTTTACCGTGCGAGGGTGCGGTGACTCTCAACTGGGCGGGAGATAGGAAGCCTAGTTAGGACAACGGCCGTCAAGTGCGCGGGTCTAAGATCCCAATCCTTTTAACGATTTTTACGCGAACTCGCAGTGTTCTTACATTTCGTTGGGATCCCCACTTTTGACCAATTCCCGTTGGGAGAAAATAGCAATCTATTATTCAATAGAACCCTAAGCTCTCTTATATAGAGGAGACCCATGGGTAAATTACATAGTAGGACATCCGATAAACAAAAATAGAATAAACATTATACGGAATATATATATAAATATCTCTACACTCCCCCTCAAGATGGAGCATAGATATCAATCATGCTCAACTTGGAAGAACATCTCTGGAATGGTCCTCTGAGCAAGGGCTTGGTGAAGATGTCAGCAGTCTGCTCCCCTGAACTAACATGCGCAGTAGAAATCAGTCCCTTCTAAATCATATCTCCAGTGTAGTGGCAGTCTACCTCAATGTGTTTTGTTCTCTCATGAAAGTCTGGATTATTGGCAATGAACAAGGCAGCTTGAATATCACATTGTAACTGCATGGGTAGAGGTACATTTATATGCAAGTCTTCTAGTACAGCTCGAACCCACATCATCTCCGTGTTTGCTTGTGCCATCGCCCTATATTCAGATTCAGCACTCGATCTAGCCACAACAGTTTGCTTCTTACTTTTCCAAGAAATCATAAAGCTGCCCACAAAAAGTGCAAAGCCTGAAGTAGACTTTCTATCCTAGGGACATCCTGCATAGTCTGCATCTGCACATGCCGAAACGGATAAATCTGTGTCCTTTCTAAACAACATTCCCGAGCCTGGAGAAGACTTTAGATAACTTAATATCACATATATGGCATCCATATGTATCAATCTTGGCGTTCGTGCCTTGGGTCGGGTCAATGAGGCCCTGCTATTGAAATGGGTGCTTAAGATATGGGGCAAGGATGACTCTTTCTTTGGCAACGTTCTGCGGGCGATATTGGGCGAGGACTGGAATTCCTTAATGCGCGGGAGTCGCCCTGTTCACTCTTCTCCTTTTTGGCGCTACGTCTTTGATATCTATCAAAAGAACTGCTCCTTGTTCACTCCGGTGCTTGGATCGGGTTCTGTCTTCAAGTTCTGGCTGGACGACTGGACGGGGGGTGGCGCCTACCGGATTCGCTTCCCGCGGCTTTTCTCCTTGGCGACTAATCGCCTGGCCACCATTGCCGATTACTGGTGCAACGACGGATGGTGCCCCGCTTTCTCGGGGATTCTTTCGGACCAACGCGCCAACGACCTCGCCTCCCTGCTGGAGGCTCTTTCCTCTTCCGCCTCCCCTTCTGGTGGGAGGGATCACTGGGCTTGGCGAGATGGGCCTTTCTCCTCTCGCAAGGCCTTTTGTGCATTGCTTCCTCCTCCCCCCCTGGCTGCTTCCTTGGTTCGTGACTGCGCCCTCTTATGGGGGCTCCGCTTGCCCGCTAGGATCACCTTCTTCTTCTGGGTTTTTCGGCATCGGAGGCTGATGACTCGTGACCGGTGTGCCTCCTTCCTTCACACCCCCAGCATCCTTTGCCAACTCTGTGGGGTGTCTGACGAATCGGCCGACCACCTGTTCTTCCTTTGTGCGTCGGTGTCTCGGATTTGGGATGATGTTGCTTGGGCTCGTGCGGCCAATACGGAAGACTTCTGCGATATCCTTTGGGCCAACAGAAGGCGGCCACGTTCGCATCTGCTGGGTCCCTTGGCGCGCCTTTGGTCTATCTGGCGGGCTCGCAACGACTCTATTTTCTCGGGCGCGCGCTTCTACGAGGAGAATGTGACTTCCGCGGCTATCAACCTAATTGCTGATTGGTCTATGTAGTTGGGCCACGGGGCCCGGTTGTCAAATTCTTTGGTTTGCTTTGGTCTCTCCCTCTTCCCCCCTTCTTCCCCCCTCCCGCTGTAAGTATCTCGTTCTATTTTTTTAATATATTATACTGGGGTGAACACCATCGCGTGTCTCCCCCTTTTTGAGCCTCAAAAAAAAATCTTGGTTGTTCCATGAACTGGCTCACTCGACTCACTGCAAAGGCAATATCAGATCGAGTTATAGTAATGTAAAGAAGCTTTCCCATCATCTATTTGTATCTTCTCCTGTCAACCTCCTCAGTATCATTGTCATATAATTTCATACTTGGATGCATAGGAGTACTCGAGGGTCTACCTCCAACCATGCATGTTTCAACCAGCAAATCTGTAATATATTTCCTTTGGGTCATGACAAGACCTTGTGCATTCTTGGCAAACTCCAGCCCCTAAAAAGTATCTTAGGGTACGTACCAAGATCCTTCGTGACAATGTTACGGCCCAAGAATGTTTTTGCCATCTCTATCCCCTGAGCATCATCTCCTGTAACCAAGATATCATCAACATATATCATGATAACAACTATACCTCAAGGAGTCTTCTGAATGAACAATGAGTGGTCCGCATTTGATCTTTTGAATCCCTGTCGTTCAATTAGATGGGACAGCTTCTGGAACCACGCTCTTGGGCTCTGTTTAAGGCCATATATCGCCTTGTGAAGTCTACACACCATATGATTCTCCCCCTCAGCAGCAAACCCGGGTGGATGCTGCATGTAGACTTCTTCCTGCAGAACACCATAAAAGAATGCATTTTTGACATCAAGCTGAAAGATAGACCAGCCGCGTACCATAGCAATAGATAAAAGAATGCGAAGAGTAGAGTAACGAAACACTGGAGAGAATGTATCCATATATACCACACCATAAGTCTAAGTGAAGCCTCTTGCCACTAGTATTGCCTTGTATCGATCTAGGCTGCCATCTGCATGGTACTTCACTGTAAATACCCATTTGCAGCTAACAATAGATGCACCAGAGGGAGCGGGAACCAAGCTCCATGTACCCCGTGTCCGTAAAGCTGTCATTTCTTCTTCCATAGCTAAACGCCAACAGTCTATCTTCATAGCATCCTGATAATTCCGTGGTATCTCCACGAAAGATAGAGACACAACAAATTTCTTGAAGTCTCTAGTGAGATGATGAAAGGAGACTTGGGAAGCAATGGGATAAGACGCACAAGTACGTTTCTGCTTTCGAATAGCAATGGGAACATCAAGATCATCATCTATTGCACTCGTCGGTGCACATTCCTCCTGCAAATTAGAATCCTACAGAGGTACACTATCGAGCCCATCGTTAATAATGACATATGAACATACCTGAGGTGTGATAGATGGTTGGTGTGTAACTTGAGCATGGCCTGATCGACGAGTATAGTATTTAGGGAATGGCAATATAGGTGGTGGTGGTGGTGGTGGAATTGAGGGTGATGGTGGCGTTACAAACCGTGTTAGGAATGGACCGAGATGGATTCGTACTAGGAGGAGGAACATACACATCAGTATTGGATGGATAGGAAGTCAATCTATCACCTGCAGGAGAGAAGTACATAACAGACTAAAAAAATATCACATCAACACTGACGAAATATTTCTTGTTGACTGGATCATAACATCGGTACCCCTTCTGGGTCCGAGAGTAGCCCACGAAGACACTTGACTGCTCTAGGAGAGAGTTTGTCAAGTCCAAGAGACAGATGGTGAACAAAATCTACAGCACCAAATACACACGGTGTAAGAGAAAAAAGATCCTTGTTTGGAAAAAGGACAGAAATTGGTATTTTCTCACCAAGTACAGAGGACGGCATACGATTCATAAGGTAACATGCCGTAAGGACCGCATCACCCCAAAAGGAGATAGATTCACAACACTGGACAAGCAGTGTACGAGTAATATCAAGGAGATGACGATGTTTTCGCTCTGCCACTCCATTCTGTTGAGATGTGTAGGCATGTGGTTTGATGAATAATTCCTCTGGACGACAAGAAATGGGAGAGAGAACGAGTGTAAGATTCTAATGCATTGTTTGTACGAACATATTTCACAAAAGAGGAAAAAACATTCTGCACTTCTATTATAAGATTTCGAATAACATCTCCTGCTTCAGATTTGTTCTTTAATAGAAAAACCCACGACACACGAGAAAAATCATCAACCACGACAAGGTAGAACCTGTGTCCCTGATGATCAGGAACACGACTGGGACCCCAAATATCAACATGGAACAACTCGAAAGGGGAGCTACTGCTCCGACACTGACGACTAGGGAAGCTAGCTCGATGGTGCTTTCCCAATTGACAGGCTTCACACTGAAAAGACGAACTGGGAGAAATCAGAGGCAATAGATGACGCATCTTCTGAAGCGGGAGGTAACCAAAACGAAGATGCCAGGTATACGGGGAGACTGATCTGGCTGAATAGGAGGAGACACCATAATAGGATGTCCGGACCAGACGATATATACCATTCTGCTCAGAGCCACAACCAATCACCTTGCCTGTTAGTATGTCCTGGAAAATAAGAGAAGATGGGTCAAATATAGCCCAACAGTGCAAATCTTTCGTAATCTGATTAATGGATAGTAGATTCATGGAGAAATCAGGAGCACAAAGAACATTTTGTAGATGCATGGAAGGTGACATGGTAATCTCCCCCTGTCCAACGATGGGTGAATGAGTACCATCAGCAATGATCACTGACCGTCCTGGTGGAATGTCTCTGTATGACTCAAGTCTGTCTCTGTCCCGACAAAGATGATGGGTTGCGCTAGAATCCATAATCCAATCTGAAATACTATGACTGGATGTAAAAGCAGAAGCACTACCTGAGGTGCTAGCGGAGGCAGAAGTACTAGCAAATGTTGAGGCAGCAATGTCTGTAGAGCCTACTGGGGAATCTGTAGATGCTTGCGGCATAATATCTCACAACCGCGCCACAAGCTCCTCAAACCTATGATCTGACGTGGACGCCGATGGAGATGCAACATGCTCAGCTACGCGTGCCAATGGTGGAAACCCATGCTTTGAATAGCATGTATCCTCGAAGTGGCCTGTGAGATGGCAGAAAGTGCATGGTTGACGAAAACAACCTCCTCGACCGCGAAGATCACGCCCACGGAATGAAGACTGGCCACGTCTCCCTCACGATACAACCATCGCTGAAGGAGGTGGTGTAGTAGTACTAAAAGAGACAGAGATGCGGCCGAACCTCTGGTATACTTCCTCTATAGGAGGAATGGTAGCATCAGCAAGCAAGGTTTTAAGAAACGCGCCTCGAGGCGCTGAGGCGTATGCCTCGAGGCGTTTTTCAACAAAAACCGCCTCAAGGTGCATGAGGCGTATGTTAATTTGGCAACTTACGCCTCGAGGCATTGAGGCGTTGTCGAGGCGGCGAGGCGTTGTCGAGGCGGTGAGGCGCTTGTGAGGCAAACGCCTCATCTGGAAAATCGAGACCTTGAAGTATCGGGAAAGGAAGTGATTTTGAGGCTTGAGCTGCATGGAATAAGCTCCTCTATCTATGAAATAAGAGCAGACAATAGCTTAAACTCTCAAAATCTGCTAATGTTTGTCTGTTCTGCAGCCAACTAAGTTGATATAATGCAATTTACATCACCAAACTGCGAATAAAACTGGATCAACCTACTACGGGGAGCAAAATCAGCCCATAAATGGAATTGAAGGGCAAAATCAGCATGCTCTTTAAAGTTAACTGTGGCATCAGTATGTGTATACAAATCGCATATGCCTAATGGGGCAGGCAAGGCACATCAGTTTTATGAATCACTATAGAAATTTAATAGGCTATGATCAAGTAAATCTATTTATGGCGATCATGATACACCAAGTTAGCATTAGGTTGACAACTAGGTTTGATGTAGATGCCAAAAGAGAACCACATAGCCTTACCCTGTTAGTCATAGACTCCCAAATACAATTTAAGATCAATTTTGAACTGGGATAAAAATATTATTCATCAATTTTGACAGTTGGCCACTAAAAACTTTCTTTTTTCGTTAACTAATGTTGTAACTTTCATGCTGGGGACTTTAAAGCAATCTTATTTCTAGCATTTTTCTACAAAGTTCTAGATTTGTATAGTTTTTAACCTAAAAACTGAGGCTTACGCCTCGAATGCCTCGAAGCTTACGCCTCGCCTCGTTTACGGGAAACCGTCTCGATCTGCCTCACATTTTTTAAAATCATGTCAGCAAGTATCTGAGAATGGGTGGCATCATACTCTAGATCAAGAGCCACGAGCAGTACCCCCACCATGGTAGCATTTCAAAAAGCCTTCTGTTGCTCAGGGGTAGTCGTGAGAGGTATAATACTATAAAGCTTCTCAAACATCCCTCGCAGGGATGTGTACAAGGAAACCAATAACCGGCCATTTTGCTTCATATTGAATATGTCATGCTGAAGCTGCAACATTTTCGTCTCATTTCGCACCTACGAATAGGTAGCTGCCAGGATGTCCCATATCGCCATAGCGGTGGGTTGATGTAGAACATCGTTTGTAATCTCCATTGTCAACGTACTTGAAAGTCAGACCTTGGCATATAAATCATCATCCTCCTAGAAGGCATAGATCCCAGTCTTCGCTGTCGGTTCTTCTTCGGTAAGAATGTGTTTCTTACCGTTCGACTTCATGAGACTTATGAACTGCATCGCCCAGAGCTCATAATTCGTCTCATCCATCTTGACTAATGGCGCGGCACCTTTGAATGCGCCTATGGAGGGCATATCAACTTTGTTATCTGACATGATGTCGGAGGCGAAGAACTAGGATCCGTAGACCAATGAAGAAGTGTCTACATAAACTGGACAGGATTTGAGTGCATATGTAGACGTTACGCACACAAATCCATGAAGATGGAGAGGGGCCTACGAAGGAGAAAGGTGACGGCGTTGAGAAGAGGTCAAGCGGTAGAGGCCCCGGCTGTGGGCGGTGGAGAAAAGAGCAATCTATTATTCCATAGAACCCTAGGCTCTCTTACATAGAGGAGACCCATGGGTAAATTACATAGTAGGACATCTGATAAACAAAAATAGAATAAACAGTACACGGAATATATATATAACTATCTCTACAGTTCTACTGACCCTCTATTTTAGGATACACATGTGGGGAATCCTCGGTTTTAGTTTTTCGTACGAGCTCGTCTACCATTACCGGTCGAGTCCGTCTAGAGTGACTTTTCCGTATTTGAAACAGGGGAAATTTCAATATTTGTTTAATTAGGATAATATTTAGATTGATTGATTCATAAAAATTCACAGAAAAATTCAATAAAATTCATCATTTGATCCACAGTGAGATATATCCGTGAAAATGTAAAAATTTTAGTGATTTAATGGATGCATGAAGGTGTAAGGAAAAAGAATAAATGGAGGAAGAAGATAATGATGATGAAGCCTGGACAAGTATGCCCCTCAAAACAGCACCATGATTTGAAAAAATTATGGTTATGTTCAACTCATTGACGGTTAGACTAATGGAGGGGCACAAGTGATAGAATGATAAGAAGTCAGGTTACAACTGATATTCCCGAAAAGGGCGGGGCATAACTGATATTGCAATATCTCGAAGGGGCACAACTGATAAAAACCCTTTAATTTTTCAAGTATTTGTGTATTTTAAATGTTATGTCTTACTACTTGTTTCTTTTGCAACCACTATAAATGCCTGCTTATTTTAATAAGTTTTTGGAAAGTACCAGCACTCGTTGACGTCTCATGTACCTTTCATGTGTGGTAGGCAAGCAGCCTACAACTTAGTGGTTGGTTGATGATTCCAGATATCCGCTGCTATTTTAGATTGTAGAAATATTTTCATATTTTATGTAGACGTTTTATCATTTCTATTTATCTATACATGTTTAAAGTAATTTACCCATAGGACTCTCCTCTATATAAGAGAGCCTAGGGTTCTCAGAAATAATATGAAATAGTTTTCTCTCAACATGGTATCAGTGCGGCGATCCTAGACCAGAGCCTGTATACCCTAACCCTAACCTTATCCCCATCTGTTGCCCTCCTCCCAGCGCCACCCCTCCTCTGGTGTCGCCTCTCCTCCAGCGTCGCACCTCCCTCCCAGCGCGCATGCGCTTGCGCTACCTCCCAGCGCGTGGCCTCCCAACGCGTGGCCCCTCAGCCCTCCTGTGCCTCCCAGCGTGCGCTTCCCAGCGACGTGCGCCTCCCAACAGCATGCGCCAACTCACAGCGAGCCTCCTCCTCACGGTTGCGCGCATGTGCCACCGACTTTAGGCGTGCGTGCGTGCATCTCGATTGATGGATTTGATTGTATAAGTCTACATATGCAATCGAATCCTCACATGTTTATGTAGACATCTCTCGTTGGTCTGTGACATCCATGTGATCTCTGTCCGGAAATATATAAGACAACAAAGTTGATGTACCCGCCACAGCTGCCTTCAGAGGTCCAGTACCAATTGTCAAGATGGATGGGATGAACAATGAACTATGTGCCATGCAGTTCATGTGTCTTATGAAGTCAAACGGCAAGAAGCATATTCTTACCGATGATGAACCGGTGGAGAAAACAGGGATTCACGCCTCTTGGGAGGCGGATGATGCATATGCTAAAGTCTGGTTGTCAAGTGCATTGACGCTTGAGATAGCCAATGATGTGATACATCAGCCCACGACCAAGGCCATGTGGGATATTCTGGTCGCAACCTACTGTCAGGCACGGAATGAGACCAAGATACTCCAGTTTCAGCATGATATTTTCACGATCAAGCATAATGGAAGACCCTTACACCCATTGTACACATCCTTGCGCGGAATGTTTGAGAAACTCCACAGCTTCATGCCTCTGACGGCTAATCCTGAACAACAAAAGACTTACATGAATGCTACCATGGTTGATGTATTCCTTGTTGCACTTGATACAGAGTATGATGTTGCCCGCTCTCAGATCCTTGCATATGACACTATTCCTCCTATGGAGGAAGCCTTTCGTCGACTTAGCAGGATTACTGTTCCAACTGCTAATACTGGTTAGACCTCTTCAGCAATGGCAGCATCCAGAGGCAAAGGTGATTTTTCATCTTTTCGTGGACGTGGACCCAGTGGTAGAGGGGGTCGAACACATCAGCCATGTACTTATTGTCATCGTCCTGGCCATTCAGAGGATACATGTTATTTTAAACGTGGTTTCCCCGCATCAGCGCGAGCAGCAGAGCAAGTCGAGTCATCTACATTGCCGACTTCTGATCAGAGGTTTGATGATCTTGTTGCCAGACTTCGAGATATCAAGCCTCCTACATCATCTCCAGGAGGCCAATCAGATGTAGCAGCTTCAGCTTCTTCTAGTACATCTGCCTCTGTAAGTACATCAGGTAGCCCCTATGCCTTTACCTTATGTCATGGATCTAAGATTAAAAAATGGATTAAGGACTCCGAAGCGACACACCACTTATGTGGTGACAGGGAGCAGCTAACAACCTATAGATAGGTACCTCTAGAACAGTCCGTAGTGATAGCTGACGGGACTCACTTCTCGATCACTCCCCGATCACACGATAGGGGGAGATTACCTTGACGCCTTCCATGCGTCTACAAAATGTGTTACATGCTCTGAATTTCTCTATGAACATGTTGTCTATTAGCCGGCTTACAAAGGATTTACATTATCGAGCGATATTTGACCCATCTTCTCTTAACGTCCTTACGGGGCGTGTGATTGGGTGTGGCCGTGAGCAGAACGGACTTTACAGGCTAGTTCGCACACCTTTTGCAGGAGCTTTCCATCAATCATCCGGATCAGTCTTTCCCTATACTTGGCATCTACTTTTTGGTCATCTCCCTCTTCAGAAGATGTGTCACATCTTACCGCAAATTTCTCCTACTTCATTTCAGTGTAAAATGTGTCAGTTGGGAAAGCATCATCGGTCAGCTTTTCCCAGTCATCAGACTCGGAGCAGTGGCTCCCTATTTGAGTTGCTTCATGTCGGTATCTGGGGTCCAAGTCGTGTTCCTGATCACCAGAGACATTGTTTTTTTCTGGTTGTTGTAGACGATTTTTCTCGTTTATCGTGGAATTTTCTATTGAAGAATAAATCTGAAGCGGGTGATGTAATCAAAAACTTTATTAATGAAGTGCGAAATGTTTTCTCGGCATATGTGAAGTTTATCAGGACTGAGAATGTATTGGAATTTTGCACTCGGACTATCTCCCAGTTTTTGACGTCCCGTGGTATAATTCACCAAACGACTTGTCCTTATACATCTCAGCAAAATGGTGTTGCTGAGAGGAAGCATCGACATTTACTCGATGTCACTCGGACCCTTCTTATTCAGAATCCTACACCACACTCGTTTTGGGGAGATGCGATCCATACCGCATGTTATCTTGTGAATCGTATGCCTTCGTCTGTCTTGGGGGAGAAAATTCTTCTCTATGGCTTTCCTAGAGAAGGAGTTATTCATTCTTACTCCTCGTGTCTTCGGTTAGGTTGCATTTGTTCAAAATTTGATTCCTGGTCATGACAAGCTCTCTATGTTGGGAAAAACCAAAGATCTGTTATTCAAAGAAACCCTAGGCTCTCTTATATAGGGAGAGACCTCAAGGGTAAAATACATAGTAGTCTAGAGAGAACAAAAATTATGAACGGGTACATAGCATATAATAATATCTATCTCTACACTCCCCCTCAAGGTGGAGCACAGATGTCTATCATGCTCAGCTTGGAAGAACATCTCTGAAAGGGTCCTCTGAGCAATGGCTTGGTGAATACATCGGCAGTCTGATCCCCTGAGCTTACGTGAGTTGTAGATATCAATCCTCTCTGAATCAAATCTCTAGTGTAGTGGCAGTCGACTTCAATATGTTTTGTTCTTTCATGAAAAGCTGGAGGATTATGCGGGTGGACTCGCGCTTGGCGGGCTGGAAGGCTTCCTTGCTTTCCCGGGGCGGTCGTCTTGTTCTTCTAAAGTCGGTTCTCTCTGCAATTCCCATCTACTTCCTTTCGGTTCGAAAATTGCCGGTGGGTGTTCGTGTCCGATTGGAAAAGTGCATGCGAAGATTTTTGTGGGGGCGGGCGGACGGCAGTGGCCGAGGGATTCACTTGGTTGCTTGGGATGTGGTTACCCGGCCCAAGAGATTGGGCGGCCTTGGCGTTCGTCCCTTGGATCGGGTCAATGAGGCCCTGCTATTGAAATGGGTGCTTAAGATTTGGGGCAAGGATGATTCTTTCTTTGGCAACGTTCTGCGTGCGATATTGGGCGAGGACTGGAATTCCTTCATGCGCAGGAGTTGCCCTGTTCACTCTTCTCCTTTTTGGCGCTACGTCTTTGATATTTATCAAAAGAACTGCTCCTTGTTCACTCCGGTGCTAGGATCGGGTTCTGTCTTCAAATTCTGGCTGGACGACTGGACGGGGGGTGGCGCCTTCCGGATTCGCTTCCCGCGGCTTTTCTCCTTGGCGTCTAATCGCCTGGCCACCATTGCCGACTACTGGTTCAACGACGGCTGGTGCCCCGCTTTATTGGGGATTCTTTCGGACCAACGCGCCAACGACCTCGCCTCCCTGCTGGAGGCTCTTTCCTCTTCCGCCTCCCCTTCTGGTGGGAGGGATCACTGGTCTTGGAGGGATGGTCCTTTCTCCTCTCGCAAGGCCTTTTGTGCGTTGCTTCCTCCTCCCCCCCCTGGCTGCTTCCTTGGTTCGTGACTGCGCCCTCTTATGGGGGCTCCGCTTGCCCGCTAGGATCACCTTCTTCTTCTGGGTTTTTCGGCATCGGAGGCTGATGACTCGTGACAGGTGTGCCTCCTTCCTTCACACCCCCAGCATCCTTTGCCAACTCTGTGGGGTGTCGGACGAATCGGCCGACCACCTGTTTTTCCTTTGTGCGTCGGTGTCTCGGATTTGGGATGATGTTGCTTGGGCTCGTGCGGCCAATACGGAAGACTTCTGCGATATCCTTTGGGCCAACAGAAGGAGGCCCCGTTCGCATCTGCTGGGTCCCTTGGCGCGCCTTTGGTCTATCTGGCGGGCTCGCAACGACTCTATTTTCTCGGGCGCGCGCTTCTACGAGGAGAATGTGACTTCCGTGGCTATCAACCTAATTGCTGATTGGTCTATGTAGTTGGGCCACGGGGCCTGGTTGTCGCATTCTTTGTTTTGCTTTGGTCTCTCCCTCTTCCTCCCTTCTTCCCCCCCTCACGCTATAAGTATCTCGTTCTTTTTTTCTTAATATATTATACTGGGGTGAACACCATCGTGTGTCTCCCCCTTTTTTGAGCCTCAAAAAAAAATAAACAAGGCTGCTTGATTGTCACACAGAAGCTGCATGGGTAGAGATACTGCTACATATAGATCCTCTAGTACAAATCGGGCCCACATCATCTCGTGCTTGCTTGCGCCATGGCCCTATATTCAGATTCAGCACTGGATCTAACCACAACAGTTTGTTTCTTGCTTTTCCAAGAAACCAGAGAGCTCTCAACGAAAACTGCAAATCCTGAAGTTGATTTTCGAACCTTTAGGGCATCCTGCATAATCAGCATCTGCATATGTTGAGATAGATAAATCTGTGCCCTTTTGAAACAACAACCCTGAACCTGGAGAAGACTTCAGATACCTCAGTATCATGTGTATGGCATCCATATGAACTTGTCTTGGCTGCTCCATAAATTGACTCACCCTGTTTACCGCAAAGGCAATATCAGGACGGGTTACAGTACTATAAAGAAGCTTACCCACCATTTCTCTAAATCTCCTCTTGTCCACTTCAGCCGTGTCATCATCATACAGCTTCATACTCGGATCCATGGGAATACTTGATGGTTTATATTCAGCCATGCCGGTTTCAGTCAAGAAATCTGTAATGTACTTGGGTCATTACCAGACCCTGTGCATTCCTGGCAAATTCCAACCCCAGAAAGTATCTTAGGGTCCCAAGATCCTTCGTGACGAACTGATGGCCTAGAAATGCCTTCACCCTTTCTATGCCCTGAATGTCATCTCCCGTAACCAGAATGTCATCCACGTAGACCATGATAACAACCATACCTGTTGATGTCTTCTGAACAAACAACGAGTGGTCTGCATTTGACCTCTTGAATCCCTGTCGCTCTATCAGATTGGAGAGCTTCTGGAACCACGCTCTTGGACTCTGTTTAAGGCCATAGATAGCCTTGTGAAGTCTACACACCATATGCTTCTCCCCCTCAGCAGTAAACCCTGGTGGCTGCTGCATGTAGACTTCCTCCTGCAGATCACCATACAAAAAGGCATTTTTGACATCCAGTTGAGATATACTCCAGTCACGTACCACAGCAACTGATAAGAGAACGCGAAGGGTTGAATGACGAGCCACTGGAGAGAATGTATCCATATAGTCCACGCCATAGGTTTGTGTAAAGCCTCGCGCTACCAGACGTGCTTTGTACCGATCTAGACTGCCATCCGCGTGGTATTTAACTGTGAATACCCACTTACAGCTCACAATAGATGCATCAGAAGGGGGAACGACCAAGGTCCATGTGCCATGAGACTGCAAGGCACGCATTTCATCTTCCATAGCATTTCTCCAGCAATCAATCTGTATAGCTTCCTGGTAGGTCCGTGGTATGTCTACCGAGGATAGAGCTGCAGCAAATCTTTGAAAGTCGCCTGTGAGGCGATGAAAAGACACCTGTGAAGCAAAGGGATATGAAGTACACGTCTGCTTCTACTTTCGGATAGCAATAGGAAGATCAAGATCATCTTCCACTACACTGGATGGTGTAATCTCCTTCTGAAATGAAGAATCATGCACATGTGCCATGTCTGACCCGTCAATAGTAATGTCATCTGAACATACCTGAGGCGTGATGGATGTCAGACGTGTAGCTTGAGCAGGACCTGACCGACGTGTGTAGTTTTTCGGTAGAGGTGGATTAGGAGGTCGTAGAGGTGGTGGGGGTGGAGGTGGTGGTGAGGATGTCGTAGGAACAGGAACAGGAATGGACTCAGGTGGACTCCAAGTAGGAGGTGGTGGGACATAGACATCATTGCTGGTAGTGGATGGTACCATTCTGTCACCTGCAGGGGAAAAATACATAACATACTCAAAGAACGTGACATCAGCACTGACAAAATAATTCTTGTTTATTGGATCATAACACCAATACCCTTCTGAGTCCTAGAGTAACCGACAAAGACACACTTGACAGCTCTAGGAGAGAGTTTGTCAAGTCCAGGAGTCAGAAGATGAACAAATGCCACAGTACCAAAGACACGAGGAGTAAGTGAGAATAATTCCTTGTCAGGAAAAATGACAGAAAGAAGAATTTTCTCACCAAGAACAGAAGATGGCATACGATTGACCAGGTAGCAAGCGGTAAGAACAGCATCCCCCCGGAAAGAGATGGGAGCACAACTCTGAATCAGTAGGGTTCGAGTAACGTCAAGAAGATGGCGATGCTTTCTTTCTGCCACTCCATTCTGTTGAGATGTGTAGGCACAAGTGGTTTGGTGTATAATGCCCTTTGACGAAAGAAACTGAGAAAGGGACCATGCGCAAAATTCTAGAGCATTATTTGTTCGAACATATTTGGCAATAGAAGAAAACACATTTTGCACTTTAGTAATCAAATTCTTAATCACATCGCCTGCTTCAGATTTATTCTTAAGAAGAAAGACCCAAGAAACGACAAAAATCATCCACTGCCACAAGGTAAAATCTGTGTCCCTGATGATCGGTATACGACTCGGACCCCATATATCTATGTGAAACAACTCAAAAGGGGAGCTACTGCTCCGACTCTGACGACTAGGAAAGCTTGACCGATGATGCTTTCTCAACTGACACGCTTCACAGCGAAAGGAAGAACTTGGAGAGATCTGAGGCAAAAGATGTCGCATTTTCTGGAGCGGGAGATGACCAAAACGGAGATGCCAGATATACGAGAAACTGGTCCGACATAACAAGAAGAGACGCAAGCATAAGAATTCCGGACCAGTCGATAAAGACCATTCTGCTCAGAGCTACAGCCAATCACCCTGCCCGTTAGTATGTCCAGAAAAATAAGAGAAGACGAGTCAAATATAGCACGACAATGCAAATCCTTCGTAATCTGACTAATAGACAATAGATTCATCGAGAACTCAGGAGCATGGAGGACATTCTGTAGATGCATAGTAGGAGATCAGGAGACCTCCCCCTGTCCAACAAGGGGGGAATGAGTACCATCTGCAATCTGTACTAAGCGGCCATGGGGTATGTCCCTGTAGGACTCAAGTCTCTCTCGATCACGGCAGAGATGATGTGTGGCACCAGAATCTATAATCCAATCTGAGATATCATGAGAAGATGTAAATGCAGTAGCACTACCTGAGGTATTAGCAGCAGCAGAGGAACTGGCAGATGCTGTAGCAGCAACATCTGAAGGTCCACCAGAAGAATCACCAGACGATTGTGGCATAATGTCACGTAGACGTGCCACAAGTTCCTCGAAACGATTGTCCGCAACAGATGCCAATTGAGGCTGAGAATGCTCTGCTACACGTGCTGATGCTGGGAAACCATGCTTGGAGTAGCATGTCTCCTTCGAGTGACCTGTCCGATGACAGTATGAACATGGCTGATGAAAACGACCACCCCTACCCTGGGGGCCACGGCCATGACCACGGCCAGAGAGATGACCACCTCTCCTATGCGATATTGCCATCGCCGATGGGGGTGGAGTACACGAGCTGGAAGACACTGATATGCGACTGAGTCTCCTGTAAACATCCTCCATCGGAGGAATAACTGCATCCGCCAAAATCTGAGAACGGGCGGCCTCATACTCAGGATCTAGGGCCGCAAGCAGAACACCACCATGGTGGCATTACGGAAAGTCTTCTGCTGTTCCGGAGTCGCTGTGAGTGGGATGGTACAGTATAACTTCTCAAACATCCCCCTTAGGGATGTGTACAAGGAGTGAAGAGGTCTGTCGTTCTGCTTCATTGTGAATATATCATGTTGAAGCTGTAACATCTTCGTCTCATTTCGGACCTGGGAATATGTAGCAGCGAGAATATCCCACATTGCCTTGGCAGTGGGTTGATGGAGGACATCATTGGCAATCTCCATCGACAGTGTTCCTGACAACTAGACCTTGGCATATGAATCATCAACCTCCCACGAGGCATATATCCATGTCTTCTCTGTGGGCTCATCCTCGGTAAGAATGTGCTTCTTACCATTCAACTTCATGAGACTCATGAACTGCATCGCCCAGAGCTCATAGTTCGACCCGTCCATCTTGACTATTGGCGCAGGACCTTTGAATGCGCCTACGGACGGCATATCAACCTTTGATTCTGACATATTGCCGCGAGAGAATAACTAGGGTTTGTGGACAAAGTGACAAATGTCTACACAAACTGCATAGGATTTGAGTGTGTATGTAGACTTTACACACCCAAATCCATATATCTGGAGGAGACGGCTAGGGCACGCCGGGACAATGGACGGCTGGCGGGACTGGAGCGTCCTCCCTGCACCAAGGGGGCCGGCAACACCAAGATGGTCGGCGGTGCAAGGAGAAGGTGGCGGGGCTCGGGGAGGCGGTGGGGCCCCGAGGAGGCTGGAGGCGGAGGGCCCCGAGGAGGCGGTGGGCCCCGAGGAGGCAGAGAGAGGAACGAGAGGCGAAGAGAGGAACGGGAGGCGGAGGCGCGCCCGGGAGGCGGAGGCACAACCAGAGAGGCGGCGGCGCCAGCGGCGGCGGGGAAAAACGAAGGGGAGAGGACGGCTGGCGGGTGGGGAGAGGTAGAGAGCCCTAGGGCTTGGGCTCTGATACCATGTTGGGAAACACCAAAGATCTGTTATTCAAAGAAACCCTAGGCTCTCTTATATAGGGAGAGACCTCAAGGGTAAAATACATAGTAGTCCAGAGAAAACAAAAATTACGAACAGGTACATAGCATATAATAATATCTATCTCTACACTCTCCTAGAGCTGTCAAATACGTGTTTGTTGGGTATTCCATGATACGGAAAAGGTATCGATGCTATGATCCATTACAGAGGAAGTACTATATTAGTGCTGATGTCACATTTTTTGAGTCTGTCATGTAATTCTCACCTATAAGTGATAAGATGGCCTCTTCAGAAAATGATACCGAGATCTACATGCCACCCCCACCTTCTACTCCTTTGTCTTCTCCTATTGTTACACCACCACCACCGGTACCGCCGCCGCCGCCACCAGTCCCCTCTACAAAGCCACCTATATAGTCTATCCCACCGTTACCCAAGTCCACTCATGGTCATGGCCAATCATCCAACATGCCCCAGATATGTCAGGATAACATTGTTTCTAACGATGGGAATGGTGACACTTCTATACAGGGATCAGTGCACGAGGAGGTTTCTGAGAACTTGGATATACCCATTGTTATTAGGAAGCAAAAGCGTACATGTGCCTCGTATCCAATTGCTTCACATGTGTCCTTTTATCGCCTTACAGGGGAGTTTGACAACTTTGCAGTTGCTCTATCTGCTGAAAAAGTGCCACGGACTTACAAGGATGCATTGAAAGACAATCGCTAGCATTTAGCTATGGAAGAAGAGATGGCGACCCTCTGATCACGTGGTACCTGGAGCTTGCTGTCTGCACCTCCAACTGCCTTTATTATCAGTTGCAAATGGGTATTTACCAAAAAAATCATGTCGATGGGAGTCTTGATAGATACAAGGCAAGATTGGTGACAGGGGGGTTTACTCAAACCTATGGTGTCGATTATTTGGATACATTCACTCCGGTTGCTCGTCATTCCACATTACATGTCCTGTTCTCAGTTGTTGTGGTACGTGACCGGCCCTTATTTCAGTTGTGGTACGTGTCCTCCGGGGTTTGCTGCTGAGGGAGAGTGTCAACAGGTTCGTAGACTCCATAAGGCGATATATGGCCTTAAACGAAGTCCAAGAGCTTGGTTTCATAAGCTCTCAGATCTAATTGAACGACAGAGGTTCAAAAGGTCAAATACAGATCGTTCTCTATTTGTGCAGAGAACATCTAGGGGGATAGTTGTCATCATGGTTTATGTCGATGATATAATTGTTACAGGAGATTATGCGGAAGGAATAAAGATGGCAAAAGATTTTTTGGACAGTCAATTTGTTACTAAGGATTTGGGCACCTTAAGATATTTCCTAGGGTTGGAATTTGATAGAAATGCACAAGGTTTTGTGATGACCCAAAGGGAATATGTTACAGATATGCTTGTTGAGACAGCTATGATTGGTGCAGACCATCTACTATCCTATGGACCCCAGCATGAAGTTATGCGATGGGGATACAAATGAAGTTGATAAGAGGAGATAGAGAGAGATGGTGGGAAAACTCCTTTATGTTACTATTACCAGACCAGATATTGCCTTTGTCATGAGTCGAGTAAGCCAATTTATGGAGCAGCCCAGACAGGTACATATGGATGCTATACACATGAAATTGAGATATCTAAAATCGTCTCCAGGGACAGGATTGTTCTTCAAGAAAGGAGCAACTCTCATCGTATTCGCATGTGCTGACGCTAACTATGCAGTGTGTCCTAAAGACAAGAAGTCCACGTCAGATTTTGCAGTATTTGTTGGCAGTTCCCTTGTTTTATAGAAAAGAAAGAAACAAACAGTTGTGGCTAGATCAAGTGCTGAATCTGAATATAGGGCCATGGCACAAGCGAGTACCGAAACGATGTGGATTCAAGCAGTGTTGGTTGATCTGCACAAAAAAGTTCCTCTACCTATGCAACTACAATGTGATAATCAAGCTGCGATGTTTACTACAAACAACCATACATTCCATGAGAGAACTAAACATACTCAGGTAGACTGTAACATCCGGTTTCCAATCAAACCCGGACCCGATCCGATTTGGATCCGATTAAACCAATAAAGTTATCTGGCGACATTAGACAACCTAAAACGATCTATTGATCGAGAATCAAAAGTTGTTCGGGCGAAATCGACCGAAAATCGGTCGCATCGTAATGCGCGCCGCGAAAAAGCCGCGACGCAAATTCGGAAACCGCAAAACAAACCGAGACCGTCATTAGATCCAATTCGACAAAACGAGACCAACGGAATTGACCGTTCGTCAATCGGAGGTCGTTTGATATTTTTAAATCACAAAATTTAACCTTAAACAAAATCGTATCCGAAAATTTCGGGTATTCAAAACCCGATCGGAAGTATATCAATATTATACTCATATTGACCATCATTTTGAGACGGTCAAACCAAGATATTGTGCGTCAAATTCCGAGACCCTAGGTGCGCATACGGTTCATTTTAAGTTTGTCGAAAAAAATTTAAAAAATAAAATAAAACCTTAGGTTCAATAGCAGTCGGCTACTGTTTGTGTAATATATATATATATGGTTTTTTTTTCTTTTAGCCACCTAAACCCAATTACCACCACTTGCCCTCAAGTATTTCCACTTGGCAACCAAAGGCCTCCTCTCTTCTTATTATTAATATCCAGCCCACTTTCCTCTTTCTTTTCTCTTTCATTCCAACGAAACCCTCTTCCCCCATCGTCTACTCTCCTTCCTTCCTACTTCTTTTCTCCATTTTAATAACAATTTTCCCCTCTTTGTTAAAGTTGAGCTGTAACAACATCATCCACACTTCTCAGCTGGGTTTTTCAACACCACCAAGCTACTGCAGCCTTTGTTGCTGAAATTTTTTTGGAATTTCCTCTGCATGCAAGCCGTAAGAGCCCTTCCCTCTCTTCTTCTTTTCTCCCAAACATCCTCTTTTCATTCTCCTCATTTAGTCCAGTCGAAGATAGCTCCTGCAACCTCTTTTTGGAGTCCCAAACAGCAACAAGATTAGATTCCTATTGCTGGATTTTGGAGCTTCATTCAAAGAAATTGTTCCAGATACAATTTCAGCATCTAGTGAAGCCATTCTGGAGCTGTGTGCATGCTTTGGATTTCAAAACTTGGAGAAATCACAGGTACAATCCCTAGCCCATCTCTTTGCTGCCATGCATGTTGTCTTACATGTAATTCAAAGCTCCAAATACATAGTTTAAGAATCTCATATTAGTGCATCAAGGTTCCTGAATATACAAATCCGATCTTCTATACCTACAGCAATCCATGTTGCAAAATTTTACTCAATAGTTGGAATGTAGGTTGCTGATAGCAGATCATTTACTATGTAGAGATTAGTCGTTCTTTTTCTTTTGAATTATAAGAATAGACTTCAAATACCTTCCTTGAGTTTTACGAGTATACAGTAATTGATAACTGTTGCTCAGAAAAATCCCTCCATTGATAACTGTGTCCAGAAAAAGTAATTGAGAGTTGCATTAATATTTACAACAAAAGATGAGAGGAGAAAGAAAAAAAAAGAGAGCTTATTTAAGT